>JAVIAB010000124.1:34691581-35291581 GCA_032433765.1 Megaustenia siamemsis
GTCCATAAACAATTATTTGATAATGGTTGAGACATGTTATGTCCATAAACAATTATTTGATAATGGTTGAGACATGTTATGTCCATAAACAATTATTTGGTAATGGTTGAGACATGTTATGTCCATAAACAATTATTTGATAATGGTTGAGACATGTTATGTCCATAAACAATTATTTGGTAATGGTTGAGACATGTTATGTCCATAAACAATTATTTGGTAATGGTTGAGACATGTTATGTCCATAAACAATTATTTGATAATGGTTGAGACATGTTATGTCCATAAACAATTATTTGATAATGGTTGAGACATGTTATGTCTATAAACAATTATTTGCATAAGGATAAAGAAGATAAATTAGTTTTCCTTTTTTATTGTAATCACGTTAATATTTATTATTATGTTTTAATATGATAATTTATTTTCTTCTGATGGTTAACATATTCATTATTTGCTTTAGCATATCTATGAATATCAACATTTTATTTTTATGTGACCTTGTGATCAAGGAAAAGGAG
This sequence comes from Megaustenia siamemsis, assembly GCA_032433765.1. Taxonomy (NCBI): domain Eukaryota; kingdom Metazoa; phylum Mollusca; class Gastropoda; order Stylommatophora; family Ariophantidae; genus Megaustenia; species Megaustenia siamemsis. The sequence goes on from JAVIAB010000124.1 coordinate 34,692,103, forward strand.
AATAACTTTCTTAAAGTAGAGACATTTAATGATATCTTACTGGAAAAAAAAAATCCGTTCAAGCAAATTTAGTAGTAATATTCCTATTTTATAAACTTCACGCACATTAATGTTATTATAACAAAAAATATATAAAATTATTTGTTCTAACTGTTATATGGACATTTGGATCTCTGTTGGAGATATGAACCTTTAGCACAATAACAGGCTCACAAATAAAAAACCACAATACGAAAATATCTATACCATCTGTTTGAAAAATTGAAAAAGTGTGAAGAGACACCGCAATTTAGAAGGGTCTTATGCCAGCGATAAATCAATTTAATAAATATTTCAATAAAACTCTGTTTAATACTTGGTTACAGAAAGCCGCGTATATAATCAAACAAACAATAAACATAACAAAACTTACGCGTTCCTTCTTTTCCCCACTCACTAATGCCAAGTCATTAATTAAAAAATTCAACCCACTTAAAGGAAATACATTAATAAAACCATCAAATTTCGTCTGTTCTCTATATAGAACCATCCTCTTCAACGTAATTACGTCTAGCCACCTAATAACGTCAGCAACTCAACCTAATTACTCATGGAATCACCACAACGCAAGAACAAACTCTTAACAATAATTAATAACATTACACACTAATAAACTATTTCCTTCTATTCTCTAAATAAATCATTAACAACACTATGTACGCCTCTGCAACATTCCGTTGTCTATATAAACACATTTAACGCCACATTCAAGTAAACTAATCATGATTCCACCCCGTGCCTCCTTTACAGACCCGCTCCTTAAACAAAAATTCAAACCTTTAAAAATAATCAATAACATTACTAAATAAAACTAACAAATTTCTTCTATATCTCTCTATAAACCCAGCAACGCCATCACAATAGCAGCTATTGGAACCCCTTTCTGGCTATTTTTCTCTCTATAAATACACCAACCCCCTCTTCAACTTAATTACGTCACGCCGTCACCTGTCGCATAATTTGGAGTACGCATTAAAAAAAAACATAAAACCACTACAGTAAAAAAAACACACAAATAAACCCACCTATATCCGACTGTGTATTATTCTCTATATAAAAACATTAACACTTGTGTATCTCCCCGTGCCTCCATTGAAAAAAAAACCCCGTCTCTCAAAAACAAAAAAAAAAAAAAAAAACACTACTGAATAAAACAAATTCCTTCTATTTTTATATATAAACACACCTTCAATGACGTCAGTAAATTAGGTCACGGCAGTGGACCCATGGACCCACAAGTGGACTCACAACTAGACCCTCCGACCGAAAAGTGGCTGCAGTGGGTGCAGTCTGGCTGCAGAGCTGGCTGCTGTATATGTTGGTGTGTCTAAGTGTGTTGGTTCACATGGAATGATAGACATAATGAGTACCAATAACACTGAGGAAAAATAACAGATGCCATAAGAAGGAACCTAATGACGTCTGCAAATCACTGCGCGATATACTGCAGTAGACCCACAGACCAACGGACATACTAAGATTATAATAACCGTTATTTGTTTTTCAATATCATCTAACCAGTTAGATATTTTGAGTACAAATAACACCGAGGAAAAACCTCGCTGAAAAAAAGGAAGATAAAGAAAGAACTATCATCCATACATCACCATGAATAATAGGAACATTTAAATCAATAACAGACACGTAAACAATTTCCTTCTCTATATAATTCATCCCCGCCACTTTCAGTGACGTTACTAATCACACCACGATAGTGTACCCGTCCCCCTCAATAGGTGGACTCGCCCCTCCCCACCCACCCAAGAGGGACCCACCGTCCCATAAGTGGACCCAAAGAGTGGACCCCCAAGTGGACCCAGGATCCGGATCCATGGACCAAACTTTGGACCAAGGGTCTAGCCTTGCTAAAAAGACCTCTAAAGACCGCCCTTTACTACTGATGAACAAGAAGTCGGAATTGAGCTCAGCAGATCAGTTCCCTAACCACCACTCTGCCTCAGATCACAGGATTCACACTTAGGCAAGAATCATGACAACATGTCGGTAGCAATCTGTATTTTTTTTTTTTATTATGTACCTCACATTTAGTCATGAAATAATTAAAATCAGGGTTTTTTTTTTTTTTTACACATTCTACTGCACATGGTTTCATTATAACACTTTAAGTAGCGTGTTTGTGACGTTAACTATAATGTCACGCCAGAACTGCCTGTCTTCATATTTGTTAATCACTTCGTCTGTTTACTTCCTACTATGTCTCTCTAAATTTGACTGTTATTATAACTCTCTGTTTCCCTCTATCTTTTCTTTCCTCTATTTCATTTGGTCACAATATGTGGCATGATTTCTCACCCAGCATACGGTCAATAAAATATTAGTTGGGTGGCCTCGACAATCTGTTTGGGAAGACCACCATACTCGGCTACCGACGTTCGAACAACCCGTGTTCGATTCTCACTGGAAGCAGGGTGAGTTGTACTCGTAAAAAAATACCCCCGCGGTCGACCCAGCCCTTGCAGAAATGGGTACCAGGGCAGCACTCTGGGAAGGTGAGGAATCTCGCCTCGCATCGTAAGCTTCAATGCTTGAAACGACACTATCCAGAAGTCTCCGAAAACTTCTGGATTGATGGTCGAGAATATATGGGTGGAAATTCGCGTGCAAAGACGTCGACTCGAGCCTTGAACTTTACTTTACTTTTACTTTACTTTATTTTTTCTTACTTTACTTTACTTTACTTTACTTTACCTATTAGTTTCAACCCGATGGTTGTAAAAGGCATTATTTTTCCTATGAGAAAATCCTCGTTTTCTTTTCACCTTACCTTGTTATTATCAACATTCTTTTGCAAAGCCGCATTTATATGACCTCCATATACTTTCTTATATATTGTCCTTTGCATAGAAATCACTTCCATACGCCAAGATTAGCTCTACTGAAGTCTTTTTCTTACTTGTATACATTCATACAGAGAGTTGCCTAAAGTTGTTTAACTTCCTGTAATGCTATCGTTTCTGACCTCACATTTACAGTACCAGTGTGCTCCGGTGCCATTATCATTCCAATGTACTCGAATTTTTTTTTTCCTATTTTAACACTTTCTCATTTATATTATTAGTGCATTAATCGTTGAGCTAGCAGACAAACTACCTCCATAAGAAGATCATATTAGGATTTGTACACAAAGCCCCTATCACCCCATTTAGTGCCCATAAAATTATTACTCTGATCTCTTTAATATCCGGGCAGGAGGATATTAAGCAGACAATCAACTTTCGTAGAGTACAAAAACTTTAGCATGGTCCGGACAATCAACTTTCGTAGAGCACAAAAACATTAGCATGGTCCGGACAATCAACTTTCGTAGAGTACAAAAACCTTAGCATGGTCCAGACAATCAACTTTCGTAGAGTACAAAATCCTTAGCATGGTCCAGACAATCAATTTTTGCAGAGTACAAAAACCTTAGCATGGTCCAGACAATCAACTTTCGCAGAGTACAAAAACCTTAGCATGGTCCAGACAATCAACTTTCGTAGAGTACAAAAACCTTAGCACGGTGTAGAACTCTAAGGTACTGCAGAAAGTTGGTTAATGTAATTTTTTTTTCGTTCGTCAGTCCGCGAAGACTAGGAATATAATTTCAATAATAATATAAATTGCTAAGTCAATGGCTGCCATCCTCAACTGGTGCCGTCTTCACTCTTTATTTAACATCTTCTTGGAAAGAATCATGATATCGTAACTATTAATAACCAGCGGTTTTCTGAATACGTCGATGGTTTAGCAGGAGCAGAACAAGAACTCACTTACATGATCCTACGACTAGATCAAACAACTGGTGCATGTGTCATTGAGATATATACCACAAACAAAAACTGATGACCAGTAACTCTTGGGACATTGTTGCAAAAATTAAAATTAATGGATACGGACTAGACACAGTGGGCAAAATAAAATACTTGGAGTTATTGCCAGTGATTAGTGCTCTAAACATGGAATATAAGGTAGAATAGTACATATTACTACAGCGACCTGGACAAGGCTATAACCTATCTGGAAAGATAAGAGCATCACTTCCTTGCTCTAAAACCGTGCCGATGATTACCCTTGTTATATCAATTTTTCTATACATTTGCGAAACATAAACCCTTACTGTGGCCCTAACAGCAGAGCTATATGATAAAATACAAGCTATAGAGATGAACTGTCATGGTAAAGTTGTGAACATCTCTTACTTTTATTGTATCATGTTTCACAAGCGAAGAAAAAAATCACAAAAGGACAACGGTAAGTAAACGGAAGCTACGATGATCTTTTGTGAACTTTTGTGAAGAAACGCAAAATGAAATGGTGTGGTCACGTGTCTCAATCAGCTGGTTTGGCAACGGCCATTTTGTAAGGAAAAGAGGAAGTTGAATAAGTAGACAGAGAGAGAGAGAGAGAGAGAGAGAGAGAGAGCGCGAGAGAAAGAGAGAGATTGAAAGATAACATTGAAGAATGGATAGGCTTCAACTTCGCTAATTTCAAATGAATGACTGAAAATAGAGATAAATGGCTTAGGTTTACGAAATCAGTAGTGTCCCAATGACCCAAAAGGTTATGGGAGGAAAAAGGAGAAGAAGGAAGACTAGGATGAAGAAGAGCAAGAACAACAAGGAAAACAAGAAGAAGAAAGGCAAGAGCAACAAGGAAATAAGAAGAAGAAAAGGAAGACGAGGTAGAAGAAAGGCAAGAGCAACAAGGAAAATAAGAAGAAGAAAAGGAAGACGAGGTAGAAGAAAGGCAAGAGCAACAAGAAAATAAGAAGAAGAAAAGGAAGACGAGGTAGAAAAAGAACATGAAGAAGTTCAAGAGGAAAAAAGAACAAGGAGAAGACGATGGCGGAGAAGAACAACAAGAAAAACTGCACGAAGAAGAAGGAAGACGGGGGTGAAGAAGAACAAGACGAAGAGTAGAAATGTTAAATTTACCAATACTGTTCAGCCAAGATGACGGACAGCACAGCAGTTCTTACCGATTTTTGTTTCATGTCAGAAGGGCATGGATTCGCTTTCCTGTACGGTCAATTTCTCTCTCTTTCTCTCTGGGATGAAAAATAAAAACAAACCTTGGTTTGTACGCCTCGTATATTATGACAGCACTGGAGCACGAGACCTTTATTCTCTAGCCCGCACAGAAACCTTACGTTAGACCAGTGGTTCTACAAACTAGTCAGGATTTCTTGCGTGGCGGTCTCTTACAATTTTTTTTAATAGCTTGCAGAGCTTATCAATATTTAAAATTAACATTAAGTACAATTAGCATATCATCATCATCATCATCATCAACAACAAGTACAGTGCCTGCTGGCGTAGGCGATCATGTCTCTCCACAACTTTCGATCTCGACAGTTATTTATCATTTCTGATGTTGACCTTCTGCCAAGCCATTCTCTTAAGCTGTCTGGTATCTTCTCTTTGCTTCCTTTACCTCTTCGTCCCTCAATATTCCCAGTTGTTAGAATATATTCCAGCTGTTCCCTTCTCATAACATGGCCAAATCAGATGATTGTTTTTACCTAATATTGGAAATTAGCTCTCTTTTTACTTAGGTCTCTTTCAGAAAGTTTTCATTACTCTTCTTAGCTGTCCGTGGTATTCTCAACACTCTTCTGTAAACCCACATTTCTACAGCCTCCAGTGATATCATTATCTGCTGTTTAACACTTAATTAACATATAGGCTACTGTTAATAAAACATTTTTGGCAATCAATTATATATTCAAAAACAGGTAAATCCTAGGTATCAAATTTTAATTCAAATTTCAATGGAATGGATGCATCTGCTTTGTCTGAACTACTTCTAATATGTTTGGCTTTGTTTCGGATATTGCAACTGACATGTCAGTTGTCGCGTCTAATCTTGTTTCGGAAGTTTTCTTTTTATAACAAGTAGTGTGGAAAAGCAGTCATACACTCATAGGCGGTTGCACACGAAATCTGCAAAACTTAGAACCATCTTTGCAACATCGGGACAGGACTGTGCCATTTTATTTAAAAAAAAAAATACTGCAACAAATGTCACGCACCTCTAAAATTTATCAAATGAATAAACTGCTCTTGATTTAAATCCCCTCTTTCCCCCTCCCCCCAATCACTAATGGGAACCGCCATAGCTCAGTGGTTAGTGAACTGGACTACAAAGGACAAGAGGTCGGGTTCGATCCTGACTGAAGGCTTCCGGGTTCACCCAGCCTTAAATGGGTACCGGATTTTTTTCTGAGAAAGTAAAGGGCACGGGCGTAATATCGACCACATTACCATAAAATCATGTGCCGAAGGTCTTTAAAAAACTATGGTCATTAACACCATATTCCCTATACGCCATGTGGCGTGACGGGGCTCTCTGTTTATTTTTACCTATCACTAATGGAGATTACAAAAGGGGTGATTATAAATAGATACTATTTTTCAAATTAATGTCGGTCAGGTAAATAAGTGATCCCTTCACAGCCTCCGTAATCCAAGTTTGAGAACTAAGGCATTAGACCCAGACGAAAATTTAAGCTGCGCAAAGATGTTTCTTGTAGTTTTTTTTTTTTTAATTGGATTTCAAATTATTCGTTTCAATTACAATTTCCATGGGAAAGGCATCATGCACAGAGTGCAGTTAGGACTAAATAAAAAGATACCACTCACTCTATGTATAGAGGTCCACTGCTCACAGATTGTTCGTTATCTCAGACGATAAAAGAGAATTTGAGCTTCTGTAAGAAGCATAAATAATTATTTCACGTTCTAGCTACTTCCGGCATCATATTGAAAACGGTGGTGTCGTAAAGGGGGGTCGGCGAAGGCGCCTGTCAGCACCATGGCTGAAAGTGGTCAACGGTTATAGATGATTGCTTGCGCCGAGATCTGTGAACTAGTACAATCCAAATCCTACATACACATCTTGGCGGTGTCCCGAGACTAACCAATTTAGCCAAGTGAATAAGGATCGGGGTAAAGGCATACATATATAGAAATGCGAAGCTGCTGTTAAGTTGAGGATAATAATTTTTAAAAAAATTTTTATGAAAAAAGTGGTATGGTAACAGCTTTACGTAGGTGAGAAACAAAACAAAAGTGGAACGACATTTCGGCCAAAAAAGTCCTTCAGCTGGATCAACATACAAAAACCCAAAAACATATAGGGATATACACAGAAATCTAAATACATGGCTATAATATGCCAAGATTCTAAAAAAAAAAAAAAGAAAATAAGTCACTTCCCTCTGGTCTGGAGCTTGACCAGTCAAGAATCTTGATCAGGCACCAACTGGACTAAGAAATTAATATGGCCGGCCGACAGGGCGGGATACAGCTGTGTAATATAGTAAGTTTGTGTAGGGAGGGTTAAAGAAGGAAGGGAACCCGGCACTCAAAAACGCTATGCTGAAGCCGGATGTGTTTGGCCAAAATATGCAAATAATATATCTTTGCATCAAACAACAACACAATGCATATATTATCATTATCATGTACCTTACCGGTTGGCGCAGACGATCTTGTCCTTCCACAATCTTCTATCCACCGTGCATGGTATCATTTCTGTTGTTGACTGTATTTTCATGCTATGACACCAAGCTATCTAGTATTTTCTCTCTTTGTCGTCCGCGATCTCTCTTTCCCTGTATATCGCCAGTTATAACCGAGCATTCCAACTTTCTTCTTCTCATGATGTGCCCGAAAAATGTTGTTTCTTTCTGATGTTTCTTAGGAGCTCCCTTTTTGTGCTGGCCACTTTGAGAATTTCCTCGTTGGTCTTTTTAGCTGTCCAGGGAACTTTCAACATTCTTCTGAGAAATCCCGTCTCTGTGGCCTCTAATAGTCTTTTCATTTATTTGTTTACTGTCTATGGTTCGCTTTCATAGGTCAGAATTGGCTCTATATAGCACCGATGAACTCTCTTCCGCATTCTGTTGACATAGATGTGTTGCATAAGACGTTTTTCATTTTCTGAAATGCTATTTTGGCCTGAGCTGTTCTCCTTTTTATTTCTGTGGTGCATCTTCCGTCTATCTGATGTTATTATTGTGCCCAAATATTTGACGCGTTGCACTTGTTTCAAATTTGTCCTGCTTATTTTTATGCTGCATGATGGTGATGATTGTTTTTTCGATATAACCATTACTTCTGTTTCTTTACTATTCAGACCTAGACCTTTCTTGTTGCTTTCCTTCACTATTATATCCATCATTTCTTGCAGTTCATTCACTGTCTCTGCTATTGTTTAAATGGCGGATGACGAAGAGGTCTATTCGTTCCTTTAAATAGTCGTCGGGAGGAGGTTATAGGGAAAACGACTTTTATCATCATCATCATCCTGTTGAAAAGATTCCAACAAACTCTTTGATGATGCGCTATTGCTGTTGACTCATAGGGTGGACATAATTACGGTGAACGTACTGAATATATTGGTCACAACGACTACGGAAGTCACGTACAATTAAATCATGATGCAAAGTTAACTGATTCTACTCCAAAAAATAGTCTAGAACTATGAAACTTTGAATTGTTTTTTTTCATAAGCAATAACCAGAGCTCAAAATGAAAATAATTATGGATTTATATTTATCAATTGACAGTGGTGTATTCTATATACTATTTTACGTCTTGCATTAATTAGTTCGTTTCTTTCAAGCCAAAGGCAGCAAAAATAGAAAATAATAACTCTTCATGTCTGGTGATTACCTGCATTCTAGATTCTGCATGTCTAAATTTGTTCTTAAGCCCATACTTGATCCTTCTATATTGATTGCAATCGAACATTCCCCGTGTTCCAGAGCAAGATATGAAAAGAAGGGACAACTAAGAGAGAGGCAGAATAGAGTAGATAGGCAAATAAGAATGAATTAAAAAGAACACGATTAAGATTATAACCAACATATTTTAAGTGGAAAGTTACCGATGTTAGAGTAGATGAGACAGGGTGATGATAACTAGATCACGAAAAAACGTGAGAGAAATGGACATGAAGTGAGATATAGATCAGCACGTATTCAATGATCGAAACAATTTGGAGAAAAAATGGGAGATTTGTTGATTCACTGGCGAACTGAGAGGTTGTATCGCAAGATCTTCTTATTCTCTCTTTCCTCATTTGCCTTTCAGCGTCGAGGGGAGATATCATTTGCGGCATTTTTCTCTTCTGTTCGCCTCTGCTGCTGTCATATTTCCTAGTGCTTCTAATATTCCGTCAATCCATCTGTTTCGTGGTTGGCCCTTGAGCCTGGTGTTCTCGCAACGTTTATTGAAGGCTCGTTTTGTTGCGTTTCGATCTTTCTGCCTTATTACGTGGCCAAACCATTGTATCTGTTGTGTCTTTATATATTCTATGGCTAGGGTTATTCCTTTCCTTTTTTTTTTCTCAGTTCGTAATTTTGGATCTGATCTCACAGGCTGTTTGTTTCCTGTCATTCGTCTAACACATTTCATCCCAGTAGCGGTTATTTTTCCTATTGTTCCTGCATGTATGGTCCAGGACTGGCATTGATAGCGCAACGTTGGGATGAAGATTAGTTAAGGGATAACATGTCGAATAGAAGATACGCTTGTGCTAAGATGAAATAATTGAAGAAGTCGATATTAGATATTGACAGAACCAAGTAACTTAGTAATTAGATAAGATGCCAAGAGAGCCTTCACCACGGATGAAATGTGTTATGTTGTTCAGTGCTTTTGTGTGTGACAGGGTTGACCATTCACTGTCAAGGAAATAATTCTTATTAATTTGATGAATGTCATAATGCGTTTTGTAAATTGTGATGTGTATTGTTGACAATTGTGAGAGCAAATAAACATTAGAGTAATAAATAATAAAGCACCATATATATATGTGTGTGTGTGTGTGTGTGTGTGTGCGTGCTTGTGTGATATTAATCTATCAACAGCTTGATGAGACTTTCACTGAGTTTATTGAACTATTTCAAATTACTGATATTGATTGTTTCGTTGGTAGAGATAAGGCAGGCTATAATAGAGGAGTAACCTTAATTAAAGATCTGGTAATGGCCATTATGCGATGTCTACGCCGTATTCTTGGTATCACCTGGAAAGATAAAGTGACAAACGTGGAGGTCCTGACCTGCACAGGCCTACCGAATATCTACACGCCGTTCAAATAACGTAGGTTACGCTGGCTCGGCCATGTACACCGTATGAAAGATGGCCGTGTACCAAAAGATATACTCTATGGACAACTGGCATATGGTAAACGAACTAGGGGGCGCCCAAAACTTCGATTTGTAGATGTGTGTAAACGCAATATGAAGACTCTGAACATAAACCCGTCAGCATGGGAAGACATAGCTGCAGACCGCAATCTCTGGAAACACACTTAAAAGGTTCGCCTCAAAGAAGAAGCAGACAGATTCATAGAGAAAGAGAATACACGACGAAAGAAAAGAAAGGAAAAAAATAACATTTCTATGGTAGGCTGCTGACAAATCCAGTAGTCAACTGTATGACATTGCACATATTGTGAGGCTGACTAGATACTATATACTATAATGGCCATAAATGAATCATGAGAAGCACTAACACGTTTTGAACTGGACTACAAAGGACAAGGGGTAGGGTTCGATCCCAACCGACGGCTTCCGGGTTCACCCAGCCTTAAATGGGTACCGGATTTTTTTCTGGGAAAGTGAAGCGTCACGGGCGTAATACCGACCACATTACCCCAAAAATCACGTGCTGAAGGAATGTTAACTTTATGGTCACTAACACCATATTCTCTATACGCCACTTGGCGTGATGGGGGTACTTTACTTTTTTTTTACTACCACGTATTAAGTCGTTGAGTTATTTGCGGGTCATCATCATTGCACTCCGAACATATCCATAGGTGCTCAGACCCCCTCCTCAGCAAGCCCCTCAGTGTCCAGCGACTGACGACTCCAGTTCTGTGTTGGTTGATAAGTCTTCTTACACGCCCACTAAGTTTCTCATTTCTGGCTGTGCCTATCTTGACTCCCATCTCCATCATCCGAAGAAGTGACGTGGATCTGTGTTTGTCGAAGTCCTGTGCTCTTTCCACGTCTTGGAGGGCATAGGTGATGTCCCCCCGATCCATTGGTTGACCGTCCTCAACGACAGCGCAGCTAGCCAACCTGTCCACTCTTTCATTTCCCCGTACTCCCCACATAGTCTATACGAATCATAAGAAAGTTAAGATCACTATTTACATCGCAACAGTAAAGATGAAATATATCATTATATATATTGTTATCAGGTAAACAAGACGAGTTCGTGCTTATTTATAACATCAGACAGAGGCAAGGGCGCCTGACAGCAGCAGAGCTGGAAGTTGTCAGCGACCTACAGCTGATGACTTAGGATCGGTGAACCAGAAGCATTCAGACACTGCTCCAGCTCTCCGTGGTGCCTCCAGAAACAGACTAACCTGTCTAGTCTGGCCAAGTGAGTAGGGATCGAAAAGGGAAAACAACCGGGTACACAAAATTAACATGCTGAAGTCGGATGTGTTGGGCTGAAAGGCGCAAATAATACAATTTTACTGCAAACCACAACACAACGTATACGCGTCATTTAACGTCCTTTAAGGGCGGATGGTGAGGAGGTGTATTTAGTCATCAGGTGAACGCAAGCAAGAAAGCATAACATAAGACATAAGGCAGTCAGGGGCAGTCACCGGCATTACGACTGTTGGATCTTTACAACTAGAAGCAGATTGAGCTTGCTGCTGAAATGCCGATGTACCATACCAAGAAAAAGTTAATATAGATATGCTGTTACTGTTAGCTTTAATGCGGATGACTGAGTAAAACTATTGTTGAATAATATACATAAAACATGTACATATCTGAAAAAAATTTGACGAAGATGATAGAAGCAATATGTGAATAATATTAGAAAAAGAAATGTACAATGCAAATGTAATTATTGTATAATGTTCTAACATTATACATTATATTTATATTAGATGTCAGGTCGGGGAATTTTACCTGCTACTTTATGCAGTAGACCGTACAACCGGCAGCTACATTGTTGCCTTGTAGGTATACTCGGGAGAGTAAAAGGCTAGGGACTGTTTTACCTTTAAGTAAAACAACCCCACTACTTTGTGGATGAGACTTTTTAGTCAAAGGCTAGAGGAGTCAACCATAAACAAATCGAGGGAAGGCAAGAGAAAACCACCGTCGTAACTTCTTTGTATAATCATGAATCGCCACAATTTTATAATTTACTACAACAACGTTAATCGGATTCCAATGGAATAACTTCGTTCGGGAACGGGACAGTATGTGCTGCAGGTGGTATCCGATCGTTGCCAAGCTACTGAAAGCAAGATAAAGATAAAACAGACACTGAAAAATTGGAATTTGGAGCGTAAGAACACTCATGCAGAAGGGAAAATTTGAAAACATTAAACAGGAAATGAAAAGGATGGATTTACATTTATTGGGACTGTGTGAAATGAGATACACTGGATCAAGGGATATATATTCTGATGAATATAAAATAATCTATTTTGGATTTCAAAGACTTCAGTTTTCTGTTCTGTTTCTTGTCTAGTGTCCATGTTTCTGCACCATATGGGACTGTTGAATGTTGCTTGTCTCCTTTCTTCCATTTTTTTAAAAATGGTGTACCTTATCCATTTTTGTTTTTTGTTCATTTCTTTTTTTGGTAAGGTGTCGCAAGTTTCTTGTATGCTTTACTTTTATGCATTGTCATTTGGTTGTGACTTTTTCATCAGGATTTTCTCTTCTGTATTACTCAATTCCTTTTTTAGCAGCTTCTGATACATTCTTTACATTGTTCTTTACATTGTATTGTATAAGTATCTTTAACATCTTTTTGATTTAAAGCTGTTATATCTAATGGTATTGTTAATGAATTAGTCTTTTGTTTGTTTCTCTTTGGTTTGACTTTCATTTGAATCATGACAGGATTGTAATCTGAGTTAATACCTGCCCCTGGATAGGCTTTGTCTTTCTTAACGCTGTTATGGAACATATCTTTTAACATTATCATTCTGATTTATTTCTCTTCTTATCTCTATGGCTTTTCCATGTGTATAGTTTCCTTTTCTCTTGCTCAAAGTAGGTGTTACATATTATCAGCCTGTTTTCTTCACAGAATTGAATTAATCTTTCTCCACTATCATTTCTTTTTCCTAAACCTTTTCCTACTTTAGCCTTCATATCACCTATTACAATCAAGATATCCGAAGATTCCACTTGCTTCATAACTTTTTTTAGATCTTGATAGTATGCCTCTATTTGTTCATATGTGTAGTCTTGAGTAGGCGTGTATGCCTGTATTATTGCTATATCGAATGGTTTTACTTTCATATTGAGTAATATAATCCTACGATTATACTACTCAGGATGAAAGTAAAACCATTCACAGATCACGAAAAAGTGGTAATCATAGATTACATCAAGGCATTTGACAAAGTAAAGCACCAAGAAATAATCAAAATTTTAGAAAGCATAAACACAGACAGCAAAGATCTAAGAATAATAAAGAACATGTACTGGCAACAAACAGCGGCTATAAGAACTGGAAACCAATTGGGAATGTTTCAACAAATAAAACAGGATGTTAGACAAGGTTGTGTGCTGTCACCAGGTTTGTTTAATATGTATAGTGAGATTATTTAAAGATCCATAAGGGGCATGCCTGGAATAACAATTGGGGGTCATAATATAAATAATCTAAGGTATGCTGATGATACAGTCTTAATCGCTAAGAGTGAAAATGAGTTACAAGAAATGTAGGACATTATAGTAAAAGAAAACAAAAATAAAGGACTCGGCCTTAATAGCAAAAAGACAGAAGTAATGGTAACAACAAAGAGAAAGTATCCCCTCAGTGCAAAATAAAGACAATTGGAACAATATTAAAACAGGTAAATGAATTTAAATATTTGGGAACTTTGTTAACCTCAGACGGAAGATGTACAAAAGAGGTGAGATACAGAATGGCTCAGGCAAAAGCAGCTTTCCAAAAAATGAGGAAGATACTATGCAATCCATTTTTGACAATAGAAACAAGAAAAAGAGTTCTTAAATGTTATGTAGAGCCAGTCTTAACATATGGATGTGAATCATGGACAATAGGACAACAGACAAGGAAATCTTGTTTAGAATACCATGGACAGCTAAGAATAGTAATGAAAACGTTCTGAAAGAGGCCAAAGCAAAAAGAGAGCTAATGTCCAATATTAGGAAGAAACAATCATAATTTTTTGGGCCATGTAATGAGAAGAGAACAATTGGAATATATTGTAGCAAAGAGAAAAGATACCAGACAGCTTAAGAGAATGACTTGGCGGAAGGTCAACAACAGAAATGATAAATAACTGTCGAGATCGAAAGTTGTGGAGAGACATGATCACCTACGCCAGCAAGCCTTTACTTGATGATGATGATGATGATGATGATGATGAGTATAATCCTATAATTGTATCTCCAGTGGGTATTTATATATTTTTGTAGCTCTCTTTTTATTAGTATTCCTACTCCTCTTTAACGTTCTGTTGTGTTGCCTGGATATATAAATGTATACTTTTTATCCTCTATGTACCCATATTCTTTCCATCTTGTCTCTGATATGCCTAAAATATATGTATTTAGTCGTTCTGCTTCTTGAATAAGATTTTCCAATTTTCCTTCTTGGTATAGAGTCCTAACATTCCATGTACTTAATTTTAGATCTTTCCTCCGACATAAGTTCGAATTCCTCTCTATGGCTTTCTCTTGAATAGTACGTGATGAGGCTCCAATCTCTTTCACGGTGGTCTGCCACATTCGTCTTTTATGTCCTGAACATGCCTCTTGTACCACACACTTTGCTGTTTTCGATTTCTGGGCCGTTGGTCATTGCTTACTCCTCCGCCCCATCCACCATCACAGACTTTGTACAGTTCGGGGACATTCCCGTCTGCCTGGAGCGACAGTGAAAAACAATGACCTATCACCGATAGGTCTATCTCGAATGAAAAGAAGATAAATACCTGCCTGTCAGAAGTTAAACAAACACAACAAGCATGAGCAGAACATTAAATCCAAGAAGCACGCCGCGTGTAACCGGCGTATTTCGAAACAACACACGCTGTAACGTAAAACACTGTCCACATACGGACTCCATCTTGAATTAATGAAGCGAACAAAAGAGCAAAAGACTGCAAATTATATCTCCCCTCGACACTGAAAGGCAAATGAGGAAGGAAAGATAAAGAACAAAAAAAAAACACAAAAAACAAAAAATCAACCGGGAGATTAAGTTTCTAAGGGCAAATATATTGTATTAATGTCGGAGTTACCAACTGTGCACATACCAAGGTTCGATGCATTCTCTCTCTCTCTCTCTTTCACTTCCAGTCAATATGGCGGATATGCGGCATAAACCACTGAAACTTTATCTGAAAAGTGTTCCTTGTTGCAGTTTCCTTATATTGCAAGTCCGGCTTGCTGCCGGAGTTACTGAGTTTAGTGCTCTGTGTACACCGTGGGTTGTGTTTTTCAACCGGGTCATGTTTCGGTATTTCAGTTGTTTACGATAGATGATGATATCGTATGACGAAGGACAGTTCGGCTGCGTTCACTTTCAGTGCCGCTTGCCTTATATCTTTTGGCATGTGCTGTAGCTGCCATGATGGGGACTGCATTTGCCTTTCTTTGTTTTGATCCTTCAATGAGATGAGTTTTAAATCGGATGATTCCACTGGCACGGGCGGTTGATCAGTTATGGATTTTAATTCGTTTGCAGTGATACTGGGGCCTTCGACTATCCACCAACCACCAATTCATTCTCTACGAAGGTTTTGAAGCTACGACTTTTGACAAATGTTCTCCAGTTTATGAACGGGCTATAGTAATATAAATCGTAGATATGTCTGACGATTAGAAACCTCGCCAATTACGTCTCTGATTACATATGGAGAATATTGCATTTTTATCAATAAATCCCATTTATCATTTGAGGATGTATCTTTAACAGTGTCAGTCGATGAAAAAAAAAACCCAAAATCTGGCAGCTGAGAGTTGAATGCGGTTATTCACTGCCTTGCTTCTGCAGCAAAATCCTAGGTTTCGAAGTTTTCACTTTTGGGAATTTGCTCCGTGTTTCATTCGTTGTAGGCTGCATTCACTAGAGTAATCGGTAATCTATGGGCGTAGTCATTGTTGTGTGTGCTACGTCATCATAATGGCTCATCGTATATCCTTAGACCGGCCATGCGCTAATGTTGAAAGGCGAAATGACGGATCTTTATTCATAACTTTCCAGCACCGGGGTGACTCTAGGAGTTTCAAGTTAGTCATGATTAAATTCAAGAGGGTTGCTGTGAGATTTAGAGTAGACCTGCTTGCTTGCTTGCTGCGTTCGCCTGATGACTAAAGGAGTACACCTCTTCCTCATCCGCCCTTGAAAGGACGTTAGGTGGGCGTGTCTGCGTTGTGTTGTGGCTTGCAGTATAATTGTGATATTTGCGCCTTTAGGCACAATATATCCGACTTCAGCGCGACATTTTTGAGAACCAGGTTGTCTTCCCTCTTCGATCCCTACTCGCTTAGCCAGACTAGACAGGGTAGTCTGGTAATATAGGCAGCACGGAGAGGAGGAGCAGGCTCTGGATGGTTCTGATCCACCGATTCTGGGCCACAGCTAATGGCTGACAGCTGACAACTTTCAGCTTTGGTGCTGTCAGGTGCACCTTCGCCTCCGGGTAGACATGTGATTTTATAATTTCAATATGTGGTTTATAATTTCACAAATTCACATTGAGGGAATATCTTAAGTCTGTTGTTTGATGTGCGACGGGGATAATCCGACGACTAACTCGAAAGTGGAGTCAAAAACGATGTGCTGACATCATCAAGCGCTATACATTTTTTTTAAAAATATGACGATCGTCATTTTCTGGAAGTCGTGAACTTCCGGTCAATATGGTGGATAGGCTGCAGGAACCATTGAAGGCTATGTCTTAAAAGTGTTCCTTTTTGCAGTTTCCTTATATTCATATTCCAAGTCCGGCATGTTGCAGGAGCTACTGAGTTAAGTGCTCTGTGCACACCGTGAGCTGTGTGTTTCATCCGTTTTGATCGTGTTTCGATATTCCAATTGTTTACGATGAATGATGAAATCGTATGACAAGGAACAGTTGGCTGTGTTCACTTTCTGTGGGGTTTCGCCTTATGTCTTTTGGCGTGTGCTGAGACTGCTATGATGGGGACTACAGCTACCTTTCTCTGTTTGAGAGATGGGTTAGTCATTCGAATGATTCCACTGGCACGGGCGGTTGAGCAATTATGGATTTTAATTCGTTTGCAGTGATACCCGGGGCCTTCCATAACCATAACCATAATCCTAGGTTATACCAAAATGTAATTAATAAATAGAAGATTTCAAAAATTTAACATATGTATAGAAAAAAAAACACGCATTAAAAATAGGCTGCCTACAGTTCTATCGTATACAGACCTACTTATGACAAAGGAAGACGCCTTAATATAATGACGAAGTTTTGGCAAACATATTGAAACGGGAAATAACTTCTTCTGAGTTTAAGATATATAACAATAAATTGCGTTGCTTTAATAGGCAAGTTGTTCAAGTTGTTTACCACATACAACACAGACGTTGCGCAATGGACAGGATGAGTCAAAGCGGTAGACTACTATCATCTTCATGTGCCATGTCGGTTGGCGTAGGCAATTGAGCCCTTCCCACAATTCTCTGCCCACGGTGCACCGTATCAATTATGTTGAGCGTTTACCGTGCCCGGACACCAAGATATCTAGTATGTTATATTTTTGTCGTCAGCGATCTTTCTTTCCTTGTAATTTGCCGCTTGTAACCAAGGATTCCAACTTTTCTCTTCTCATGGTGTGTGAAGAAAATGTCGATTATTTCTTTCTTGTTTTTATGAGCTCTTTTTTGTGTTGGTTTCATCGAGAATGTCCTTGTTGGTCTTATTTAGCTATCCAGGGTCAACAATTTTTCTACGAAATCCTGCTTAGGTGGCCTCTAATCGTCTTTTCATCTGTTTGTCTGCTGATTCACTTCCATTGGTCAGAATTGGCTCTATATCCACTGTTGAACTTTCTTTCTCACTTCTATTGACAAAGACTACTTGTACTAGCTGTTTTTTTTTTTATTTTCTGAAAGTTATTTTGACCTTCACTGTTCTGCTTTTTATTTCTATAGTGCATCTTTCTTCTGATGTTATTATTGTTTCCAAGTATGTGATGCTCTGCACCTATTTCAGATTTGTCTCGCGTATTGTTACGTTGCATGGTGGTGATGATTGTTTCTTAGATATCACCATTACTTCTGTTGTCTTACTGTTTAGACTTTCTTGTTGCTTTCTTTCACTGTTATGTTTATCATTTCTTGTAGTTCATTCTCCGTCTCTGCTATTAAGATTGTGCTTGTCTCATCCATAGATTACTTTTTTTGGTCAACTGTTGATATTGATTTTATAACATTTTTTTGCAGAAAAGTGAAAAAAAAAAGTCCGACGGCAGAACACAGCATTATTTGACTCCTTGCTTTATATATCGGAACACCATAATTGGTTGTCATTTCTTTCGGCTGCTGTTTGTTACTAATGCATGTTTTTTTTTTTTATTATTATTATCATTTGCCATCGATGTTTAGTTTCTCCACCATATTGATTATCTCTACACACTTTACTTTGTCAAAGGCGTTCGTGTAGTCTATGAAACATACCAATATTTTAGATCTTTTTTTACTTCTATAACTATTTCTATCAATCTATATAGCTATTTGTATCAGTGTTCTCATGATGTATATTCCATTATTGGTGCCTCTTTCTTCCACATTGGTTCATGAAAATTACAACGGAAGTGCTTTGAAGTAAAACTATGAATAAAAAGTAATAGTGTTCCATCGCTTTATATTTTCAATGTAGCCTGAAAATAGTAACGATATTTCTACAAATATGCATTTACCGAGAACAAATCAAAATGAAACAAGGTGCAATAAATAAACACACAATATGACACACAACATACGAAAGCTTTAATTTAGTCGACAGGTCATCCTCATTGCACTACATGTCGGACAAATCCATAAGTGCTCAGATCGTTACCGAAGAACATCCCATCAATGTGTAGCTACTAGCGACATCAGTGTTGTGTTGATTGAGAAGTCTTCTTTGGATTCCTGCGTAGCCCTCTCGTCTGGAATGCCCCACCTTGACATGATATTCGTGAAGTCTATTCATGGCTGCAGATTGTGAATGATTTTTTTGAGTCGTTTCGATGGCATTCAGAATGTCATAACGGTCTATTGCCCTTCCACACTCAACGTCAGCCAAACAGGCAAATCTGTCAGCGCGTTCATCACTCCTTACACCCACGTGCCCTGGCACGAAAATGAAGCAGACACATTTTAGAATAGACCTCCTCAGAGATTATAACCACTGCCGTCGAACACAGCCATCTGCGATCTTTCCGAGCATATATAAATAATATAATAATATGAAAGTTAGGCGAAAGAACACTTCGAAATTATGAAAGATAGCAAGAGTCAAAATAAACTGTTGGCAACGTCTTCGTTTTTAATTCAAAACTTGTCATCCGAGTTCATTACTATTATTTAAGTTACAATATGATTTCTGAAATTTGAGCGGTCTAATTAAGGATGCGTCGAATTGCACATGACAACGACACTTTGTTGTTTTATTTGTTTGGTGTAAAGTAATAAGTTACGACATGGCATAAACATCAATCGATTGTGAAGAAAAAAATCAATACAGTACACTATAACATAGCAGGATTAACGCTGTCGCTGGGGATTATGAAATGAGCTGCTGTAACTTTTAACTAACCTACTTCACTGATTCTCTACTGTATCGTGAATGTTGAATATCAATGTCTAAATATAACAATCTATTGATCGTGTACTGTAGCAACCATAAATTTGATTCAATATTTGTATTTATTTCTCATGTTTGTTTGCAATTGTGAGCATATTACTTCTGGGAAAGCATCATGTCATATTATATATATAAACAGTTTCACAATAATCATACCAATATTATGAGTTTATAATGCAACGTTCAACACTTTCATTCTGATATGATGCTTGGCAGCTTGTGAATTTATAATAAAAAGGTCTTTTACTTTCATACTAATATGTTATTGGATATGTTATGATGCCACAGTGAATCATTAATTCACCTTCATATATATATATATATATATATATATATATATATGTGTGTGTGTGTGTTACTACCGGTTATATTGACTATTTTTCCTTAATTATAGATTAATAAAATATGTAACATAACATATATTATTAACAATATACAAGTGAATACAATATTGATGCTATAGAAAGAAAAGTATAAAACGTGGCAGAAAACAAAAACAACAGAAGACTACAATCACTATAGACAAGCCAGAAATGACAGCAAAAAGATTCTAGAACAAACAAAAGCAGACTCTTGGAAAGCATTTGGTGAAGAATTACCAAAAACATGTAGACAAGGACCAAGAGAATTTGTCAAAAGTGTAAAAGCAATGAGAGTAAGAAATAATGATTATAATCCAACCACTATAATAAACGATAAGAATGGTAGACCAATCAGCAGCAGGAAAAACATAATAATCAGATGGAGAGAATACTTCCAGGAACTATTAAATCAGGGAAATACAAACGGAAATACAGAGTTTAAACATAGGCAGTATGATGAACATGAACCGAATATACTTAAAGCAGAAGTAGAATGGGCATTGAAACAGAATAAAAAGAACAAATCAGCTGGTATAGATGGAATAACAACAGAAATGCTACTAGCCTGTAAGGAAACAGCTACAGATTGACTTACTATAATATTCAATATGGCTTGGGAAGAAAGAAAAGTCCCAGATGATTGGCAAAAAGCTATCATTGTCCCATTTTGGAAGAATAAAGGAAGCAAAAGGGAGTGTGAAATGTACAGAGGAATATCCCTATTGAGTCAAGTTGGTAAAATGTTTGCTAAAATATTGGAGAGGAGAGAAAGATACAGAATAGAACCTCAATTAAGTAATAATCAATTCGGATTCAGAAAAGGCAAAAGCTGTACTGATGCTATATTTACATTGAGACAAATATGTGAAAAAACAATAGAATATGAAAGAAACCTAAATATAGTGTTTATAGATCAGGAAAAAGCGTTTGATCGTGTGGACAGGAACAAACTTTGGCAAACTCTTGAAACCTACGGTGTAGCAGGACAACTACTAGATAATATAATGGCATTATATAAAAACAGCCAAAGTGCCGTTAGAACATCGGAAGGTCTGTCAGAATGGTATCAGGTTACAACAGGTGTAAGACAAGGATGCGTCCTCTCGCCACTCCTCTTTATCATATATATAGACAAAATAAATCAGGAAACAATCATCAATAAGGAAAAATCAAATAAAAACACAGAGGTAGAAAACTCCAACATCAACGAGCTACTTTTCGCAGATGACCAATGCCTAATATATGAGGATGAAAACCTGCTACAACAGCATTTAACATCTCTAGACAAAAGCTGTACAAACTACAGTATGAAAATTAACACAGCAAAAACAGAGACTATAAGAATAAGCAAATTAAGACACCCATTAAACATTAAGATCAAAGATAAAGAAATAAAACAAGTAGAGGAATTCAAGTATTTAGGCACAATGTTCACAGAAGATGGAAAACAAGACAGGGAAATTGACATGAGAATATAAAAAGCAAATGCTGTCACATACCAGCTTTCACCATTGCTAAGACATCCAAACATTTCTATGCAAGCTAAATAACAAATGATAAATAGCATTTTCATACCAACTTTGTGCTATGAAAGTCAAACATGGACAATTTCTAAATCACATATAAGAAAGATCAATACATGTGAGATGCGATGCTTGAGAAAAGTAACAAACAACACAAGAAGAGATAGAATACCAAATGAAACCATAAGAAAAATGGTAAGAACAAAACCCTGCCAATATTATATAGAACAACAACAACTTAAATGGTTTGGCCACCTGGTCAGAATGAATCCTTATCAATCACCATCAAGGGCGTTCTTCTCGAGAATGCATGGGAAAAGACCAAGAGGAAGACCCAGAAGAATATGGATAGATGCAGTGACAGAGACATGAAACAACAAAGGAAAGTCACTAATTCAGACAGTTCGAGCAGCTCAAGAACGACAAATTATATAAACCACGACACCTTTTAGGTATCAGTGAGAAAAAGAAAAGAAAAAAAAGAAGATTGATGCTATTTTTTTTCTTTCCCCTTGGACATAGACAAGTAGAATTCCCTGCATTATACTATTCGTTTTTTCTCCAAGTTTCAGCTTTTTGGTAATTGATTACTTTATTCTTTATAATTACTTTAAACAATGTTATTTATTGTCATGCACAGAGTTATTCCCTTTTTTTCAGAATTGAATTTAGCTTATTTAACTAACATTATTTTTGTGTGTGTAATACCAAAATTAATTTTATTTTTGTTTCAATTAATTCAAGCTTTTGAACTTTTAAATGCACTGGGCTGTAGTTTACAAGCTTTTTTTTTTTTTTTTGCATTATTTGAGCACACTGGCACAAACATCTGTCTTCAGCATGGCATTTTTATGAACTAGATTGTTTTTCCCTGCTCAACTGCTTTGCCAGACTGGCACTGAGATAAGATAGAGTAGTTTGTGAATAGACCTTGCTCACTAGGTGTGGTGAATAAATTATTTTAATTCGTTTGCAGTGATACCGGGGCCTTCCATAGCCAAATAACCATAAATATTAAATTGTCACTGTTTTGTCCAGTGTGCAATAAAGTAAGCGTTTTGTTTGCAGATAATCTTGGTTACATATTTCAAAAAGCCCCCTCATTTATTTACAACGGTGGATATCTTAAACATGTAACCAATTAACTTGTTATTTCTCGTTGAGCAGTTGAGTATGACAATAACAGCCGAGACCCGTTGATGACTCATATTTGTATAGCATTTGTCTATTCGTTGACTACAAGAATTTCCTCTCAACAGTAACCAATCAGATAATAGCACCCTACCCACAGTACCGGAGCTTTGCTTCACGATACTCGCTGGGTCGATTATCTTGACGTTGCGCGGTATCGACGATATTGTCTGATCTGGTTCATAAACAAAACATTTTCTAATTATCCATGTACTTTACAATGGGCTGATTTCTGTGACCGATACACCTTTAGAGGGCAACAACAAATTTTAACTGATATTGGTCGATTCGTAATCACCCATTTATCAAAGGTGACCATGTTTTTTTTTTTCAACCCTAATCCGGGACGGATTAATTTGACTTAAATTTTCCATCAATAAAATGAAATTTCTTCCGTCTTTTTCAAGTGAATAATACATACATTTTAAGACTAATTAAAACACCTAACATTATAAGCTTACAAAACGTTATCAAGAGATTTAAAAAACGCATTAATGATACTCACTTAAATGGAAGGTGACGCAGAGTTGCTGTACTTTTCTGATGAGTGGATTTTTTTTTAAAGATATTTCTTTGTTTGGAGTATCTTAAAAAATTCAACACGTTTACTCATTGTTCACTTTGGTGATCAACATGGCCTTAAAGTGCCCACACTTAGATGTGTTTTATCATTTGTCCACAAGATGTTCATCAGTGAAAACAATCTTTCCGTTGCAGCATTTGTTCCCGGTAGACACAAAAAGAACTCTGCCAGCTTCAGAATATGTGAAATTGGCACATGCCTGTTTTTGAAGTGGGAAGCCATTTCAATCCAACGCTGCCCTGGTAATGTTTTATTAATACTTCACTCATTAATTTTCTGAGAAGTTGAAGGTTTTGAAAATTATTTGCAGCCCATTCTTCAAATAACTTAAAACTGTTTCATGGAATGAAGAAACACTGGCTTTAAACTTGTTCACATCATCCTGTGGAATGCCTTCCATTTCCAGCTTGTCAAGAATTAGCTTAACTCTTGTTGGCTAGAAACCATCTTCCATTTTGGACTCAAAGATAGTTCTCAAACCATTGATGTTGTCAATGACTTCAAAAACAGTGACCACTTGTCCCTCGACTTTCTGCACTGCTTCGTGGAAAGAGGATGCCTGACTGTGAACAAAAATAAGCCATGCTGCAGACAGGGGGTTTTCAAAGAATGGCTGCATAAAGACTGGGCATCTGTCTTGAGACTGAAAATAAGATTTTCAAGGCAGGGACATCTAAAGAACCCTTTTAGCAGCAGGCAGCAGTGCAAGTCACCTAGTCTGTGTATAACCTAAAATCATCTGAAAGTCCGTGCCCACAAACTGGCAAAACTTCTTGAGACTTTCATCTCTAGTTGTGTATGATTTGAAGTGCAGATAAATTTTAGCAATAATCATCTCTACATCAATAGGTAATACATCAGCAGCTGCTCGAACAGTGTTGTCAAAAATATGGCATGCACAACCAATACTTATCAAACCAAGTCCAAGGTTTTCTTTCAGCTTTGTGAAAACATTGTTCTTTCCTTTCCTTTTAGCGCCCCCAAAATTAGAATTTGTGTTGTCTGCACATAATGCAACTACTTTCCTTTCTAAACCTTTTCCCGTTAGACAGTCATCAATAAAAACTACTAACAATATCAGATGTTTCTCCTGGAAATTATTTCATTTCTAATAGTTTAACTTTCAGCCCCTTATTGGGATCAAAGTATCTGACAAGCAGAGAAAAAAATCTTGATTTCCTTGTGGTTGGAGGCATCTGTCAGTATGGAAATAAATATTAACTTTTCTAGGTCACATCTCAACTCGTTTTGAACATGGGGTGTGAACACATTTCGAATAATGGCTTCTGTTTTCGTACGTGCAAAAAAAATGTTGGTTCTAAAGTAACCTGAAGTGATTTTGATGTGCAGTCCATAGATCTAAATGTGTGATTGTGTATCACTGTATGATAGGCAAATGCACCTTCTGTAGCAGCTAATTGTTCTTCTTTGTCACCAATCTTTTTAGCTCGAAAAAATGTTGTTAAAGACGAGTTTGATGCAGCTGTAGCGACGGCTCTCTTATGTTTCGCACTATTTATGTGACTCTTAATATCAGCACGTCCACTATGGTTAATCGAAAACCTAAAGGCGTATATATTGCATCCTACAGTGAAGTCTGATGTAGACCTTTTTTTAGAAATGGGTATTCCTTTCGGAAAATCTGGATTGAAATTGCATTTACGTTTTGATGCCATTTGTTGCAATAATTACAAATTAACTATAGTTTAAATAATAATTTTCTATAACTATACCATATGCATAGAATAAGTTCTTAAACATTAAAATGTCAAGCAATTGAATTATAGCACAATGTAAATAAAATCTAAGGAATGCAATAACTTCTATTACTAAACAATACAATAAAAAGAATTAATTCGTCGGTAAACGAAAGTAACACAATGAATATACAAGAATATGAAATGTCGTGACCGCAAAGATGCTACTTGTTGAGTTTCAGTTTCAGTATACAAGATTTAAAACATGGAGCGCATTTTACTGTTACTGTCTCACAATATTCAGCCAGTTCAACTTTTCAAACATTTTCTACACAACAACGGAATAATGTATATTTTAAAGTCGAAGAGACATTTACCATATTGGTAAAATTGGTGAAAGTTTGTGTCCCTAATGTATTTTAACAAACCCGGGAAAAAAGCTAAAGAAATCGGCCAAAATCGGGACAACTTCGGGATAGTAAAAATTCCGGGACAAAGGTTTAAAAAAAAAAGTAAAAAATCGGGTCTGTCCCGGAAAAATCGGGACGCCTGATCACCTTAATTTATCGTATGGTACCCCAAATGCATCTAACACATCGTTCAATTCTATGCTCAACTGTTCTCCACCATGGTGCCTTTGGTATGAAATTCTAACCCCCCCCCCTCCCTCAAGAGTTAGTTGCATGCATGCTTCTGGATGTTTTCTGATTGCATCATTTACTCAGTTCCACCAATGTTATTGACAGGGTCGGATATAAACCTAGGCTAAATAAGCAACAGCTTAGGGCTCCACAATTATGGGGAGCCACGCATTTGTTTATATTGTAATCTATGACAGAGACAATCTGGTGTTAATTTTGTGTTGTTGTTTTTTTTTTAAAACATGGGGTCTCAAATTTTCATTTACCTTATCCAGATCAGGGCCTTGTCAAGTCTAAACCTGGACCTGTGTGTGTAGAAAGTAGCAGTTATATCAGGTCCTCGTCAAGTCTAAACCTGGTCCTGTGCGTGTAGAAAGTAGCAGTTATATCAGGGCCACTTCAAGTCTAAACCTGGTCCTGTGCGTGTAGAAAGTAGCAGTTATATCAGGTCCTCGTCAAGTCTAAACCTGGTCCTGTGTGTGTAGAAAGTAGCAGTTATATCAGGGCCACGTCAAGTCTAAACCTGGTGCTGTACGTGTAGAAAGTAGCAGTTATATCAGGTCCTCGTCAAGTCTAAACTGTCGTGTAGAAAGTAGCAGTTATATCAGGTCCTCGTCAAGTCTAAACCTGGACCTGTGTGTGTAGAAAGTAGCAGTTATATCAGGTCCTCGTCAAGTCTAAACCTGGTCCTGTGCGTGTAGAAAGTAGCAGTTATATAAAATTCTCATCATGTGCCATACCGGTTGGTGTAGGCGATGATGTCCTTCCACAATCTTGTATCTACAGTGCATCGTATCAGTTCTATGTTGACTGCTTTCCATGCAATGACACCAAGCCATCTAGTATTTTCTCTCTTTGTCGTCCGCGATCTCTCTTTCCTTGTATTTTGCCAGTTGTAACCAAGTATTCCAACTTTCCTCTTCTCATGATGTGCCCGAAAAATGTTGATTGTTTCTTTCTGATGTTTTTTAGGAGCTGCCTTTTTATATGGCCTCTTTGAGAACTTCCTCATTGGTCTTTTTAGCTGTCCAGTGAACTTTCAACATTCTTCTGAGAAATCCCATCTCTGTAGTCTCTAATCGTCTTTTCATTTGTTTGTCTACTTTCCATGATTCGCTTCCATAGGTCAGAATTGGTTCTATATAGCACCGATGAACTCTCTTTCTTATTTCTATTGACATAGATTTGTTGCATAAGATATTTATATAAAATACAATAACAATTTTAATGTTTTCTTGTATGTTCTAGTATATAACAGTGTGTGAAAATGAACTGTGAATATGAACATTCATTACTAATAATGAATGGGAATCAAAATTTCCTAACTTTAACTTGTTACTTTTGTTTATATAATATCATGTTTAGTAACCTTCGTCAGTCATGGTTGACTATGGATTTTGCAGCACCCCTAGGGAATGTTAATTTTTTTCTTTTTTTTTTTCGCCTTGTATTTTCTTTTCTATGAATCTCCCTGTTTCATGCTTGAGGTTGAGCTATAGAGTGTGTTTTTAAACATTGGGGTCTGCAACAATCTCTTTCCAGGCTGCTGGGTTTATATTCAAAGTCATGTCGTGTTTACATACGTCTGCAAATCGATGGTTTTGGCGTCCCCTAATTGTTTTGCCATCTGTTAGTTGTCCATAAAGTATATCTTTTGGTATGCAGCCATCTTTCGTACAATATAAGTGTCCAAACCAGCGTAACCTACGATGTTTGGCGTCACGTTTACAGTTTGCTTTATTCTCAACAAGTGCCTACTGTAGCGATTTTAATTCATTTGTATTGAGGGTACAACAAAGTAATGCGGTCATTGTAACAAACTATGGGTAAACATAATGGGACAACATCCAAGAGTGCCATTATTCTTAACTTTTTTTAGGTGAAGTCTGACAGACCATGTAAGATATTAATTGAGAAACAATAGTCTTCCTACTGGAAGACAGAATGCACAGATCGAATTACTTTACCAACCAATGCCTGCCAACTCCAAATTAAAACAAATATGATGACGATATCTCTGCCACAACAACTCACAAAGTTGCTCAAATTACATTTTTTGAACATGAATACTTAGTAGAATGTGCGCACAGATCGAGAAGTTATATCCCATATCATATTTTTGAGCAATACTGCAAGGTGTGTGTGTGTGTGTTTGCGTGTGCATGTGTGTGCGTGTGTATGTGTGTGTGTGTGTGTGTGTGTGTGCGTGTGTGTGTATTTTATAAGGCAGTTAAAGTTAATTTTTATGACGAAAGGCTACTAAAAATAATGGAAGGTTTATAAAGTGCTATGTACAATTAATAATATTTTATGAAAATAAATTATCGACAGGGGACAAACAATACGATCACATTCAGTGACCTGCGACATTGAAGATCACTTGCAGCAACATTTGGCGCGTTTTAAGCGCTTGAGTAACATGACCATCTCCAAACATATTTGAGAACGGTAGAATCGTGGCAGATCTATCAAGTTAGACAAGTCTACGCGGATTGGAATAAATCAAAACATGATATCTCGAATCTTCAGAGTATACGTTGTTGCAAAGTGTTGACATTTCAGCTTATATATAAAAATATATGCTACCTGCAGGGAAAATCAAACTCTCTAGGTGTACATTCAGTTATTGGCTTTATATTAATGACAGTCGTAAGAGCCGTCAACAAGCAACTGCAGTCATAATTTGCAAAACATAAACCAGCAAGATTTCTAACGGTAATCGTTGTTATAGCTAGATAGGGTCAAAAACTCATACGAGATTCAGAATTCGTTACAAGATAATGCAGAGAACACTAAATGGGAAGAAAGATTGGAAGGAATGGAAGGAATGGATGGATGGAAGGAATGGAAGGAAGGAAGGAAGGAAGGAAGGAAGGAAGGAAGGAAGGAAGGAAGGAAGGAAGGAAGGAAGGAAGGAAGGAAGGAAGGAAGGAAGGAAGGAAGGAAGGAAGGAAGGAAGGAAGGAAGGAAGGAAGGAGGGAAAGGAAGGAAGGGAGGGAGGAAGGAAGGGAGGGAGGGAGGGAGGGAGGGAGGGAGGGAGGGAGGGAGGGAAAATTAGCACCACCTGAAAAAAAATGTATAGAGAGGTGCCTTGTTGTCTAGATTTGTAATAAAATGATGGAATCCGCAACATTTTTTTATAGCACAGTAGATCAATTTGGCAAAAATAATGGTATAATGATTGGCTGTACGTCTCTCATACTACCAGAATTAACATAAAGACACATTGAAATACTCCATGCATTTTAGAAGGGAAAAAACTGATTTAAAAAAAATAAATAAACTTTGTTTACTTGTGACAGCAGAAACGATCGAGACCGATGAAATAACAAGAGAGTAGAGAGAGAGAGAGAGAGAGAGAGAGAGAGGGAGAGAGAGAGTGAGAGAGAGAGAGAGAGAGAGAAAGTAGATCATGGATAAGATGGCCATATTTCGTTGAGAAAGCTAAGGACTGATGGAACAAAATAGATAATAAACGGACAGCTGTTGCAGCAACTTGATCGTCGACACCACTGGTAGCCGCATATAATTACGGTTACGGTTCAGATAACAACAAAAACATAGCTCTTTAAATATTAATTGTACTTCATTTAAAAAATACTATCTTCACGACACTTTCCCATTACTGGGGCCTGCCGATGGGACTTATTATAGTAGGACAGGAGAATAAACAGGAGCTACTTGTCCAGTGCAGTCGTCGCGAGGTGTTCGGGTTTGAGTCTTTATTTTAATAAACCCTGTTGGAGATATTTATTTATGAAAACTTTAAAAACAAATTGTTTTTAAACAAAACAAACCAAAAAATGCACAAAGTATCTAGTAGTCGATCATAGATGTTTACAAAATCCGAAACATCCGTTTAATTTGAGCGATAATCCAGAAGTGTAAGAATTCAAAGTTGATAATAGAAGTGGTTCTGTAGTATTATGCAATTATGATATAATCTTATTTGGCCCTAGCTTTCTGTGCGGCCCTACTCAGGGTTGGGACCTTCTCGGCACCAGTCTCGATTCAACGGTTCTCACAGATCGCCTTATACGAGTGTAATTGTGTCTCCATTTAATATAACCGAAAACATAGTCTGAGGTTGAATGCACCTTGCCTCGCCAAGCAGAAAGCAAAAACACTAATCGATAACACATGTAGTTAAAGCTCCCTCCCTCCCTTCCTTCCTTCCTTCCTTCCTTCCTTCCTTCCTTCCTTCCTTCCTTCCTTCCTTTCCTCCCTTACTTCCTTCCTTCCTCCCTCCATCTCCTCCTTCCTTCATTCCATCCTTCCTTCTTTCCTTCCTTCCTTGTATTTTGTAGCTCACAGTGTAGGGAAGAAACTGTTAACAGATTCCACTCCTCTCCCATTTTCTCTCTGTTTGTGGCAACTCTTTCAGTGTTGTGGAAATTATGGAGTTCCAATATTATTTCCACATCTATTCTTATACCCGATTTGACATTATTAGCTACAACTACCATGCTGTGCCATGACCAAATATTAACTTGGCGGAGTTAACTTATTTTGCGTTTGCTCGACGACTACTTCGCTTGATCGTTCGTCTGAGACATTAAGTGTGCGCATATATACGATGTGTCGTGGTTTACAGCATCTGTGATATTTGCGCCTCTCAGTCCAACATTTCGAATTTAGCATGACATTTTCGGGTGCCGCCTTCTTCAATTTGCACCATCAAAACAAGAGACGTGATGGAATTGCGCTCCATTATAGCCAACATTCGATGCGGAGACGGCACTCAATGGTGATGATTGATACGATCTGCTTTTTAGACATAAACGAGTTGCCCATCTCGTGGCAATTACCGAATCAGAAGAGGCAATTAACAAAGGAGTTTATTGAGTGCACTCAACTAACTTGTAAAATATGACGCAACTTTCCGCGTTGATATGCAAACTTGGTCCACATTGCGCGGAACATAACATTTGTTTTTACAAAATAAAGGTGGTGATTTATTAGTCATGTTTAACGTAATACTTCAAAATAACGATCGGTTAACTCCAGAAGTTACCCTTACAAAAAATCCACCTCACACCACCGATATTGTTTACCCGTACTCTCCGTACAGTGGTCGTTAAACTGTGCTCCGCGGAGCCGAGTTGCTTAGCAAGCACCTGTTAGGGGCTCCGCGGACATTTTAATCATCATGAAGTGACGTAGGTGATGTTTCTCCACAAACCTCTATCCACAAGGCAACTCATCAACTTCGCCGCTGTTGTACCACCATGTTAAGCTAATATTACTCTTATTAGGCTATGTTGACTGACAAAGTTTGACGACCGCTGCCCTATAGCACTTAAATAAAGATGGACTGCAGTACAACTGATAATAATTCATATAAACTGTCATGTTTATCAGCTGTTTGTAAGCAGACTCAATGATAAAAATAAATATACTAATATACCATATTATCATTACTAACCTTAAATAAAATGTATTATAGTGTTCATTAACGTGTATACATTTATTTATTATTTTGGCCATATAAATGAGAAAAGAAATCTGACACGTTGTTGCAACTGAGCAATCAAGCGAATGAGAAAAAGGTAAAATAGAACGACAAGATACAAGAAAATGTAAGAATCAATTGTTGAAATGATAAAAATAGTGTAGAAAGAAGTTGTGAAAAGACATGGTATTCTGTGCCAGTGGAAAATGTACTAAGATAAGAAGAGAAGAGAAGAATATTTATCTCACTCAAATGTATAATAAAAATTATACTCATATATTTCTGAAATAGTAAGTTCTTGATAAAAATTCGTTTCATTAATTTAGCCTTTATTCGCTCTGCTTGAAACAAAACAAAAAGGTCATAAATTATAAATAGCCTTATGGCTTTTGCTAGATTATCTATTACGGTACGGAGAAATTCGTTTTAAAGTCAACACTTCTGTATTTAGGATCTCCACTCATATTTTTTTGTATTTTGTTTGGTTGAGTCAAATTAGTACTGAAAGAGCAGACGACGGATACTTTTCTATATTTTGCGGATCGATTGAGACTAGAATTAGCTCGGCAAACTATTTATTGACAAACAGCGGCGGACGATGGGTTGGACATTTGAGGAGGCCAGGACATGAGATCGAACTTTTAGGTGGACTTGATGTGTGTCAGTGTTAGTCATGCCTCGTATCGCTGTGTGCATGTCTGTGTTTGTCACATCTCATATCTCTGTGTGTGCATGTCTGTGTTTGTCACATCTCATATCTCTGTGTGTGCATGTCTGTGTTTGTCACATCTCATATCTCTGTGTGTGCATGTCTGTGTTTGTCACATCTCATATCTCTGTGTGTGCATGTCTGTGTTTGTCACATCTCATATCTCTGTGTGTGCATGTCTGTGTTTGTCACATCTCATATCTCCGTGTGTGCATGTCTGTGTTTGTCACATCTCATATCTCTGTGTGTGCATGTCTGTGTTTGTCACATCTCATATCTCTGTGTGTGCATGTCTGTGTTAGTCACCTCTAGTGACTCGGGCAGATGGTGCTCGTAAACCTGGGAGGGCCGACCATCTAGGGGCAGAATCCCCCTACAAAAAAGACAATCTGCTGCCTTGCAGGAAGTTTGGGGACAATCAAAGGCTAGGGAAAGCGAACCTGAATAAAATGCTGGCTGAGATCGGATGCACTGGGCCACTGGCGCAGAACACAGTGCAACGTTTTAACTGGTGTTCAATCAGAGTGGATCTGGCAGACTCTAATTGTGATGTTCTGTCTGAGGGGGCGATCAACACACTTAACCTGACAGCTGACTTCATGTGAGAGTCTGGGATCCTGCTCTGATTGCGTCCTGATCGCAGAGAGAGAGAGAGAGAGAGAGAGAGAGAGAGAGAGAGAGAACCTGATAATTTGCGACGTAAACGTTACTGCAATTTACGCTGTGAAAAATAGTTCCTTCAATTATAGCCCTAAATTATCATAATTACATCATACTGTATGGTGCAGAAACATGGACATTAGACAAGAAAACAGAACCGAAAATTGAAGCCTTCGAAATGTGGATTTACAGAAGAATATGTAGAATTGGATTGTAAGAAAAGAAAACAAAGGATGAAGTTTTAAAACAACTAAAAATAAAAAGAGAACTACTAAATACAATTAAGACAAGATAAATGAAATTTTTGAGACACGTTAAAAGACACAACAGCCTACTAAAAGTAATATTGGAAGGGAAAATACAAGGTAAAAGAGGTAGACCAAGACTAGCATGGACGAGTAACATCAAAAGATGGACAAGTCAATCTATGACAACCTGCACCATCAAAGCAAGAAACAGAGTGGAATGGCGCTCCATGGTAGCCAACCTTCGTTACGGAGACGGCACTCGATGATGATGATGATGACATCATACTATTTATATATTTACCTTGCAAGTTATGAAAAAACATGGTTTTGCTTTTAATTAACGTCTCCTGTAGTTTTGTTCAAATTTTTTTACATAAAGACGCAGCGCTCTGGTTGAAGGCGGTAGTAGTATAACTGGCCTCCAGTTGGTCTACTTTTGTTTACATCACGATAAAGAGAGGCAAAGGCCATCTTATTATATTAACCATTGTTATCATGGCAACAAGGGAAGTGATTACTGCAATGACCTACATCCCATAGACATTGCATGGTTGATATATGTCGTTGTACGGTTGTAGTAGGTTCGACATCTATATATATTGAAGCATATTTCTTAGTAACGGCTCGAATTACTTGAGCTATATCATAGCTATGCTAGGGAAAACGGTGGTCGGTTGTATATTGATGTTTAACTAATTGAGATGGATGCGATTATGTTATGTATTCTGATAAAATGGAGGACTTGTGTCCTCCGATGCCCCCTCTGAATATCCTCTGCTGTTGACAACTTAGACAACTAAAATAAGTTCATAGTTGGGAACGAACCAGCTCTTATCACACGCAGTCCTCTATCACATGCTTTTAAGATTGTACAGCACGTTGAGCAATGATAATATTTAAGATATTGTGAAGTCTCCGAACATAAAACAGAAGCATACATAACATTTTTTTTAAATATATAAATATCCACAGTCCGGTTTGGTTTACTTATTTAGTAAAAAGTAGTAAAGTACCCCCGTCACGCCAAGTGGCGTATAGGGAAAATATGGTGTTAGTGACCCTATATTTTACAGACCTTCAGCACATGATTTTTGGGGTAATGTGGTCAGTATTACGCCCGTGCTGCTTTACTTTCCCAGAAAAAATCCGGTACCCATTTAAGGCTGGGTGAACCCGGAAGCCGTCGATTGGGATCGAACCCTACCCCTTGTCCGTGGTAGTCCAGTTCACTAACCACTGAGCTATCGCGGCCCCCATACATATTAAGTAGCAGAATTAATAGACATCAACGTGGAATGAATGAAGGCAGCAGTGCTTAGTACACTTATCAGTATGATACACGTTAAAGAATAATGTAAAGACGTAATGGCTGACACACCTATCAATACAATACACAAGGAATAATCTACTGACATAGAGACAGAAACATCTATAAATCATTATCAAGTACCATGCCTACTGGCAAAGGTGATCATGTCTCTCCACAACTTTCGATCTCGACAGTTATTTATCATTTCTATTGTTGACTTTCTGCCAAGCCATTCTCTTAAGCTATCCGGTATCTTTTCTCTTTGCTTCCCTCTATCTCCTCGTCCCTCAATTTTCCCAGTTGTTACAATATATTCTAGCTGTTCTCTTCTCATTACATGGCAAAAAAAATGATGATTGTTTCTTCCTAATATTGAAAATTAAATCACTTTTTTCCTTGGCCTTTTTCAGAATGTTTTCACTATTCTCCTTTGTTGTCCATGGTATTCTCGTTATTCTTCTGTAAAACAACATTTATACAGCCTCCAGTGATTTTCTTGTCTGGTGTCCTATTATCCATGATTCACATGTATATGTTAAGACTGGCTCTACATAACATTTAAGAACTTTTTTTTCTTGTTTCTATTGTCAAAAATGAATTGCACAATATCTTCCTCATTTTTTAGGAAGCTGCTTTTGCCTGAACTATTCTCCATCTCACCTCTGGTGTACATTGACTAGCTGAGCTCAACATTGTTTCCAGATATTTAAATTAATTTACCGGTTTTAATATTGCTCCATTTGTCTTTATTGTGTATTTCGGTGGTGTATTTTCTTTGTTGCTACCATTAATTCTGTCTTTTTTATATTAATGCTGAGTCCTTTATTTTTACATTCTTTCACTATAATGTCTAACATATTTTGTAACACATTTTCACTCTTAGCGATTAAGATTGTATCATCAGCATAGCTTAGATTATTTATATTATGGTCTTCGATTGTTATTCCAGACATATCCCTATGGATCTTAAAACAATCTCACTATAAATATTAAACAAATCTGGTGACAACACACAACCTTGCCTAGCACCCTGTTTTATTTGTTGAAGCATTCCCAATTGGTTTCCAGTTCATATGGCCGCTGTTTGATGCCAGTATTTGCTATCAACATTTATGCTTTGCAAAATTTGAAAATGAAACATATGTATAGATCTGTTTTGACTTATATGGCTCGTTCTACTAAAGATCTTACGATGTATATGGCATTGTTCGTACCTGTACCTCCAACAAAACCACACTGTTCATCACTAATTTCTGGACTGATTTTATTTCGCACTCTTCACATGATTATTCTTAGTCATGTGACTCATAAGGCTTATTGTGCGTTGTTCATCACATTAAATCGCACTAGATTTCTTTGGTAGGGCTATGAATATTAATTTTTGCAGGTCGTCAGGTACATATCCGCAGTTGTAGATATCATTCAATAATTTTATTATTATTCCTATTCCAAAATCGCCTATGGTCTCATTCTCTTCTATAGTTATATTAAGGGGGTAAAGACATCAAGACACACCAGAATGCAAAGAGATGCGAAGCTGCTGTAAAGTTATACTTATATTATCTGGTCCAGGAGCTTTTCATTCTTTCATATTGCGCAAGGCGTCTTCCACTTCTTCTTTGAGTATATTTTGTTTTTCTTCATTATTCTTAATATTTACTTCTGTTCGTTCATCATCATAACGATCTTTAATGTATTCATTAAATTGTAAATTGTTTCCTTATACTTTCTTGTTCAATTAACAGTTCTTCTTTTGATCTTAAACATTTTTTATTGCGTTTTTCTTCCTGTTAATTCTTCAATTTGTTTGTACATAGCTTTGGCATCTCTTTTTTGTTGCATCTCAATCTCTTTGCATATCTGTTTTAACCATGCTTCTTTTTCTTTATTGCATTTTATTACAATTTCTTTATTTAATCTCTTATGCTCATCTTTGTTGTCCTTATTTCTTCTTCTTGTATCCACTAGCTGTGAAATGTCATCTTCCATCCCTTTCTTTTTTGAACTTTTCCTCACTGGTTGTATTAACTTTTTTTTTAGGTTTATTGCATTGATTCTTTTAGCATTTCCCACTGTTCATCAATGCTTTGTATGTTCACTTTTGCATTGTGCAGGTTCTGAATTGTGATATTATATTTGTCTTGAAACCTCTTGTCTGATCTGAGTAAATCTAAATTTAATTGGATATTCATTTAGGCTGATTTTAATTAATGTTACTCTGAGCTTTTCTACAACTGGTACATGATCACCATTATGCCCATGGTCTAGTTTTTATACACACCAGACTGTTCCTAAATCTGTTATTTTTAAAAATCATTATGTAGTCGATTGGATTGCATGCGTTGTCTCCTGGTTTTTTCCATATCCACAAACGTTTTGGGTGTTGCTTAAAGGAGGTGTTTCCTATCATCATGTTGTGTGTTCTTGCCCAGTCAATAAGTTTGTCACATCTTTTATTGCTCTGTCCTAAGCCATAACAACCAACCACTTCTTGCACTCTTTAAATCTCCTA
This sequence comes from Megaustenia siamemsis, assembly GCA_032433765.1. Classification (NCBI taxonomy): domain Eukaryota; kingdom Metazoa; phylum Mollusca; class Gastropoda; order Stylommatophora; family Ariophantidae; genus Megaustenia; species Megaustenia siamemsis. The sequence continues at coordinate 34,728,892 of JAVIAB010000124.1, forward strand.
CTTTTGCGTTTAGATCCACGAGAATTATAGTGTTTCCATGAGGTTTGCATTGATGAAGTGCAATATTAAGCTCTTCGTAAAATGTATTAACTGTTTCCTCTAGACTGTCTACTGTTGGTGCATAACTTGTATGAGATTAATATCTATTAGCTTTCCATTTAATTTCACTAAAAGGACTTTCTCATATATTGCCCAAAAGCCTCTCACTGTTCTTGCTCTTTCTGCATCAAAAATTATACGTACTCCTCTTTGGTGTTTAGTACCGCCAGAATAGATAATTTTATATACATCAATATATATCTCCCCTGATCCAGTGTATCTCATTTCACACAGTCCCAATAAATGTAAATCCATCCTTTTCATTATCCCGTTTCATGTTTTCCAGTTTTCCCTTTGGCGTCTATCAATATGATACACAAAAATAATGTACTGACATAGTGACCGGTTTTTAGATGACGTGGCCGGTTATCAATATGATACACGAGGTATAATATACTGACAGGAACAGCTGAAACATAATAATTAATGGAAATTTATTAACAGAAAAGGCTTTTGTGGCCTTTTATTCATATAACTGACAAAGCAGAGCATGCTAAAGATATATCCAATTGCATGAAGGCGGTAGGCGCTGGCCTGGAAACAGACAAATATAACACGAGCAAAGGTTGCCGATACTACAAGCGCACAAGTGAAAAATTAAAAAAAAACATATCAAACAAGACTTATTAAGCACTAAACCTATAGATAGAACCATATTACTACTTATCTCTTTAATTAAACATTGGCGTAGTTGACTAGCTATATAGTTGAAATTAAACCTCGATATGAAAGAATCGTTGACGTTGGATCATCACCATTGAGTGCCGTCTCCGCATCGAAGGTTGCCTACCATGGAGGACCATTCCGTTATGTCTCTTGCTTTGATGGTGCAGGTTATCATAGGCTGACATGTCCATCTTTTGATATTACTCGTCCATGTTAGTCTTGGTCTGCCTCTGCCTCTTTTACCTTGCATTTTCCCTTCCAATATTACGTTTATTAGGCTGTTGTGTCTTTTAATATGCCTCAAAAATGTCATGTCTTGTTTGAATTGTGTTTAGTAGTTCTCTTTTCATTTTTACTTGTTTTAAAACTTCCTCATTTGTTTTCTTTTCTTTCCATCCAATTCTACCTATTCTTCTATAAATCCACGTTTCAAAGGCTTCAATTTTCTGTTCTGTTTTCTGGTCTAATGTCCATATTTCTGCACCATACAGGAATATCGAGAAGATGTACATTTTGCTATTCTTAGTTTTAGCCCTGGTGTTATTTGTTTTGATGTTAGTATATTTTTCATGGCATTAAAATTACTTTTTGCCATACCTATTCTTTTGTTTATTTCAGTTGTACATTTTCCATCACTGGTTATAGTGTGTCCCAGGTGGTTGTAGCTCTGAACTGTCTCCAGATGCATTCCTTTAACTGTGATATTTATTTGTAGGCTACCATAGAGAGCCATTCTGCTATGTCTCTTGCTTTGATGGTGCAGGTTGTCATAGGCTGACTGGATCCATCTTTTGATGTTACTCGTCCATGTTAGTTTTGGCCTGCCTCTGCCTCTGCCTCTTTTACCCTGTAATTTCCCTTCTAAGATTACTTTTATTAGGCTGTTGTGTCTTAACACGCCCCAAAAATCTCATTTGTCTTGCATAAATTGTATTTAACAGTTCTCTTTTCATTTTTAGTTGTTTTAAGACTTCATTGTTTGTTTTCTTTTCTTTTCATCTAATATTTCTATAAATCCATATTTAAAAGGATAAATAATCATTACTCGTCAAAATAAGAAAACACACAGAAACTTAAAGAAACAGAAAAAAAATATCACATTGAGAAACATTAATACACTATGAAGGAACTAGCAATAGAAATGTTCAAACGCCTGTGTAGACTATGTAACTTGAAATAACATTTGAAGATACTCTAAGGTTACAAAGTACAAACCAAAGATAAGCGTAACTGTGTGCGGTCAGTTCCTGTGTAATAATATTTAAATGCTTGGAAAATAGCAACAGAGTTGGATGGAGGCGGTGAGATAAACTGGCATGTCGTACATCCTGCATGAAAGTATCTAATTTATCAGAATTTAGAGGGGGCGGTGAGATAAACTGGCATGTCGTACATCCTGCATGAAAGTATCTAATTTATCAGAATTTAGAGGGGGCGGTGAGATAAACTGGCATGTCGTACATCCTGCATAAAAGTATCTAATTTATCAGAATTTAGAGGGGGCGGTGAGATAAACTGGCATGTCGTACATCCTGCATGAAAGTATCTAATTTATCAGAATTTAGAGGGGGCGGTGAGATAAACTGGCATGTCGTACATCCTGCATGAAAGTATCTAATTTATCAGAATTTAGAGGGGGCGGTGAGATAAACTGGCATGTCGTACATCCTGCATGAAAGTATCTAATTTATCAGAATTTAGAGGGGGCGGTGAGATAAACTGGCATGTCGTACATCCTGCATGAAAGTATCTAATTTATCAGAATTTAGAGGGGGCGGTGAGATAAACTGGCATGTCGTACATCCTGCATGAAAGTATCTAATTTATCAGAATTTAGAGGGGGCGGTGAGATAAACTGGCATGTCGTACATCCTGCATGAAAGTATCTAATTTATCAGAATTTAGAGGGGGCGGTGAGATAAACTGGCATGTCGTACATCCTGCATGAAAGTATCTAATTTATCAGAATTTAGAGGGGGCGGTGAGATAAACTGGCATGTACATCCTGCATGAAAGTATCTAATTTGTCAGGATTTGGAGGGGGTGGTAAGATCAACTGACATGTCGCACGTCCTGCATGAAAGTATCTAATTTATCAGAATTTTGAGGGACCGGTAAGATCAACCGACATGCACATCCCGCATGAAAGTATCTAATTGGTCCAAATTTGAAGGGGCGGTAAGATCAACCGACATGCACATCCTGCATGAAAGTATCTAATTTATCAGAATTATGAGGGACCGATAAGATCAACCGACATGCACATCCCTGTATGAAAGTATCTAAATTATCAGAATTTGGAGGGGGCGGAGGAGATAAACTGACACTTGCACACTGTTTAAATAAAAATAGCAAACTTATTGTATTTAGCTGAACAAAATGACCCGCTAAACGAGTACATTTTCTTGTAAATGCACAATTTGGTAACAAACATAAATTTGAACTGAACTAGGCATTGTAAGCTGAAGAATTCCAGAAATCCTAATACGAAGTACCAAACAGTGAACCTCATAAAAAAGAAAGGCAGACGACAATTGACTGTGCTGACCAGGCATAGAGTGCAATGCATGAGGCTGAACGAGCAAAGGAATTGTGCCACTGTTTTGTGTTTGATAGGGGGGAGGGGGTGATATAACATGCTGGGCAGCATAAACTGGCCAACTTGTTGTCAGTCAGGAGCGATACAAAGCTGCTGTGAAGACTTCACATCTCCCACGAGAAGATGCAATATCTGTTATGTTAGTCTGACCAAAGAAGTGAAAGTCGCGCTGTTTATGGTGAGAACCATTGGTATAGAAGACCCAGTATTACAATACTTCCCCTACCACTACCCCTTGACAGCGGACGCCTTCCATCTTCCCCTTCTCCAACAGCGAGCGCTATGTTGTTCTACCATCAACTGAGAAGAGCTAACGATTTGAAGTCTGCAACGCAGTACACAGTTGTTTGTCACCGTTACTTTAGTTGATATGCTCATTCTTGTCTTTTCAGAATGATAAAAAAAAAACACAATATTTTTCTACTATTTATTCAAAATCAGTAGAAGAAGCTGTACCTTAAAATAAAAATAAAAAATCTCATGTAGTTAAAACATTGCATCCCGAAATTCTCAGATCATTTGTCAATCCTTGATCTCTTTATTACGAGCATTAACTACTTTCAACTTTAACTACTGTATTTCATAAATAATTTTTTTTTTTAACTTAATATTGCCCGTTTTGTTTTCGGTGTCAAAAATTTAAACCGCTGCACATAAAATATCAGCTTCAAGAATGAGAAGAATGTACTATACACTACTCACGACACCCTAATCCATAAAATTTCCAAGATGTACAAGATTATAGCTAAAATGTCACTTTGAGGTGGAATCAAACATCCTTGCGTAGCATTTAACTCATTTACTTTATATATCTTCGTTACTGATAAATCATCAAGGAACTGCACTGTTGATTGAAGAACATTGTATGGGTAGCCGCGACAGAGCAAGTGTTAGTGAACTGTCTGTTCAGAATATGTGGTCGGATTTAATCCCAAGTAATAGTTTATAATTTCACAAGCCTTAATTGGGTACTTGATATTTATTTCTGGAAATGTATTGCCGACCACTTTATGCAAAATAGTATTCAACTATTACAAAATTATGGGTACTAACAATATATACGACATATTCGAGGCGTGACGGAACTATTTCTTTTTTGTTCTTTCCTTTATTTTTAAATTGAAGTTTTATATAAAAAATATATATATATATATACTATAGCAATTTATAAGATTGGAGCTGCGATACCTCAGTAGTTAGTGAACTGGACTACAAAGAACAAGAGGTCAGGTTCGATCCTGATCGACAGCTTCCGGCTCACCCAGCCTTAATTGGGTACCAGCTTTTTTTTATGGGAAAGTGAAGCGACACGGGCGTAATACCGACCACATTACTCCAAAAATCATGTGCTGAAGGCCTGTAAAAATTATGGTCTCTAATACCATATTCCCTATGCGTCACTTGGCGTGATGGGGCTCTTTACTTACATCAAATTTGTAAGATTTGGAAAGAGCATTACAACGAATTTTCAAAGATAGTTTAGCTTTAACTTCGCAGGATTATCCTTAGCGCACATAGACTGAGTCCATAAGTGCTCAGATACCCTCTCGATTAAACGATTGAGAAATACATTTAGCAGGTTACTTATGCATGAGTGTTTAAATAGTAATTAAACGCTTTAAAGTAATAGCTGTACACAGAGCTATATGGCTAGATATAACATTTATATTTACTTCATTGACCTATAACTAAACAAGTTAGGAGACTAGAATTTTCCAGTCAAAGCTACCTGCCGTTGCATGGCACATTCACATACTGAAAAAGGAGTGGGGGGGGGGAGAAGGAAGTTCAAGGCTACCACGACGGTGTTTTATCTCAAGTACTAGTTCACATACAATACGTGATAATAAAATAAACTACGGCTGAGTAAACATACTATTTATTATCTAAGCTGGGGATTTGTTTATTTGGTGCTGAGCTGATTTGTGGAAAAATACAATAAATCGCTATCTGCTATGGTTGGCTTTGATGAATAGGCTGGGTTGGATAAGCTCCAGTTCTCGTTCAAGGTATCGTACATGCCCGCTCTTGCTGCTGCTGGCCAAGAGAGAAACAAGATGGCCACGGGGAGGGGCAATCTCAAACAACATCAGGATAAGAACCAGGCTGGACGAACAACGCTGATGTATTCAAACATGTCTGAAACAAAATACAATCATGACAAGAACGGTCACATTAATGGATACAAGAAAAACGGGATAAATGGAAAAAATGGACACCACAAACAAGTAAGTATTTTTCTTTCAATTTGGGTCATTTGAGTTTGAGTTGTTTTTTTTTGTAAACACTTTACTTTCTTGTGTTATTTATTTGTAACTTGTATGATTTTATGTTTCAACATTATTTTATTTGTTTAACCAGTCATATTATGATTTAACACTCAAATTTAATAGTAACAGCACAGTGAGTAATTATGTAATTACAATTTACATAGTAATCGAAATGTGCTGTAGTAGTGTAACTGTAACTGTAAGTTACGCTTGAATTGAACTTGAAGTTTGAAGTTTGCCTTCGGTGTTTACGAGGTTTGTTCCACAAATATTATGCGAAAAAATGATACTTGACAAACAAATTACTGTCAAAATGATACAGTGATGAGTGATACAGTTGAGTATATATATATATATATATATATATATATATATATATATATATATATATATATATATATACACACACACAGTGAAAAATGTAAGAAGTTATATAATGTTATATAGATTTAGATATATAGTTTTGTATTTTATATAGACAGTATACTTACACTACAGTTACACTTATCATACTTATTACTGTACTGTATACTGTATATAATAAATAGTAATAGTTGATAGTTGAACTAGTTAAAGTTAGTAATGTAATATATTAATAAACGACTATAAACACAAAAACAATCAATACAATAAATTCTATGCCATTGTGTTTTTATTGACTGATGACTAATGTAAATATCAGTACTAATACACTAACTAACATAGTTAATGTTGTTAATGAGTTATTGATTGACTCAGCTAGGATTCTTTAATCTGCAAAGTGTTAAAATATATTGATTCAAAACTCAATTTGAAAATTTAATATATTGGCCACCATCCATGATGATTTCATTAATCTTATTTTTTTGTTGAGTTTTCAATATCATCATCATTGAGTGCGGTCTTGTCTCCACATCAAAGGTTGGCTACCATGGAGCACCATTCCACTCCGTCTCTTGCTTTGATGGTGCAGACTGTCATAGGTTGACTTGTCCATCTTTTAATATTACTTGTCCATGTTAGTCTTGGTCTGCCTCTTTTTCCCTTCCAATATTACTTTTATTAGGCTGTTGTGTCTTATAATATGTCTCAAAAATTTCATTTGTCTTGTTCTAATTGTGTTTAGTAGTTCTCTTTTCATTTTTAGTTGTTTTAAAACTTCCTCTTTTCTTTTCTTTCCATCTAATTCTACCTATTCTTCTGTAAATCCACATTTCAAAGGCTTCAATTTTCTGTTGTTTTCTTGTCTAATGTCCATGTTTCTGCACCATACAGGAATATTGAGAAGATGTAACATTCACATTCATTTGCTATTCTTCTTAGTTTTAGCCCTGGTGTTATTTGTTTCGATGTTAGTATATTTTTCATGGCATTAAAATTACTTTTTGCCATACCTATTCTTTTGTTTATTTCAGTTGTACATTTTCCATCACTGGTTATAGTGTGTCCCAGGTGGTTGTAGCTCTGAACTGTCTCCAGATGTATTCCTTCAACTTTGATATTTAATTGTAGGTCTTGAGAATTTTCTTTGTTTACGATCATAGTTTTAGTCTTTTTTGATATTCATATTTTGCTTCTCACGTTTATTACATTAAGTAATTGTTGTAGATCTTTAGGATTTCTGCTAGTAGTACAGTATCATCAGCATATCTTAGGTTATTGATTATCTTTCCATTAATGTTTAGGCCTGGCATCTCTGTGATGTTTTTAAAGATTTGCTCAGTATATAGATTGAACAAGTTTGGTGATAGGATGCATCCTTGTCTTACTCCTCTTTTTATATCAAAGGGTGTAGAGTTCTCCTTGTTATAATTTATTATTGCTGTTTGCTCACAGTACAAATTACATATTAGTCATATGTATGTGTTTCCAGATTTATATCTTTTAGGCAGTCTATAAGTTGATTATGGTGTATTCTATGAAAAGCTTTGGTGTAGTCTATGAAGCAGGCATATATTGGTTTGTTTACTTCTATGTACTTTTTAATCAATGTCCTCATGCTGAATATGGCTTCTTTTGTCCCACTGTTTTTCCTGAATCCAAGTTGCTGCTCATCTATTTCAGTATTAATTTTATTCTGAATCCTTCCTTATATATATTAGATATCTTCTCAATATCCCTGTATGGTGCAGAAACATGGACATTAGACAAGAAAACAGAGCAGAAAATTGAAGCTTTTGAAGTGTGGATTTACAGAAGAATACGTAGAATTGGATGGAAAGAAAAGAAAATAAGCGATGAAGTTTTAAAACAACTAAAAATAAAAAGAGAACTACTAAATACAATTAAGACAAGACAAATGAAATTTTTGGGACATGTTAAAAGACACAACAGCCTACTAAAAGTATTATTAGAAGGGAAAATTCAAGGTAAAAGAGGCAGACCAAGACTAACATGGATGAGTAACATCAAAAGATGAACGAGTCAATCTATGACAACCTGCACCATCAGAGCAAGAAACAGAGTGGAATGGCGATCCATGGTAGCCAACCTTCGTTGCGGAGATGGCACTCGATGATAATGATCCTTGTATAACTTTTAGTAAAATTTTTGTTACCTGGCTCATTAGGCTTTAAGGACAAGAGGTAAGGTTCAATCCCAACCGACGGCTTCCAGGTTCACCCAGCCTTTAATGGGTACCGGATTTTTTTCTGGGAAAGTAAAGCGGCACGGGCGTAATACCGACCACATTACCCAAAAATCATGTGCTGAAGGTCTGTAAAATTTATGGTCACTAACACCATATTCCCTATACTCCACTTGGCATGACAGGGGCTCTTTACTTTTTACTCATTAGGCTTATTGTTCTATAATCACTGCATTCAACTGCACCATTCTTTTTAGGCAATGCAATGGAAGTTGATGTTTTTAGTTCACTTGGTATGTATCCTGTATGGTATATGTCATTGCATATGTCTGTGATCACTTCAGTGCCGAAATCTTCTAGTGCCCGTATGATCTCTATCTGTATATTGTCAGGTCCTGCTGCCTTTCCCTTTTTCGTTGTTTTTATAACTTTTTCTACTTCAGATTTCAGGATTGTATAGCCTGATGTACATTTTATAAATGGTTTTTTGTCCCTTTTGTCATGAAATAATTCTGTTATATATTCCTGCCATCTATCGATTATATCTTTGCACTTTGTTTCCTCTTTGTTTGCACTGCATCCGCTTCCTGCAGCTTTTTTATCTTTATTAGTCATTCTCTTTGTTTCTGTGTGCATCCCTCTTAAATTTTGTTTACTTTCCATAGTTTCGATTCTAGACATCTTTGGTTGAGCCAGTCTTCTTTTGCCTTTTTGCACATTTTGCATATTTCATTATCAATTTCCTTGTATCTGACGGTGATCTTCGCTTGTCTTCTTTCTTCCATTTTTTCTAAGATGTTGTCAGTTATCCATTTTTGTTTTTTGTTACTTTCTTTTTTGGATAAGGTGTCACAGGATTCTTGTATGCTGTTTTTTATGCATTGCCATTTGGTTGTGACTTTTTCTTCAGGATTTTCCCTTCTGTATTACTCAGTCCCTTCTTCTAGCAGCTTCCGATATGTGTTTTTTACTTGTACATGTATATTTGTATGTATAACATAATAAATGTATTTTATTGTGCACTTACTACTTCCGTTTCCAACATGGTGGAACAATGTTCATGTTCTCTGGACCGCTGCAGAAATTGCTTTTGAGGACTGATTAGTTGTTTTGGCTCTTCAGTACAATTTTCTGCATTCAGGTCAATCTGATGATCCACTTAACAGGTTTCGCTGATGATGCTGAGTCATACACTCCTCAATGCTCCTCTTTGTCAAGTCCAAGTTTGTGAATGCGTCCTTCCCCTTTCTAGAGTTGATATGCGGTTATGGAACACATTGAGTGCTGTTCCAAGGCCATCGTTGGAATTGTTTGGTGCCAAGTATTTACATGTTACAACTCATTAATATGGACTGCTCTGCCAAGTCAATCGCAGTTTTCACTTTAGAGATTGTGCATCATCCTTTCGTGCGTTGTTAGCTGCATTTGTTAGAGTAATTGGTATTTTATGGGCGCAGCCATTGTTGTGTGTGCTACGTCATCACAATGGCTGATTATATATCCCTAAAATGGTTGTACGCTAATAGTGAAAGGCAGAATGGAGTTTCGTACATGACTTGGCAGCACCGGGGTGACTCAAAGGTTCATGTTAGTCAGGAGGGATTCATAATTTAACAAATTCACATTGCAGGGAGATCTTACAGTCTGTTTGATGTGTGATGGCGATAGTCCGATGACTAACTGTGTTTCATATGTTCGGATTTGGAGTCGAGGTGATGTCCCAGCATCATCAAGCGCTATACATTTTTTTAAAAATATGACGATCATCATTTTCAGGAGGACATGAACTTCTATATGGTGGATAGGCAGCAGGAACCATTAAAGGCTATGTCTGAAAAGTGTTCCTTCTTGCAGTTTCCTCATATTCCAAGTCTGGCTTGGTGCAGGAGCTACTGAGTTAAGTGCTCTGTGCACACCGTGAGCTGTGCATCTCATCTGTTTTGATTCTTCTTCTTTTTCTTCTTCTTCTTCTTTTTCTTCTTCTTTCTTTCCTCATCTGCCTTTCAGTGTCGAGGGGCGATATAATTTGCGGTCTTTTGCTCTTCTGTTCGCCTCTGCTGCTGTTATGTTTCCTAGTGCTTCTAATATTCCATCGACCCATCTTTTTCGTGGTCGACCCTTGGGTCTGGTGTTCTCACAACGTTTGTTGAAGGCTCGTTGTGTTGTGTTTTGTTCTTTCTGCCTTGTCACGTGGCCAAACCATTTTATCTGTTGTTTCCTTATATATTCTATGGCGGGTGCTATTCCTAGCTTTTTTCTCAGTTCTTCATTTCTGATCTTATCTCTCAGACTGTTTCCTGTCATTCGTCTAACACATTTCATCTCTGTAGAGGTTATTTTTCTTATTGTTCTTGCATATAGGGTCCAGGTCTGGCATTGGTAGCACAATGTTGGGATGAAGATTGTATTGTATAGTGCTCATTTTTGTCTCCAGAGTTATTTCCTTGTTGGACAATAGTGGTGATAACTGTCCAATGATTTGACAAGCTTTGTTGCATCTTGATTCTATCTCTGCTGTTTGAGAATTATCGTTTGTCATTAGGCTTCCTAGGTATTTGAATTTCTCTACTTGTTTTAGTTGTCTGCCTTCTATAGTTATGTTGATGTTCTGTTTATTTTTGGCGACATTCATGACTTCAGTTTTGTTGATGTTGATTTTCATGTTGTATTTTGTGCCTGAGATGTTGAATTTGTTTAAGTGTTCTTGTAGGTCTTCTGTTGTTTCATGTATTAGTGCCTGGTCGTCTACAAATAAAAGCTCGTTAATCGCCTCTGTCTCTGATGGGTTGGCAAGCTTGCATATATGGTCCATGTATGTAATAAACAGTAGGGAGGATAGTATGCACCCCTGTCTTACACCTGATCTAACTTCAAAGTGGTCTGTGTAGCCTGCTGCTGTTCTGACCCTGCAATTGCTGTTGATATAGAGACTTTTAATAATGGTTAGATGTTGGCTTACTCCGTATGTTGTTAGTATCTCCCACTGTTGTTCTCTGTTTACTCTGTTGAATGCTTTTTCCTGGTCAATGAAGGCTATGTGTAAGTTTTGATTGTGTTCTGTCATTTTTTCTGCAAGCTGTTTTAATGTGAATAGTTTGCGTCAGTACATCCTCTGTTTTTTCAGAACCCCATTTGAGAATCGCTTAACTGTAGTTCTATTATTGGTCTCAGCCTTTTTTTCCAAGATATAGGCGTATAGCTTTCCTACATGGCTGAGAAAAGATATACTTCTATATTGATTGCAGTCTCTTTTGCTACCTTTCTTTTTCCATATTGGCATGATGATTGCCTGTTGCCAGTCTTCTGGCTTAGTACAGCTACCTTTCTTTGTTTGGGAGATGAGTTAGTAATTCGGATGATTCCACCGGTACGGGCTGTTGAGCAATTATGGATTTTAATTTGTTTGCAGTGATACCGAGGCCTTCCATAACCGTACTACTACTGGGTCACCATAATTCACTTTTAATTATGCAAAGTATTATCTATAAATATGACAATATCCAAAGTCAAATCATATGCTTATCCTGGCAGTAATATAATAGCTTATCTTTCCATTTCATTAAAAATTTTCAGATGACTTGTACATTAGTTTTTTTTTTATGTGACAGAAAAAATAATAAATAATAGTTTAATAGTTCACAAGTTGGTACTTATTCATGGTCATCATAATAAAGGCAGCTAAGGCCTTCTTCTTTCCTTCCTCATTAGCCATTCATCATTGAGGAGAGATATAAGTTGTGGTCTTTTACCTGTTGTTCAAGTGTAAAAGTGGATTTGCATGCCAAAATAGGTAGAGACGGAATTAGTGCAGTGTGGTGCGAAAGGAGAGAAAAGTGACGTAAAAGTGGGATAACGTGGGTTGTTATGGAATTGGTTAGTGGCAGTTGTTAGGGAGTTCGTTAGTTCTAGTGGAGCAGTTGAAGGGATTCGGTGCTCAGTGATGCAGCCAAGAAGAATGCACAGAAACCTGTTAGTTTTATGTTGTTTGATAGAAGTCCAACATGGAAGACTCTCACTGCTTCTAGTCCTGATGGTTTACCTAAGCAAACAGTACCGCCCAGCACCTGCCTTCACTGCTGGAATGATTTGACCGTGCCTCAACGACACCTCAACCAGGCTGTGGGGCCTGGCCATGACTTCAGACACTACACTTAGCTACCATTTCACTACAGGCATTAGACATTCTGATTTCTTCTACTTTTTCAAAATAATAAGGAAAAAAGAGGTAATATGGAAAGGATGAGATAATAAAAGATGTATTTAAATAAGATAACTGTGAATACACAATTTGGTGAAAATGTAATGAAATAGTGAAGGAACTTGTTACTGTTTTCTAAAAACATGTCTAATTAAAGATCTAACACGCAGGAGACATTAAAAGATATAATAGCAGAAGATGCCAACAGTAAAGGTAAAGACTGGAAAATATATCCCCCTTTAATGCTGAAGGGCATGCTAGGAAGGAAAAGAGTATGAAAATTCATAGTTTATCTGCAATTACTGTTTATGTTTTGCTTTCGTGGCAAGTTCATATATATATATATTAACATTTTAAGAGCCTTGTTGCATATGATGCAGAGAAATGTTTTTGACAGCAAAGATTGGACATGGAGGAATGTTGGACTTGGAGAATTTCTGCCCTATATGCCATCTTTGGCTTGAAAGGACAATAGATTGGTAGTTAAACATAATGTTAAATATTAATTATATTTGACAGTTTACATTTTCAACCTATTTGTTGTTCATTGTGGTCCATTTTTCATCCTGATCTTGTGTCACATTTGTTATCCTATATTATCAAGATATAAGTAGCCATTGCTTACCGTTTTCACAGTCATTCTCTTTGTTTGTATTTTTCTTTCTTTGTGATCATGTTTTGTTTCTGCTTTCTTTATATATATTGTTATTGTTTGTTTTTAGTAAATAGCTTGTTGTGCATCTTTTCTTTATGAATTTATTTCTGTGAAAGTGATATTTTAGAGTGAAAAAAAACTATGGAGAAATAATTTTTTTTTAAATCCGGGGTTGTGCATGCCATAGTTTTATCGAGAACATAGTTGCAAATGAGAACAGAGATGCAGTTGTAGTATTGATGTATGATGATATATTGCACATATAAATTTTGTTATGTACATCAAGATGTTGTTGCTTATTCTTAATTTACATAATACCATGGTTGGGCTGGCGTATATTTTTGTCACACATTTCCCTAAAAGGATAGTTCTACTTAAGCCAACAATGACCTTTTAATGTTTGCAGTGAATGCTAAAAACAGGAGATACAAAAAGGAGAGGAATTGAAAAGAATAAGCCGAAATGGCCTCTTTCTGGGAAAAATTAAGTATTTTGAAAAAAACTAACCATGCCAACGATGAATATGCCAGGCCAAAAGTTGCAATTATTGCAGCTTAATGTAAATTAGCAACACAACGCATCCATGCTCTCTTAATGTGTATGTGCTGAAGCAGAACTAGAAGAAGCTATACAAATATATTGACTATGACAAATGTTTTCAAAATCTTGTATTATAGATTTCAGTCTTTTCTTCATTGAAATAGTGTGATCATGAAAATCCTTTGTGTTTGCTAATTAGAACAAAAGTGTTATATATTGATTATTTGCGTTAATTTTCGTGTATGTTTAATATTCATGTTAACATCTTTTGATTTATCTGTTTCTTTTTATGTCAATATGTGTGAGAGAACAACTTTTTATGTAATTAAAAAAAAATGTTTCTAATTAAAAATTGACTTTTCCACCAGTTTGTAAACTGGCAGAATGACTTCTATGAGTCTTTTGAGGAGACTCCTCTTCTGGTGGCCATTTTAACATATTTGGGATATGGACTGCTTGTTGTAATTGGTCAGATCCGAGACCTAATGAGAGCTTATGGCTTTGAGAAGGACAGAAGCTGTACAGAGCCAAAGCTAGAGGTAAGCTTTATTAAGTTCATTAATCATTGTGATTTATTTCCTGCACAAAGTGAAATATGGAGGTGAACTGCTGATAAAATGTAATCATGGATTCAGAATGAAAACATCCCATGATTTTGTGATATTGAGTTATTTGAGAGTTACCATCATTAAACTCTGAACATGTCCATAGGTGTTTAGATCCCTCTTCAGCATGATCCACAGCATCCAAAGACTGGTAACTTCAATTTATGTTGATTTATAAGTCCTTTCATATGCCCACTAAGTCTCTTGTTTTCGGCTGTACCCATCTTCACTTCCATCTCTTTTTATCCAAAGGAGTGACATGGTCATTGAAGTCCTGTGCCCTTCTCGCATCATGTATGGCATTAATGACATTTGCCAAATCCATTGGTTGATCATCTTCAACAGCACAGCTAGCTAACCTGTCTGCTCTTTCATTGTCTCATATTCCCGCATGTTTAGGGATATAGACAAAAGGGTGACTCTGCATATCATTGACTTCTGTAATGAGTCGATCCATTGGTTGCATACAGAGCCTGCTTCCACTTTTCTTACCATACTCATTGAATTACTTGGTATACAGGCATGGGTGTAGTCTTGTGATTTCAACCAGATGAATGCTCTAGTCACTGCCGTCACCTCCATTGTCATATTAATCCTAGTCATAATGTATGCACTGCTGTCTTCTTTGACTGTTCTGCCTTCAGAGAATGCTGTAAATACTCGTGCACTACTTTGGTGTTGTATCTGTCTGTATAGATGACTGCATCCTCCTCATCAATGTTGCCCAAAATGAGGACATTGACCTCCGTATCTACTACAACTTGACTCTCCTACCTGCACTTCCTGTCAAGTGTGATAATACATGAGAATGTGCCCCTGAATGATGTGGCACTGGTATCCACTCCTCGCCAGTGTTGATATTTGTGAGCCCACATATCTGTTTGATGACATCTTCTGTGTGGCTCATCTGTTATTTGCCTCTTCTTAGCCTGTCACCTTTCCTTGTGTTGAGTTCTTGATGCAATGAATGTTCTTTATCTGCATTTAACGTAACGTATGCTTGTGCCCTCCAGATCTTGATCCTGTTATTCATCGTTCAAGACATTAAAATACATAATGGCAGAATATGCCAACAGTAAAGGTAAAGACTGCAAAGTTTTTGATTTTGTGATAAAGGAAAGATAATCAGAGGTGACAAGATTACATATGATGATATCCCAGACATAATTTTATAACCTGATTAGACACATAATTATAGACAGATTACAAACATAAGTGTAATTTATTGCAGCTCAAATTGAAATAGTTCTATTTTAACATAACAGTTGTTTGCATTTTGTTGTTAAGTTTTGAGTAAACTTTTATAACTAGTTTAAATTTAGATTATTCATATCTTAAAGTTATTTTAGATTTGAAGTAATTATCATAATTTGATATGAAATAGTTTTTTTTTAAAATTATATATATATATATATATATATATATATATATATATATATATATATATATATGTGTGTGTGTGTGTATCCTGTGTGTTACCGGGGCCTCATTATGAGGGAAGTAAAGAATAGTGACACTGTGACCTTCCAGGCATGTCGTAAGAGGTGACTAAGAAGGTTGATCGATGGCTTGACAAGCTGTCATTGTAAAAAGTATTGCTATGGAAACAGACAATAATCTCTGCAATATGTACCATCATTTTGGCATGCAAGGTTTCTGTTTTTGAGATTGTGGTTCTGCCTTACCTGCCATCTTGGGCTCGAAAGGACAATAGATAGATAGAAAGATAGATAGATATAGAGGGAGAGAGATTTCATTAGTAATGTGTGCTTTTATTTCTTATTAAAAGAATTGGTTATGAATTATTCAATGAAAGACCTTTGATTTTTTTTTTAAAATATATGTTTAAAAATGGATGCAGTTCTTTAAAGTTAACTCCCATTGAGACAGACCATCTACATCCTACATTACCTAGGCCATGGGAAGAATGCTAACAGACGGCAAAGATATAATCGATAGATGGAAGGAATATATAACATAATTATTTCATGACAAAAGGGACAAAAAACCATTTATAAAATGTACATACAGCTATAAAATCCTGAAATCTGAAGTAGAAAAAGTTATAAAAACAACGAAAAAGGGAAAGGCAGCAGGCAGGACCTGACAATATACAGATAGAGATCATACGGGCACTAGAAGATTTCGGCACTGAAGTGATCACAGACATATACCGCACAGGATACATACCAAATGAACTAAAAACATCAACTTTTATTGCATTGCCTAATAAGAATGGTGCAGTTGAATGCAGTGATTTTAGAACAATAAGCCTAATGAGCCAGGTAACCAAAATTTTACTAAAAGTTATGCAGGGAAGGATTCAGAATAAAATTAATAATGAACTAGATGAGCAGCAATTCGGATTCAAGAAAAACAGTGGGGACAAAAGAAGCCATATTCAGCATGAGGATATTGATTGAAAAGTACATAGAAGTAAACAAACCAATATATGCCTGCTTCATAGACTACACCAAAGCATTTGATAGAATACACCATGAGCAACTTATAGACTGCCTAAAAGATATAAATCTGGATGTCACAGACATACGGCTAATATGCAATTTGTATTGGGAGCAAACTGCAATAATAAAATATAACAAGGAGAACTCTACACCCATTGATATAAAAAGAGGAGTAAGACAAGGATGCATCCTATCACCAAGCTTGTTCAGTTATACACTGAGCAAATCTTTAAAAACATCTCAGAGATGCCAGGCCTTAACATTAATGGGAAGATAATCAATAACCTAAGATATGCTGATGATACTGTTCTACTAGCAGAAAATCCTAAAGATCTACAACAATTACTTAATGTAATAAACGTGAGAAGCAAAATATGAATATCAAAAAAGACTAAAACTATGATCGTAAACAAAGAAAATTCTCAAGACCTACAATTAAATATCAAAGTTGAAGGAATACATCTGGAGACAGTTCAGAGCTACAACCACCTGGGACACACTATAACCAGTGATGGAAAATGTACAACTGAAATAAACAAAAGAATAGGTATGGCAAAAAGTAATTTTAATGCCATGAAAAATATACTAACATCGAAACAAATAACACCAGGGCTAAAACTAAGAAGAATAGCAAAATGAATGTGAATGTTACATCTTCTCAATATTCCTGTATGGTGCAGAAACATGGACATTAGACAAGAAAACAACAGAAAATTGAAGCCTTTGAAATGTGGATTTACAGAAGAATAGGTAGAATTAGATGGAAAGAAAAGAAAAGAGGAAGTTTTAAAACAACTAAAAATGAAAAGAGAACTACTAAACACAATTAGAACAAGACAAATGAAATTTTTGAGACATATTATAAGACACAACAGCCTAATAAAAGTAATATTGGAAGGGAAAAAGAGGCAGACCAAGACTAACATGGACAAGTAATATTAAAAGATGGACAAGTCAACCTATGACAGTCTGCACCATCAAAGCAAGAGACGGAGTGGAATGGTGCTCCATGGTAGCCAACCTTTGATGTGGAGACAAGACCGCACTCAATGATGATGATATTGAAAACTCAACAAAAAAATAAGATTAATGAAATCATCATGGATGGTGGCCAATATATTAAATTTTCAAATTGAGTTTTGAATCAATATATTTTAACACTTTGCAGATTAAAGAATCCTAGCTGAGTCAATCAATAACTCATTAACAACATTAACTATGTTAGTTAGTGTATTAGTACTGATATTTACATTAGTCATCAGTCAATAAAAACACAATGGCATAGAATTTATTGTATTGATTGTTTTTGTGTTTATAGTCGTTTATTAATATATTACATTACTAACTTTAACTAGTTCAACTATCAACTATTACTATTTATTATATACAGTATACAGTACAGTAATAAGTATGATAAGTGTAACTGTAGTGTAAGTATACTGTCTATATAAAATACAAAACTATATATCTAAATCTATATAACATTATATAACTTCTTACATTTGATAGAATACACCATGAGCAACTTATAGACTGCCTAAAAGATATAAATCTGGATGTCACAGACATACGGCTAATATGCAATTTGTATTGGGAGCAAACTGCAATAATAAAATATAACAAGGAGAACTCTACACCCATTGATATAAAAAGAGGAGTAAGACAAGGATGCATCCTATCACCAAGCTTGTTCAGTTTATACACTGAGCAAATCTTTAAAAACATCTCAGAGATGCCAGGCCTTAACATTAATGGGAAGATAATCAATAACCTAAGATATGCTGATGATACTGTTCTACTAGCAGAAAATCCTAAAGATCTACAACAATTACTTAATGTAATAAACGTGACAAGCAAAAAATACGGACTAGATATGAATATAAAAAAGACTAAAACTATGATCATAAACAAAGAAAATTCTCAAGACCTACAATTAAATATCAAAGTTGAAGGAATACATCTGGAGACAGTTCGGAGCTACAACTACCTGGGCATACTATAACCAGTGATGGAAAATGTACAACTGAAATAAATAAAAGAATAGGAATGGCAAAAAGTAATTTCAATGCCATGAAAAATATACTAACATCAAAACAAATAACACCAGGGCTGAAACTAAGAATAGCAAAATGTTACATCTTCTCAATATTCCTGTATGGTGCAGAAACATGGACATTAGACCAGAAAATTGAAGCCTTTGAAATGTGGATTTATAGAAAATAGGTAGAATTGGATGGAAAGAAAAGAAAACAAACAAAGTTTTAAAACAACTAAAAATGAAAAAAGAACTACTAAACACAATTAGAGCAAGACAAATGAAATTTTTTGGTCATGTTAAAAGACACAGCAGTCTAATAAAAGTAATATTAGAAGGGAAAATACAAGGTAAAAGAGGTAGAGGCAGACCAAGACTAACATGGACGAATAACATCAAAAGATGGACAAGTCAGCCTATGGCAATCTGCACCATCAAAGCAAGAGACAGAGTGGAATGGCTCCATGGTAGCCAACCTTCGATACGGAGAGGGCACTCGATGATGATGAGGCAGTCTATAAGTTGATTATGGTGTATTCTATCGAAAGCTTTGGAGTAGTCTATGAAGCAGGCATATATTGGTTTGTTTACTTCTGTGTACTTTTCAATCAATGTCCTCATGCTAAATATGGCTTCTTTTGTGCCACTGTTTTTCCTGAATCCAAATTGTTGCTCATCTAATTCAGTATTGATTTTATTCTGAATCCTTCCCTGTATAACTTTTAGTAAAATTTTGGTTACCTGGAGATCAAGTTAAATTGTCCTATGTTAGATCCAGTTAATTTGTCCAATGTTAGATCAAGGTAAATTGACCTATATTAGAACAAGTTAGATCAAGTTAAATTGTCCTATGTTAGATCCAGTTAAATTGTCCTATATTAGATCAAGTTAAATTGTCCTATGTTAGATCAAGTTAAATTGTCCTATGTTAGATCCAGTTAAATTGTCCTATGTTAGATCAAGTTAAATTGTCCTATGTTAGATCAAGTTAAATTGTCCTATGTTAGATCCAGTTAAATTGTCCTATGTTAGATCCAGTTAAATTGTCCTATATTAGGTCTGCAGATCTAGCCACAGAAGGAGCAAGATGTAATTGTACTGCCATGTGTAAAACTGGACCTCTTTGCTTTTATCTTTTGGCACTTGTCCTCTGATCTTTTAATTGACTCACATTTGAACATGCTTGGCCTCTCTTTATTTTTACACTTCTTGCAACACGATCTATCACCAGATTCACCGGGTCATTTTTGCTGATGGATAAATCCCTTATAGATGCTTTATAAATATCTCTATGCCTAGGTTTTGGTCTCTTGTAGATATCTTGCCGTCCCTAAGCTTTCCTTAGATCCAACCACTTGTCTTTAACTTTGTAACATTGTCTGTGTGGATAGAAGCTCAGTGCATTATGAAACAAAGGGTTAGTTATTCTGTCCTGTCATTTGGTGTTCAATATTTTAGTGAAGACAGCACAGATGAGAATTGTTCAACGTCATTTTTATGCTGTAAATAAGTAATCAATAAATCACTAAATTGTATTATGTTTATATTTAGGTTCAATTTTCTGCTGTACTGCATATATATATATATATAGAGAGAGGGTGAGAGAGGAAGAGAGAGATGGAAGGAATGAGAGAGAAAGAGTAATCAAGAACATACTGAGAGTGTTCTTACTGGTAGAAAACAAGATATGGAGCCATATCACATGTTGAGAATGTCTTGTGCTTTTTCTTATTTTTTTTTTTTTTGCAAACTTTTTGTGAGATGTGGATTTTTGGCAGAGAAAGAACAAAAAAAAAAGAATGTCATACATTATGTTGATCCTTTTGAAATAGAAGTTAATTACAGCGAGGAAAAAAAAAGAACATTACAAGCTGTTTTGAATTATAAGTTTCTTGTTCCTAATTATGGTCAGTAATGAGGCATATAACAGAGGTAAACTAAAGGCCTCCTTTAACTCAATAAGGTATATGAATAATACAGTGTGATGCGATATCTTTCAATGACCAACTAAATATTTTATTGGTGATGTGGATATCATGCCAGGCCACCTTGCTGTCCAAGAAAAGATATCTGGTACCCATTTTCATATACTGGATGAACTCCAAAGTTGTGTCAGTTCAAAAATAACATTGACCATGCCTAGGAATTGAACCAGGAACCTTCTGGTCAGCAGCAAGTAACATACAGCTCTAGTAGTTTTATCATAAACAGTCCTGTACGTTAGGTGGATTTTGACCTCAATGACATCTTATTGCAGCATATATTTATAGGGTGTCTCGCTCACTACTCTACCTGGCATTTATTTCTTGAGGTTTACCACTAACCACTCACTGCTTCATAGTATTCCAACACAGTTTCCAGCTACCCAACACGTGCTGTACACCAACAGTCATGATCATCAACCATGTTGTTTAGACACCCTCACAGAAATGACAGAGCTCATCATCTAGGGTGCTCTACTCAGTACCACAATAATTAAACATGACAGACACATTTCTTTTCATTTATCATGCAATGAACGCACTCCTGTTCAAAATTCATTACAATATCTTCATTGAAATGTATACTTTATATGTTAATTTGATATAATTTTTAAATATATAATTTATACATATGTAATTTATCATCATGTTAGTCTTTGTACTGATTATCTATTGACCTTTCGAGCCGTAGCTGACCCATACGGTGTAGACCAAGATATTCCTTCTCTTATCTGAATTTTTGTTCTAGCAGTTTTCAATTCTTTTAAAGATATTTTATCAAATCTCGCCATTTGTCACTGTTCTGTGCAAGCAGCTCTATTTCATAAAGGGGGCCGATTCCTGCTGCTCTTGCCTCTCTCATCAATGTTCTTCTCAGTGTCTCTCTGGGTCTTCCTCTTTTCCTATTACCTGTTGTTTCCCACATGAGAGCTTTTTTTCTCATCACATATCCAACATATGACCATCATCTTTTCTTTATTACTGAAGATATTTGTACTGATTTTATATATATAATCTGAAATATTTTTGACAATCTTCAAGGAGTGAAATTTTAATTTCATACACTTGTATATACATAGTCAATTTAATACATAACATTAATAATAAAAATTAAATTTTGGCCAGAGACTTTCGTTAGAAAAAAATAGAACACAAATGAGTCTGTACATTTTCTACGAATTAAAATCACGCCTCCTACATGTATCTGATAATAGAAATGAGATATAATTATTTTATATTTTAACTTATTTTATCTGTTGTCTTTTTGTAAAATGAATTTAAGACCTCTTTTAGTTTAGTTTTATGAAGCTGAGCTCTAAAGTCCACTTTACCTGACCACATCCACCAAATGAATCTTGACTTTAATCTGTTGCCGACAAGTATATTATTTGCTTATATTTATTTTGCAGTTTAATAAACACAAACAAAGAAAATGCCCCGGATAGTAAATTTCATGAATGTAATTTTAAATCTACTGTATTGTAAAAATAAGAATTTTAAGTTCTTTTATTATAATTTTTTTTAAATGTATATTTTGTTAAATTCTTCAGTGAAGTAGAAATATCCAGATTTTTTTTTCTCCTTTTGCTTCTGCTACTGGATTGTGTGGAAAATTCCAGTTGCATTATTACACATCTGGTATAACCTATCCATATTCTCAGTTTGTTGTATTTCTCTTAGCCAGATTTCTAATGATTAAGAGGGCATGATTTATGATACCAGGTGGCAATGCAATCCTCATCAAGTGTTTAATCCATCAAGTTCATTGTTACTCTTTAAGGTGAAAGATGTTTCAACAAGTTTATTCTTGATTTATGTTACATGTTAACTTTCATGTTCTGCTGCAATGTTACCTTTCATTATGTTGGTTACCCCTCTTTGTTTAATATAATACTTCTTGTCTAATGGCTAGGTTCATTTACCAAATGTGACATATTTTTTTACAGACCAATGTGTCTTTCTGGTTCATCCAAGCTCTGAAAATGGGTACCAGAGATTTTATGTGGGAAAGAAGGCAACATGTATGGTACTGATCACATCATCCATAAATATGCAGGGGGCCATGGAAAGAATATGGGCACCCGTACTATATTTTCTATAGATGTGAAAATAGATTATGGGAACTTGTTCATTGTTGCTCATCGTGTATTGATTATTGATGCCCAGAAATACATAAAGAAAAGAAACAATGAAAACTCTTTCTAAGATATTGGCCATGACTGGAAAAAAATGGACACAATTTCCAGGAATAAGAATTAATGGAGGGAACTTTCAGTGGCCTATAGTCCCTTTAGGGTCCTACAGATCTTGACTTGATTGATTTGCTACCATTCATCATTGATTTTTTTCTTGCATTGTAGGTTAACTAACTTCATGTGAATATTCATTACCATTATTACCGTTCATCTTGTTTTATTGGTTACCTTTAAATTCATGTTTTGAAGTTAATTTTCAGCCTGTACTGTTGGTTACCTTTCATTGTGTAATACTTTTCAACTTGTGTTGCTGCTTCTATCACCTATTATGGGTTACGTTTTTACGTTCATTTTATCTTGTTACCACCCATCAAGAGTTTTTCACTTTCAGCAAATGAAGTTTACTTATGTTCATGTGATGATATCTTTCTGTATGTGTTCATGGTTAAATTTCTATATATAGTGTTGTTATTACTCTTCATGTATTTATTTATTTGTTATATTCTGAGGTCTCTTATTTCTTCAAAATGTATGTTCATTGTATATTGTTGATTGCTCTTTTTCATTAAATAGTAATTACTTTTCTTCAGTAATAATAATATAAGTGCAGACACCCATTGTTAGTACCTGGAATTCTGGAACCACTTTTTCACAAAATTGTGGCAGACAAATGCATCATTTGAATGAAACAAATGAATTATTTTTAAGTTGGGAGCAAAAAACAGGGTGGATAGCAATAACTGGAAAGAAATTACTCTACTCTCAATATATTTCACATCTTAAATAAAGCCAAAATGGGTAAATTAAACAATTAGAAATTATCCAAGTGTATTACAAAAACCAAATCAAAGAAGTATAACTGTACTTTCAGTGGATCTAAATGTTGAGAACAGCAAAAAAAAAAGGAACATGAAGATTGTTATTTTTCTTCAAATGACATTAATTGGGTGTATAGAATTGTGTCACTAGTTTGCAGGAATCCACTATAATTTTTCCTTCATGCCTAATGCTGTCATCTTCAACATGACATTTTTGGGTATCAGGTTGTCTTCCATAGTTCTATCCCTACCCGCTTGGCCGCCAGACTGGTTTGTCTGTATCTGCGGACACTCCTGGAAGTGGGAGTAAGGAATGGATGTGCTCTGTCGCTCATCATTTCAGAAGCCTGCTGTCAGCTGTGAGTCACTGACTGCTCTTATCCCAGGTGCTGGTGGGTATCTTCGTCCCTAAAAACTTACCTGGAGAAAATTTTCAGCTTTGTTTAATCCAAGTGAAATAAGCATCCAAGAATTGCTGAAGTGTGTAACCAAGAGGAAATGCATACTGTTATAACAGGCAAAAACTGTAGCTGGCTACATATTTGTGACTATATGCTATTTCCACTACCACCAGAATTACAATCAACAAAAGATATCTGGATTAAGTGTAGGAAATTGTTGCTGGCAGATTCTGAAACAACACTGAAGGGTATATGTAACAAAGACATACCTATTGGCAGATTCTGAAACAACACTGAAGGGTATATGTAACAAGGACATACCTACTGGCAGATTCTGAAACAACACTGAAGGGTATATGTAACAAGGACATACCTACTTGCAGATTCTGAGACAACACTGAAGGGTATATGTAACAAGGACATACCTACTGGCAGATTCTGAGACAACACTGAAGGGTATATGTAACAAGGACATACCTAATGGCAGATTCTGAGACAACACTGAAGGGTATATGTAACAAGGACATACCTAATGGCAGATTCTGAGACAACACTGAAGGGTATATGTAACAAGGACATACCTATTGACAGAGATTGGAAAGATTTTATGACAGACTTGGGCTAACCAAGGTTGTCATACAATTCGACAGGAAATATCATAACTGGGTGCAGGGCATGACTTAGTCTGAGATCCAGAAGGTACCCTATATGACCAACCTCAAGACCTGATCATCTACACTAATAGCTCAGTTATAAGAGGGTGTCAGAACAGCTGGGGTTTTGTTCTATATTCAAATGGAAAATTTATAGAGATAAGTGCAGGAGCCTACTAAATCACTACATCCAGCACATACATGGGGATTGAGGCTGTGATAGAAGCTATCATTCATAATGATTGACTCCATAATGCATGCAAAATCAAAACACAACACAACGAGCCTTCTAAAAACATTGTGAGAATACCAGACCCTATGTTCGACCATGAAAAAGATGGATGGATAGATTATTAGAAGCACTAGGAAACATTATAGCAGCAGAGGCGAGCAGAAAAGCAAAAGACGGCAAATTATATCTCCCCTTGACGCTGAAAGGCAAATGAGGAAGGAAAGAAGAAGAAGATATATATATATATATATATATATATATATATAGACACATACCTATCATCATCAAGTACCAAGCCTGCTGGCGTAGGTGATCATGTCTCTCCATAACTCTTGACAGTTATTTATCATTTCTGTTGCTGACCTTCTACCAAGCCATTCTCTTAAGCTGTCTGGTATCTTTTCTCTTTGCTTCTTTCTATCTCATTGTCCCTCAATTTTCTCTGTTATGAATCATATCTATATGTTAAGACTGGTTCTACATAACATTTAAGAACTCATTTCCTTCTTTCTGTTGTCAAAAATGGATTGCACAGTATCTGCCTCATTTTTTAGAAAGGTGCTTTTGCCTGAGCCATTCTGCATCTCATCTCTGTTGTACATCTACCATCTGAGGTTAACATTGTTCCCACATATTAAAATTCATTTACCTGTTTTAATATTGATCCACTTGTCTTTAATGTGCATTGCTGTGAAGTTTTTTCTCTTTGTTGCTACCATTACTTCTGTCTTTTTACTATTAGGGCTGAGTCTTTTATTTTTGCTTTCCATCAATATAATGTCTAACATTTCCTGTAACTCATTTTCACTTTAGCGATTAAGACTACTTCATCAATATATTATATATATATTGTCCAGGGCTTGTGCAAGTTCATGATAATGAGAAAGCAGACAGGTTGGCAAGTCTGCCATTGATCGAGACTTTAAAATAAACATGTATGGCTTTAAGAGAGCTTTAAACACCTCTCGCATGAAAGCTACAACAAAGCTGATGATAACTCACATGTCAAAGGAGTGGTGGAATGCTGCACCGTGAAAGATGAAAACAGGAAAATCATCCTCAATGGGAAAAAATGCAATGCTTTCAATCACTGCAGGACAGAAACAGTCAATATATGAACTCATTATATGGTTTGCTGGAATGGTAGGCAGAATGGATATGGGAATGCCCCAACTACTGTAACGCATGTCCAAGCTAAAAACTAAAGACTAAAAAGACAAAGATGTGTTCTTCCAGAGATTCAGAAAGAGTGACAAGAACTTGCACGCAGTAGACTGAAGGAAAAGCAAAAGTGAGGCAGACAAAGGGTGATATTGTGAAGGACAGATATGAATATTGTTTGACTATAAACCATATTTACTATTTTATAGAATTAAGTAATTTCACATGTACCAAAAGAATAATCATAATCACCTATGGTTTTTAGCATTTGTAATTTCAATGATATTTGACTTTAGTATATTATCACTTCCATATTTATTGTATTGTTTTGTAAAAGCATTCTTTATGAATTTGAGTTGGAGTTCTTTAAAGTGTAATTTGAATTAATAAAATATACTTTTATTTATCACTTTTGAATGTAATCAGAGAGACTAGCTGACAAAAGACTGAAATTAGACAAATTTAGTTTTGTTGAACTTTCATTTCTACACATATTTAATATTTCTAAGTTGTAATAATAAAACAAATTTAGATGTACATAGCTGTGCTTGAATGTGTAGTTGATTCTGCTTTGCGCCTTGTTTGTTGCTTCAAGACTAGACTTTCTGATTATAGTCTGTTAAAAATGTGAAACATAAAATTTAGCTTTGAGGAAATTTATATTTCTATTTTTTTTCTCATTATATAAATCCTAAATTTTATTTTCCTCTACAATGATTAATAATTCATATATAACTATCACTCAGGAGACATACTTCTCACAGTATCCAGAAATTTAGTAAGCACAATTAGCAAGACGGTGACTGTTGAAAAGTGATAATGGGGTTTTAATTTGTATTTAGCATACACTTTATTTGATAATTTGAAATTGATTTCAGTGTCATATACATCATAAGATCTTTAGTAGAAAGAGCCATAGAGGTGAAAACAGATCTATACCTATGTTTCATAGATTATACAAAAGCACCAAGAAATAATTAAAAATTAGAAAGCATAAATGTAGACAGCAAAGATCTAAGAATAATACAGGACATGTATTGGCAACAAACAGTGGCCATAAGAAATGGAAATCGATTGGGAATGTTTCAACAAATAAAACAGGGTGTTAGGCAAGGTTGTGTGCTGTCACCAGATTTGTTTAATAAGTATATTGAGATTATTTTAAGATCTGTAAGGGACATGCCTGGAATAACAATAAAAGGCCATAATCTAAGGTATGCTGATGATAGTCTTAATCGCTAGGAGTGAAAATGAGTTACAAGAAATGTTAGACATTATAGTGAAAGAAAGCAAAAATAAAGGACTCAGCTGTAATAGCAAAATGACAGAAGTAATGGTAACAAGAAGGAAAAAGTCATCACCTCAGCGCAAAATAAAGACAAGGGGAAGAATATTAAAACAGGTAAATGAATTTAAATATCTGGGAACATTATTAACCTCACATGGTAGATGTGCAACAAAGGTGAGATGCAGAATGGTCAGGCAAAAGCACCTTTCTAAAACATGAGGCAGATACTGTGCAATCCATTTTTGACAATAGAAACAAGAAAAAGAGTTCTTAAATATTATGAAGAGCCAGTCTTAACATATGGATAATAATGGAATCATGGACAATAGGACAACAGACAAGAAAATCACTTGAGGCTGTAGAAATGTGGTTTTACAGAAGAATGTTGAATACCATGGACAGCTAAGAAGAGTAATGAAAATGTCTGAAAGAGACCAAAGCAAAGAGAGAGCTAATTTCCAACATTAGGAAGAAACAATCATAATATTTTGGCCATGTAATGGGAAGGGAACAGCTGGAATATATTGTAACAACTGGAACAATTGAGGGATGAAGAGATAGAGGGAAGCAAAGAGAAAAGATACCAGACAGCTTAAGAGAATGACTTGGGAGAAGGTAAACAACAGAAATGATAAATAACTGTCGAGATCGAAGGTTGTGTAGAGACATGATCACCTATGCCAGCAGGCATGGTACTTGATGATGATGATGATGGTACACTTTATTTACAAAAGTATGTATTTTTCTGACTTATTTAACTCACATTTTCATAAAATGTGTAATTGTCAAAATAGTATAAAATTGAGGGGCAAATAAAAATGGTTAATTGTTATTCATTGTTCGTAGCGGGAGTCATAATTGGGATCTTGTAAAATATACAATTTTGTGGTTTTTGAGGAAAATGAAATAGATAGTATTTTTGATAATGGTTAGTTTTTAAGTCTGTGATGCAGTTAGCCTTATATACCAAAAGAATGTACCTTGGATGGAGTTCAAGAGTCTTAATTGTTAATTAAACAAGGGGAAAAATATTAAAACAGGTAAATGAATTTAAATATCTGGGAACATTATTAACCTCACATGGTAGATGTACAACAGAGGTGAAATGCAGAATGGCTCAGGCAAAAGCACTTTTCTAAAACATGGGGCAGATACTGTGCAATCCATTTTTGACAATAGAAACAAGAAAAAGAGTTCTTAAATGTTATGAAGAGCCATTCTTAACATATGGATATAATGGAATCATGGACAATAGGCCAACATACAAAAAAATCACTTGAGGCTGTAGAAATGTGGTTTTACAGAAGAATGTTGAGAATACCATGGACAGTTAAGAAGAGTAATGAAAATGTTTGAAAGAGACCAAAGCAAAGAGAGAGCTAATTTCCAATATTAGGAAGAAACAATCATAATTTTTTGGCCATGTAATGAGAAGGGAACAGCTGGAATATATTGTAACAACTGGAACAATTGAGGGATGAAGAGATAGAGGGAAGCAAAGAGAAAAGATGCCAGACAGCTTAAGAGAATGACTTGGGAGAAGGTAAACAACAGAAATGATAAATAACTGTTGAGATCGAAGGTTGTGTAGAGACATGATCACCTATGCCAGCAGGCATGGTACTTGATGATGATGATGATGGTACACTTTATTTACAAAAAAGAATGTATTTTTCTGACTTATTTAACTCACATTTTCATAAAATGTGTAATTGTCAAAATAGTATAAAATTGAGGGGCAAATAAAAATGGTTAATTGTTATTCATTGTTCGTAGCGGGAGTCATAATTGGGATCTTGTAAAATATACAATTTTGTGGTTTTTGAGGAAAATGAAATAGATAGTATTTTTGATAATGGTTAGTTTTTAAGTCTGTGATGCAGTTAGCCTTATAGACCAAAAGAATGTACCTTGGATGGAGTTCAAGAATCTTAATTGTTGTTGTTGTAGAATACACAGTTTTACAAGATGTTATTGTATATGCAGCATGATTTCTGCTCACATTCTAGACTGTCCTATTTAGATCCTGATATGTTAATGTGAAGCAGGTTTTTAAGCGATTATGTGGATCACATATCTCATGAGCATTTTTTGGTACTGCCCCTTCTGTACACATCTTATTGGTCGTATATTTCATTTTAACTTTTAAAACAGTCACCACATTACACTTTAAACACATGTAGCTTCTGTGTCACCTATGTTCCTAAAAAATAGGGGATTGACTGGCTGTGGTCTTTATAGTGAATCAAGATTTATGGAAGCATCAATTGTTAACAATGTTGTGATAGCTAATGATGGATGATCATATATCCCTAACTCTTTGCTCGAAAAGAAAGAGAAGATGATAAAGATTTTGATGCTCTCCATGAATCAGCAACCTTGGTGTGATTCCCGGATCTTCTTGTTAGTCAGGAGGGATGTTGTCTAAATTTAAGAGAGCATGGGAGGACTTGTGAACCTGTTTATTATTTTACACTCCTGTGATTTTCTGGAAAGGAGATCTGAGTGCTTATGGACAGCTGTTTGATGTGTAATGAGGATAATTCAATGACTAACTAATCAGAGATATTCAAAAATATATCTCCAAAAATCACAGCTTTATGATGAAATGTAATTGGTTTTTTTTTTTTTAAATATTTTATTTTCTTAAAAATCAAAGGAAGGAAAAATTGTTTAAAAGTGCACATAGTGTTTCTGCTTGCATTAAAAGGATGTAATGATTTAGTGGCTTGTTATGTCATAACATGTTATAATTTCATTCATTGGAGAATTGATTAAGAATAACTCTCAAAGTGAAGACATTGCACAATGACAACTCATTCACACATAAGAAGCAGCCATTGTTTTAGGTTGATACAAGGGAAGAGAATAATTATGAAAATTGTAAGATATTAGAAAACAGTCTAATTAATGGCATGATTTCCAGTTTTTGGACTTCAGATTATAGGGTTTTAAATTAATGTGAATAATTTTGAGATATTATAAAATAGACCTGAATTTTTTGTCCAGTCTGCTAAAATATTTTGCGCATTTAAAATGTCCAGAAAGTAGGAAAATATCAATTAAATGGCTATTTAAATAAATCTTGACTTTCTTGATAAAGAAATAAAATAAAAGATATAAAGAAATAAACCAGAATATCATTATCAAAAGGGATTTAAACATTTTCTTTAACCAATATTTGACCATGCGAGTACAAAGGTATGGTTGGATCCTGAACATATGACTTCTAGGTTCATCCAGCCTTAAATGGTGTAATACAACATTACCCAAAAGTATGTCGAAGGTTAAAAAAAACAAAAAACACTGGCACTAACTCCATATTCCCTTTATACCACAGGACATGATGGGGTTCTTCTTGAACCATTAAGGATCCCAACAGATCTCTTATATGGAAATAATATTTAGCTGTTCAGCGGATAATTTGTTTGACTATATGGCTTGAAGACATGACATTTAATAAAATGTGTCACATTTCAGATGTCCGTAAGACATCCCCATTGTATACTATAACTAAGTGTGTAGACCTCATTTCTAAGCACTAACAGCAGAATATGAAGGAATGAGTGAACATTTTTTGGTAATCCCAAAGTGACCAATTTAACAATAATAACCAGACACCTACTTTACTGAAAATTGTCAACAAAAAAAATCATCTGGCAGTAAAATGTAAAAGAGGGTCCTTCTGGTGAATCGTGTGCAAAAGGTTAAAAGAACAGTCCAAAATAAAATCTTTGTTTGAGAGTGCTAGTTGTAACTTAGTTTTTTTTCACAACAGAATTATGAAGAACAAAGTAGCACGCTTTGTGGGAAATAATGCAGAAGTACAACAAAGATGCTGCACAAATAAACATTTCAAGTGGTGTAAACATGTTAAAGCTGAATCAGTGGTTAACACAAAGAAAGCTAAACTAATTATTATTACCAGCTCTAAATGTATAATGGTACCTTAAAACTTATATATGTTTTATTCAAATCATAGTCATTTCTTCACTTTTTCTTGTCAATCTTTTTTCAATATTGTTGGGCCAGTTATTACTTTACTCTTCTGCTATTTTTGAGTTTTCTCCTTTCCAGTTTATCAGCTTTTAAATAAGTGACATAGCTTAAAGAGTTTGGTGACAGTCATCACCAATAACTCAGCAAAAATCTAGTTGAGATTATTTTTCAGGGAGGTCCATCTTCTTCTTTTGTAAAATAGTGACTGATGTTGCACTGTGTTTTGTGCCGTAAGGTTCTGTGCATCTGACTTTAGCACATATTTAATTGAGAATGCTTCCCTGGCATTTTGTTTCTCGTGACTTTCCAGCAAGGAGGGCAGGTGCCTGTAGCCAGAGTTACAACTTTATAGTTCATTACAAATTTTCTTATTGTTAAATCTCGTTAAACTCTTTGCCTACTGTTGACTTATTTTTATTGAATTTGTAACTAATCTCCCTTTAATGCTATTATTTTTCTATAACTGATGTTGGGTTATCAACAATTTGGAGTTCTTGGATCAAAAAGATTGATTACATGCTAAATTCATGATCATTTGAGTTGTAGGAAAGAGATATACTCTTAATATAATATGCAGCGATTCATAATTGTCTTTCCAGGATTACGTATAGTGTTCTTCCAAGGCACTTCTCCACCAGTTATTGATAATATAAATTATGGGTACAAGTAACTAATCAATATTCCTACTATTTAATCACTAATTGACTGTCTCACCAAATGACAGTTTATAATTTCCATCACATGACATCACATTTTCCATTAACTCAATCGTATTAATGTTATGATGAGATCAGAGCTGCTCTTCACATTTCATTATTACATTTATTCTTCACTCTAAGTCTTGAGTAACCATCTATAATCAATATTGTTAAAAACAATGTCTCTGCATTATTGTCTTAATTCATTAACTATTGAATAACACATTTCATCATTACTAACAAATCACATACTCCACCATTAGGACACACACAACCATGAATACTTGATCACACTGCCATACACAAAACTGATTTCAGAGTTTCTCCCTCCTATCAGTTTATCTTTCTGTTGTTATGTTACTTAGATTTGAACTTCACTACCATGCACTTAATTTCTGTGTGACCATACGTCTTTGAAGTTAACACCATATCCATTTAGTCTTATGTCTGTTTTAAATTTCATGAGATGGGCCATCGTCTCATCCATCTCTCAGCTTATTCATTTCTTTTGGTATGTTCTTCATTCTTGGCATAGACAAAAAAAAATTATGTATTCTTGTTCTGCTGTCACTGCTTTAACTAATCCAAGCTCATCTCATTAATTATCTTTCCTCTTTTACCTTTCTTCCTCTACATGTTTCTTGTAAACAACCATTATGTTCCTTTATTGTCAATCACCTGGTCATTGTCTTGGCTGCTCCATTCTTCTCAATTATATTGTCTAGTGTCAGTCTATTTTTAGTTCTTTATTTGTGTTGTCAATTATGTCTGTATCATGTATTATAATATTTCTTTTACATTTTAATTTTTGTCCTATATACTTACTGTATACCTTCTGCTGTTTTTGTGTTACTTTTTTTTCTTCTTTCTCTACTACATAATTCTGTTTTCTTAACAAAATAAAAAGACTAAAATGATTGTTTCTATAAGTGACCACATACGTTGTCATAATAAAATTCAACATTAAAATGTGCCTCAATTTTCAAATTACTTCAATAAGTTGTTTAACCATAGATAATTTAAACTGTATTAAAAAATCTGTCTTCATTTGGTGTTTACTTCATTTATTTTCATCTAATGCAACTTTACATTAACCTTTTCCCCCCCATCAATGTCAAATTTGAAATTTTGTTAAACTTCCGCTTTTCCATCCCTCAGGGTTTTGTCCCTTTGTATCAGAGCTGGGAAAGCTTTTACACACGAAATGTTTACAGGCGAATTCGTGACTGTTGGAACCGTGTGGTTGCAAGCGTGCCTGGCACACGCATCACCATTCTAGATCGTCTCTCCCGTGATCATGGATGGAATTTTGAGTATGTACATTGGAACATGGCTCCCCGCACAAAAGCTTCCCAACCCCAGTGCTAATTTCCCCATTTTTGCTTATTAAGTTTACCAGATTTCCTCTTATGATTTCCAACTATTAGAATTGGAAACCTGCACATTTATTATTCCCCGCATGTAGTAGTTAGTTTTATCATTTGATGCATTTGTCTTTTAATTGTGTGACCCTGCATCGTGTTCCTTGTACTGCAGCTTGCTACTGTTAATCCCATATATTTTTTAGATCAGGCATGAGCATGCAAGTTACTTGATACCTTGAATCATGAGAGCCACATCTTGTAATCAACTTGGATATTCTTGCACATTTGCATTTGGGTGGACATGGAATACTTAACAATTTTGTTTGCCTGCATCTAATTTCATTATTTGTAATATTGCAATATAGTATTGCCAGCTTGATCATTTACTGCATTAGATCTGGTGAACTGCATGCTACTTTCATTTGACCAGCTGGCAGGAAATGGTGCAAGTCTAAAATAATTGGTGTTGCGAATATGACATGTATACTGTAATTTTTAAAATCATGCTGCAGTTATTTTATTTTATTTATTCATATATTTTCATTTCACTGCATTTTATACTACTAATAATTGTTTTGTTTATTTTTATTAAAATTAATAGCTTTTTGTCATTTTTTAAAAATATTTATAACCATCTCATGTCACACTATCTGTTTTTCTTTAATTTTAAGCCGTTTATAATTTCTAAAATGTACTTGTAACTTGCACTTTTTATTTATATGCAAATAATACCATTTTTACTTTAAAACAACTGCATGGTTGTAATCCATAGCAGTTGTCATTGTTTTGTTTTTTCCATTATTGTGTAAGTTGTTATTGTACTAAAAAAATTATTTGCTTCTTAGTTTCACAATTTTTGTTTGCTTGTTTTTATTTGAGACCAATTCAACTGAAGCTAATGCATTTTATTGCAATGTAGCTGAGCTCTCATTCTGATGTTTAGCCCGAACAGACAAGCCGGGATGTTTTATCATTATGTTCACAAATATTATGTTCTTTGCTTCTTGTATCTCCAATTCCCTCCAAACACAGGGCTTTGTTCCACTGTTCTTGAACTGGGAAAGCTTTTATACCAGAAACTTGTATAGACGTGCTCGTGACTGCTGGAACCGTCCCATCTGTAGCTGTGCGGGGGGTCGGATAGATGTCATGGAGAGAGTTTCTCCTGACTGTGGATGGAACTTTGAGTATGTATAACCCTTGAGCACAGAACATTTTCCCCATAGCCCAGGTCTTTCTTTTACACAGTATTTTTCTATTTGTTGTTCTTATGCTTTTGCTAGTTTATGTTTTTTTTTCCACAGCAATATTTTTTTGTTACTTAGTTATGTTTTTCTTATCAGACACAAATTAAATATGTTAACTAACTGAACAAAGTAGAGTAAGATGGGCAAAGAATTATTAATAAGTTAATGCTTAAAGGGAGTTTACTTAGTCATATCTTTCACATTATTTAAAGGTAGACAGGTACCCTGGACAATAAAAACCCTTACATATCAATTTTTGGGAATGTTAAAATTGTAATACTTGTATTATTGTTTAACATTATGATATATTCAGGTAATTATTAATATATTAGTCATAAAAATATCTATCTATCATCTATCTATCTATCTATCTATCTATCTATCTATCTATCTATCTATCTATCTATCTATCTATCTATCTATCTATCTATCTATCTATCTATCTATCTATCTATCTATCTATCTATCTATCTATCTATCTATCTATCTATCTAATCTATCTACCTACCTACCTACCTTTAAAAATAGTTATTCAAGGAGATCTGACTTTCTCACACACAACAGTCCATATTTTTATAACTACATTGAAGTTATTTTCACAAAATATTGTAGAAGAGTTGCAGATTATCTTTAGTAAAAAAAAAATAACTCAGAAAATTTAACAAATGATCTGTAATTTCCTCACACATACCTCGTCCTTTTTTAAAGAAATTCTTTATAAATTAAGAGAAATCCTTATAAGACAGAAGGTTTGCTAAGCAAGATTTTTTGTTAAATAAATGATATTAATTTACTTTGTAGATATTGAGATCATTACCATTTTGTCTTGTCTCACTGCTTTTAAAGTTCATACTTGTATATGTATTTCTTTTTTGTCATTAGAACTACCTATCCATGTATTCCAATTGCTTTGCTTATATTAATGACATCTTAAGTGCTGATTGCCTTTTTAAGAATAAAGTTATACTGTGCGCATGACACACTTACACTTGGTCAAATGTAT
Source organism: Megaustenia siamemsis (assembly GCA_032433765.1). Classification (NCBI taxonomy): domain Eukaryota; kingdom Metazoa; phylum Mollusca; class Gastropoda; order Stylommatophora; family Ariophantidae; genus Megaustenia; species Megaustenia siamemsis. Next base: position 34,764,631 of record JAVIAB010000124.1, read on the forward strand.
TGTTTTGTTAAGGACAGTGTGATTATATATTATCATTATATCTTTGATATATTTCTCAAGTTAACATATTAATATCTCAGGCTTTTGATATCTAATGGAGCTGTGGTTGACTATAGTATGGTTGATTTAATATTTGCTTGTTTTGTACATGTAGCTTTTCTATATGTGGTCATGTTGATGAGATGTAGTTGCTTTGACACGTAGTGACATACAGTTATATTTGGAACTGAGAGAGAGCAGAAGTTCATTTGTAACATATAACTAAATGTTGAATAAATCTGAAAAACTGGAGGGTATAACAAAGTTCTTGAATATATCTTTATTAGGTATAAAGTGTCAGACAATATCAGGCATGACATGTATCATTATCAGCACATATGAAAATACATTTTAATGAGTTGTAACTTGTATTTTATCTCTCGTATATCTTTCTAAGCTTACAATACTATTGTCATTGGTATATGATTATTAATGTTAATAGTGAACAAAGGCTTATGGTCTTAGTGGTAGTCATATTGCCATACAACTTGTCATATGCAGTAACTGAAGCATATTACGTCTGTCAGTTCTTATGTCTAGAATGAGATTCTTCTTATCTCCTCTTGTCTGTGTATAAATCTGATCAATATGTTTTGACTGTCTCAGGTCTTTTCTCAGCTAGGTTCTCTTTCTATTTATTTCATGGCTAAATGATTCTTATGGCTATCTGACCGCTTATTACCTCTAATTCTTGGGTGAACTGTAGCTAACTGACCATAATCTATAGATCTAGCTTGACATTTACTTCTTAACATTAGCTGCTTTACTGAATCTTTGTAGATTCTGGATATCTACCTATTTCTCCATGAGTAAATTTTATTTAAGCCTATGGATAACTCTAAGTGTCATCTGACTCTAGTGACTAACTTAACTGATCTTGCCTATGTTGTGGCTAAATTCCTAACTCTGACTTCTAATTGCTGCACTACTTCATTTCTGCAGAATGTCTTTTTAATGATAACTTTCAAAACTCAATAACTTTATTGAATTTCAGCAAATTCTTAATGGTGCTGATTATATATATATATATATCACTATCTCAACTTTTCTGCTGCTCACTGACTTGCTGATTCTTGCCTTCACTTTTAAACTTTGAGAATTTTTTATAATAAATTCAATTTCTCATTGTTTTTTTTTTTTTTTTTTTGTTTTGACTTATTATTATCATAACCCAATTTTAGACTTAGGGTATTTCTCAATTAGCTTTCCTAAAGATGTCAAATGGTTTAGATTTTTAGCCTGTCTGTATGTCCTGGATTTGCATGCACTGACTGTTAATACAGTGGCTCTCAAATTAGTATTTCCTGTTTTCTAAACCTACAACATGATTAACAATGGATGATAGAATGCTATATCTAGCTGCTAAGCATCATTCCTCCTGGCATTAGGACAATGCCTTGAAAACTTAATCATATAAAATTGTAGGTGTGTTGTTCAAAATTCCAGAGAAAGTATCTTTTCTTTTTTTTTTCTTTTTTTTGGCTGGTCAGCATCCTAGGTGCTTAGTCTAAGTTATTTTAATTATAATTTCCAGTGTCTATAAATGTTTCTCATTTACGACGGTTAAGTCTTGACTACTTTAGCATCTGCTGTGTCATAATCTGTCGCATATGTAGTGTAACTTTCATATTATATATTGACATGCCAACCAAAAAATTGTTTAAATGTAGTTTATATTATTGAATCATCGTGAATATGTACACATATTATGTAAGGGAATAAGGAGCTGGGTGGTCTAGAAGTAAAGCATCAGCCTCTGGACAAGAGGGTCTGGGGTTCAGTTCCCACCATATAAGGTGGAAAATAAAAAAAATAGAACCCTTGGTGTTACCCTCCACTGGTCTCTGCTTAGTGAGATTCAATGTCTAGCTCTTTTGAAAAACGACAAAAAACATAAGGTCCAGCGCACATTCTGAACACATTAAAGAACAGTTGAAAATTAAAAAGAGTAGACCAAAAATAGCAGCTGCACGGGCAAAATTAATAGAATAGAAACTACCAAAAAAAAATTAAAACTCTCAACAATAAAAATATGGGAGCACCTCTGAAGTAGGAGAATATCTGCCTATATGGCAGGGAGCACCTGAGCACATGGCTGCTAGTATGAAAAATAGGAAAAGTGATATTCACTCAAAATTCAGTCCCTCTGGGCTTTGCTAGAGATTTAAAACTGGCAGAGGCAACCAAACAAGTGAGGGATTAAACAGTAAGGACTATTTTCATATTATTCTGAAAGTGTTTTTTTTTCTTTGCATTTGTAGATCTTAAATATATTTGAAATCAAAATATAGACGTTTACTTGGAAATTAAACAAACTAACCATATAGTCAATAAGTCATAGACAAGGCACACACGCACAAAAATGGCTACTTTATCTATCAAGCAGACCTTGTGCAGCAAATGTCCACTAACTATAAAATAGAGTCATCTTTATGATCTAAGAAATCATTCTTGTCTTTCAAGAAATTATAATACTGCATATACATTAGTTGTTTATTAGAATTATATGTAGTATTTGATAACTTATTAATTAATTAATCAAAAGCCAAACTGCAATAAAGTAACACAGGTTTTATGTTCATCAACCAATACGTTTTGAATACAATTTCAATAAGAAAGAAAATAAAACCAAAATAATGGCAATAACGAGAAAGAAAGAAAAACTAAACATCAAAATAGATAATACGACCCTGAAACAGGTAGACAATTTTAAATATCTGGGTAGCACGTTAACAATAACCAATTGACAGAAATAGATATATGGTGTAACAAAGCATGCCAAGTTATAGGCCAAGTATCAATACTATTGGAAAACAAAGCAATAAGTATGGAAGCGAAAAGGGCAATTTACAAATCAATTTTTCTACCAACTCTGTGCTATCAGTGCCAGAATTGGATGCTGGACTCTAGAACAATAAGAAAGATAACGACCACAGAAATGAAATGTGTCAGAAGAATAAACAGGAAACAGCTTAAGGGACAGAGTAAGAAACACTAACCTGAGAAACTTGAAATTGAACCAGCAATTGAATACATAAAGGAACAACAGATAAAATTGTTCGGCCACATAACAAGACATAAAGAACTAACGACTCAAAGAGCCAGAAACAAACGCTATGAAAACGCCAGAGTAAGAGGAAGACAGAGAAAGAGATAGATAAAAGGAAATACTAGAGTCACTAGGAGGGATAACACCAGAAGAGGCCAACAGAAGAGCAAAGAATTGCATCTCCCCTCGACGCCAACGGCATAGGAGGAAGGATAGAAGAAGAAGAACCAATACCTTGATAACGACCCACTAAAGTACAAGTTTATAAAAGCAGGAAAATATACAAGGAAAAACAATGACATTTTCATTTTTACTAATTTACAATTTTACTATTTTACTCATTTGTCCGGTGCTGCAGTGCTCTATCTTGCTGAGAGAGGTAGTCATTGCCTTCAACAGCTAGTTTTAGAATCAACCTATTGCTTTGCATTTGCAGGTAAATCCATAAGGAGTGTTTTTGTGTTCACCCTGTATTATAACAGATATCCGAGAAAATACACAATTCCTCTTCAGCAAATAACATAGTCCATTTGACTTATAGAGTACATTTAAATGCATCATATATTGAGATGAGGTAAGCATATCATTACAGTAACAGTGTTAAACTGCAGCATTTCCTGTCCAGAATGGAGTGAAGCAAGGCTGTATTCTAGTGCGAACACTTTTTGATATTTCCTTTTCAATGCTACTATCTTATGCATTCCTTCCTTCAGAAGACCATCTCCCTTTATTTGAGATCATATGGAGGATTATTAAAAATGGCTCAGCTCAGAGCAAAGACAAAATAAATAAGATAAGTCCACATTAGAGATCTCTTTCACTGAATGATGCTGCAGTGGTGGCTCATTCTGAAGATTTACTTACAAGTGCTCTTTGATAAGTTCACCAATACGTTTAAAGAATTTTTGTTTATCCATCGACATTTCCACAACGGAAATCATGTTCAGGGTGCTATTATTATAATTGATGACCACATTCTCGCTGCGGTCAACAATTTTGCGTTGATAGATGAGACAGAAATGGTATGACATGATAAAGAGTGGCATGAAATTCAGAGACATTGAGAGACAACAAACATGGCAAGGAAAAAAAAATTATGCAAAAAATGAAGTCTAGGCAAAAATACAAATGTCAGCCCCCTCATTCAACCACACCTGTCTACAATGCAAATGAGACTGTACTTGTAGAAAAGTATTCAGCTATAACAAATGCAGTGTTTTCTCTGAAGTGATCTACTATGACACATTATCTCCGAGGATAGGAAACCTATTACTGGTGAATAGGAGTAATATGTTAAGTTAATTATTTAAAAATATACTTAGTATTTATATATTAACATATGTTGTTTACACATATCCTAGCACAAATTAAGGATTTTAATGAACCTGAAAGAAATCAATATTTCGATCTTAGGTACCTTGTCATACTTATTAGATGTAAATGAAAATCAACTACACTGCGGACGTATAAAGTAACAACTCTAAGCTTTACTATGTATCCAAATTAAGAACTGTTTATATGAAAAAAACTAGTGTAGTAAGTGAATACTAGCAAAGAGCTGAATGCTTTATTTTTTTTTTAATGGAAGAAATTTATCAGAAAATTAGATTGTGAAATTATATTCCTTTGTAATGTGTTTAAACTTTAAAACTGTAAAAATGGAGGTATCTTAAAGAATATTAAGATAATTAATATTTTGTCAAAAATGGAGTATACCATGGATGTAATGGACACCCTCCCTCCCTACCTCTTTTCCTTCCTGTCTGCCTGTCATCCATCTCAGTGTCACTGATGCCTCAACACCACACTTGTAATGCAATATCCTTTTGTAGAACATTCATGAATTATTTAAATTGTAGTTGAATACGTGATAAAAGTCATCAGGAACTGTTATGGAGTTTAGAAAATTGTTTTCATTTAAATGCAAATGTTTCTCAATAAGGGCAGACATTCAATAATAGTGTTTATTTGTGCAGACAAGTTATAGCAATTAGTGTCTAGTTCAGGTCTTCCAATGTATCATAAACCACAATTAGATTGAAGTGTAGTTTTTTTAACACAGATTCACAACTATTACTTTAAATGCATTTATTTCTTCTTCTACATTTGTCCAATGACAACCCTTCATTTTCACCCTAAATGGATGTTAAATTCGTGTAGATGATATATTATGTTGTCATTCACATAGGCATTCAGGGTAGCCTAGACAGTGTTCCCCCCACTCGCATATTTTTAGAACTCTTCACATGGTTTGACCCTGTGACCAGCAGGGTAATTACAGCACACAACTGCAAATCAGTAAGATCTTCAGCAGGCTACTCTAAACATTTCACCATTAACTCCGGAGTAAGACAAGGCTACATGCTTTCCCCTTTACTTTTCATCACATATATGGACAATATATGCAAATTAGCATGCCCAATCAAAGGAAGTATACCAACAAGGATGATAACAAGCGATAACACAAAAGAACAAAATATAGGTACCAGAAAACAGCCTGAATTAACTTTTTCATGACTAGTCTTTTCATGATTGATCTCAAGCCCAATTTTGCTGGCTATTGATGATAGTTCATTTGTGTTTTTCCTGCATCGTATTTATCTGACTGTTGATGAGGAGTATGTTATCAGCAAAGTCGAGGTCCTCCAAATAGTCTCCTTGTATCCATTCAATGCCTTTTTTACCAGTGCAGCATTTCTTCATTATGAAGTCCATAACAATTCCAAATAACAAGGGTGATAAAATACATCCCCAGTTTCTATTGGAAAACATTTGCTCATTCCTTCCTCTGTACGAACTGCACATGTGTAGCCATCATACATGTCTTTGATAATATTTATGATTTTTTATGGTATGCCATATTGCTTCATAATTTTCCACAAAGAATCTTTATGAATACTATTGAATGCTTTTTTGAAGTCGATGTAGTTAAGTACAAAAGGTTTTTGCTTTTCAATGTGTTCCTGCAATATAAGTCAAAGAGTAAAAATGTGGTCAATGCAGCCTCTCCTTTTTCTAAACCCAGCCTGTTCTTCACAATTACTGTATCTATTGAATCCTTTCTTCTATTCATGATGATTTTGCAGAATAACTTTGAGGCAACTGACAAAAGTGTAATGCCTTGTTACAATATCTGAGATTGCCCCTTTTTTAAATCTTAACAATGATTCAATTTTTCCACTTATAAGGCACCTTCTCTGCTTTCCAAATGATGTTGACCATTTTCTGGAGGTGTATTAAATTATGGCTATCAATTGCTGTGAGGATCTCAGCTGTTAACTTATCCTCACCAGCAGCCTTGTTGTTGTCCATACGCTTTAAGGAGGCAAAGAACTACTGACTTTATTAAATAACCACATTTTATTTATTAAAGCCAGAAAATGAACAAATATTATGAAGAAATTGGCAGGAACGGACTGGTGGGCAGACAGCAATATTTTGAAAAGACTATACGTAGGAAGAGTCAGACCAATTCTAGAGTATGGAGTCACAGCCTGGGCCATGGCTTCCAAATCACACCTTAGCAAAATTAACAGAACACAGAACCAAGCTGCCCGTATCATCAATGGTGCTATGAAATCTACACCTATCAAGACTCTAGAAACAGTAACAGGTTTACAACACTTAGATGACAGATGGGTCACTAAAATATTGCAACAAGCGGAGAAATATAGAAGGCTCCTTAGCCACCCCATGCACCAAAGAATAACTGGTTCCGGAATTGTACGACTAAAGAGGAGCAACTTCGCTGCAATTGCCAATGATCTAACTACTGGAGACCCAGTACTTTCCCAAACAATATCGAAACCCTTCGGCCCATCTGATATGTCTCCTCATGGAAAACATAAAATACCAGAACTTAAGGAAAACATAACAGGAATCATGAAAAAAGGCACCCAATCAGACACAGAAAGAAAACACGTAGCAGAAAAACAAATACACGATACCTACCCACAGGACTCTTGGTCCCACATATACACAGATGGCTCTGCTACAAATGCTACCAGAAATGGAGGGGGAGGTGTGTTCTTGACGCTGAATAATCAGGACGAGATCATCAAGTCAATAGCTACTAGAAAATTCTCAAACAACTTTAAAGCAGAAACTGAGGCCCTCAGAGATGCTGCAACACTGGCTACTCAACACAAAAATAACATGCACAATAAATTGGTGATTCTGACTGATGCACTGTCAGTACTATCAGCTCTAAAAAGCCCCAAGAACAATGAACTAGATGACTTGAGAATAACCCTGGACCAACTATGCAATAACTTCCAGAGAGTAGTCATTCAGTGGATACCATCACACTGTAATATACACGGGAACGAACGTGCAGACAAAGTAGCTAAAGAGGGAGGGAGATTACCACAAGAGAACCATCCGCTCAGTTATGATGAAGCCAAATCCAGCCTCAAAGGTCAGTTCCATTAAAAATGGAAACGAGAACACCCAAAGCATAACGAGAGTGACGGCTGCCACCAACTATCAAGGAGGAATCAAGTCATCATACTTCGCCTACGCACTGGCCACAATAAAATGAGAAACCACATGTTCACCAAATTCAAAATAGGTACAACCAGCCTATGCCACTGTACACTGAACAATATGACTACAAAACATGTTCTATAGGATTGCCCCCAGTACACAGACCTGAAAAGAGCAATGTGGTCCACGCCCACCTCCCTGGAAGAGAAACTATATGGGGCAATTGATTCGCTTAAACACACAGCTGACTTCATTTGAGAGTCTGGAATCCTACTCTGATTGAATCTTGATTGCAGAGAGAGAGATTTTTACAGACCTCCAGCATATGCTTTTTGGGGTTGTGTCGTCAGTATAACGCCCGTGCCACTTTACTTTCCCAGAAAAAATCTGTTACCCATTTCCAATCTGATTGAGTACATGTTAGAACATTGCACTATGTTCTGCGTCAATGATCCAATGCATCCGATTTCCACCAGCATTGTATTCAGGTTTGCTTTCCTTAGCCTTTGATTGTCTCCAATCTTCCTGCAAGGCAGCAGATTGTCTTTCCTATAGGAGGATTCTGCCCTTAGATGGTCGGCCCTCCCGGGTTTACGAGCACCATCTGCCCGTTCTTTGTGCAAAGTTTTCTCTCTCATAGGTGGTCTGGTCTGTAGAGCTCTTGAGCAAGACCTGCCTGTTTGATAGAGGACAGAGAGAGGAGAAAGACAAAAAGGCATTTAACCCATGAAGTGTGGGATGAGTTAGTTCAGACCAGAGTGTCTACCACTCACAGGTGGGTTCTGCATCTTCGCTTAAAGAGTTCCATCTACTCCACGCTCCTTTGTCAGGCCCCTCACCAAGGACCTGTCCAGCTTGGGTGACCTTTCCAAGAGCTAAGCTCCCGCTGACATAGCTCCTTGGATCCCATGGGGGCACAAGTCCTCCAACCATAGCAAGGTGAGCACCCATATACAGACGGCTGGGTGAACCTGTAAGCCATTGATCAGGATCAAACCCAACCTACCTTAGTCCAGTTCACTAACCATGAGGCTATCACTGCTCCCTTTTTAAGCACTTAATATTAGATATTTTTAGATATTTTAAATTTTAGATAATGTTCTGCTGATATATATTCTGTCTTAAATATTAAACTACATCCATTTACAATGGAATTAATTTGTTTGTGTACACCTAAATGTTATGGGACCCATGAGAATATGCCAGCCCCAGGTTGAGAGTCACTGACTTATTGAATTACTTCACATTTTAAATAATTCTTTTTGTTGAATGTCAGCCATGGCTTTTAAACAAATTCTTTAGCCTTGTTTGTTCTTGTTTGAAACATGAGAACTAATTAAACATCTGATTGTTATCATTTCTGTCATCAGCAAATGTTTGCTTTAAAATAAAGTATCACCAAATCAGTTGTTGCCCTACCTGATTGAGGCGGACTGTTAAGTTTAAATCTGCAATAAACTGTATTCAAGAATTGCAGAAGTAATTGATGAAAGCAACATAGGCACTTGCAATCCAACATGTTGATAGGTGATCATTCCAGAGATTGCTGATATGCATCATGAAATATGTGTAATTTGCATTGTGTCACATTTTACAGTGAGACTATAATATTTTGAAATTTTCTGTCTGACATAGTGTTATATTAGCGCCTGGTAGCCTTCCTCTAATGCTCCCTACTCTTTGAGCCAGGTGGGTTTGTCTTTATTCTGAAGACCTCAAGCTCCCTGGGGTTGTTAAAGCAGAGATATAATCAGTTCTGATTCATTGATTCTGATGCTGGCAGTCAATTTTGTTTGTTAACTGTTTTCAGCACTTTCACTGCATGCATCTCATGGCCTCCACACCAACATATAATCTAACACTACATAAAAAAATTACTTTAGTGTTATTTAGAACTAGATGTATGTATTCAGTAATTTCTCAGAGTAGTTATAATTCTTCACATTTGATTGTAGTTATGTGTTTACCTGTGTTTATTAATTAATAGTTGCAAGACAAACAATGTTTGTTGATTTATTTGACTCAAATTAAATACACATTATATTCCTGTAAGACTTTTTAGCATAAATAATGTTGTCAGGCCAACTCATTTCATAACATTTTGTTACTGGTTTCCTAAGATAGACTTTACAACACTCCTAGGCCGAAATGAAACAGTTTAATTGTATATTTGTCAGTCACAAAATGCACACAGAAGTAGTGATATACACATATATTTATTGCCTATTGGAATCATTCTTCTCTCTTTTGCATTCACCCTACGATGATTCCTCTTTATCATCAGCATTTAAAAGGATATTAAAAGACTATAGATGCATTATGTTGTGTTTACAGCAAGCTGTGATATTTGGAACTCTTGGTTAACACATCCTTCTTCAACATGGTAATTTTGGGTACACTGTTGTTTTCCCTCTTTATCCCTACTTAACTAGGCTAGGCTAGTTAGTCTGTTGCTAGTGTCGCTGTGGTGAGGTAGAACAAGAGCTGATGTTCGATAATCCTGACACAAGCAGTCAGCTCTGAGTCACTGACTCCTATTACAATCTTATGCTCAAAGAAAAATATAAAAAAAAAGAAGGAAACAAAACAGCCTAATTTATACTTTATACAAATACATAATTTTCACCTGAAAATTCTCACTTTCCTTGAGTTGTTTGTTGTTGTTCTAAAGTAAGTCTCATTATACATGTAATTGTTATTTTAATTTTGTAATAATCATCAGAGATTCATAATTATTACATTTATCATAGGCCATCTTTAATATCAAAATAGTGTTTTTTTATCTTATTTTGCAATAAACAAGCAAATACTGATAAAAGATAAGCTTAACACACTTCAACTTTGCTCATGATGTACACCATTTGATCATTATCATCAGCATTAACCTTCAACCTTTCAACTTAACTCCTCATGATTCACCAGTTTTACAGTCTTCCATTTCTCCCTGACTTGGGTTTTTATATTTTTTTCCTGTTGTCTTCTTTCTCCTTATCATTATGTGTCTAAGTCTCCCCTTCATTAAGGCCATACTTGGTGTGCACATATATATCTAAATTAACTTAACTTAAACTTCACAATGATGTACACATCTAGGTCCTCATATTTAACTAGAAAAATAAAAGTTTGATTACTTTTTTAGTTCTCTAGTTTATTGGTTGAATCTGATGCTGTAATATTATTTAAAAATAAACTATGGAGAAATGGCAGAAATTGTATTGAGCTATGAGGGTGAGTCATGTGAAAACCTTAAAATGCTGAAATGCTGATGAATGTAATTATAAATATGGTGATGAATGTCTATCACTAGCAGCAAGAACATATTCATCTTCAGAATTGTGGTTATTTCATTCCCCATCACATGGTGTTTTTCCATGACAGTCCTCAACTGCTGCAGCGAACCTAGTGTCACAGCTTGCTTTTGAACTGTCTACTCCACTCATATATGACAGTGCTTATATCACGGAGAGAAATAATAATAAATAAATATTATTATAGAGGGAAACTTCTGAGGCGATAATTCAGGAAATTATAGAAGAAAGAGGTATGTATTACAGCACTCAGAAAAAAATGACAAATAAACAACAGAAAAAAAACAAAGAACAATATACAGTCCGAAGCTTCAGGCCATATATTGTTCTTTATTTTTTTCTATTGTTGTTTATTTGTCATTTTTTCTGAGTGCTTTAATACATACTTCTTCCTTCTATAATTTCCAGGCTTATATCACCATACATATCAGTGAACTTCATTAGGTCTCACTTTTCATAAAGGTGAATGATGAAATGCTGTTCACTGTTATTACTTTTCTTAAGTGGCGTGGTCATCTGTACCCTGCTATAGTAATGGGGGGCCTCGGTAGCCTAGTTGGGAAAACCACCCAACTGGACAACCGATGTTAGTACAACCCGTGTTCTATTCCCGCTGGGAGCAGTGTGAATTGTACTCGTGGTTGGAAAAAAAAAATAACCCCACGGTCGACCTAGCCGTTGGCAGAAATGGGTACCAGGGTATTACCCTGGGAAGGTGAGTAATGTCGCCTTGCATCGTGAGTTTCGATGCTTGAAGCGACACTATCCAGAAATCTCAGAACATTTCTGGATAGGCGACCGAGCACATATGGGTGTAAACTCGCGTGCTAAGACGCCGGTTCAAGTCTCGTATTTTACCTTTACCTTTAGTATTGGTATATTGCTTGTCTGCATTATGCTACTGCATGTATTAATTTTTTTTATTGATAACATTGCCAACTTATATTTCAGTAACTTATATGACATTATCAAAATTTGTCACCATTTTAAGGTTTTCTTTTGATTAACCTTCATACTGTATTACATTCTCTATGTACATTTTTTTTATTGTTCAAATATATAATTAACAATTATTCTAATTGATAACATTTTTTACAGCTTAATTCTTATATTTGCTTTTAAACTTTCAGCTCTAGTTATTAGAATTTGTAGCTCATATATGACCTTATTCTGTTCACACTGCTTATTTCAAACTAAACTATTGCACTTTGTAATGCATATTTTTTATGTTATCTAATTTGTGTATTTTATAATTCACAATTCTTAGTATTTTAATTTGCTCTGTATTCTCTTTGTTATGTTTCAATTTATAGCCTTCACTTTATAGTTACTTGAACATAGTATGATGTCTAGTATGGATCTTGTTACATTTAGCACTTTGACAGTTTGTACTGCAGTGACATAGTGTGGGTTGCCAGCACTACAGGCAAGGCAAGAATTAAACAAACATTCAAACCCCCCCCCCCCCCCCCCCCCCACCTGCTATTTAAAATATGTCCTTTTTTAAAAATCTATTATTGCTACTTTCTTTTATATCATTTGAAATTTTTAATCCTTAATATTTTGTGCCAGGGGCAACTACCGGTGCCCTCTTCCAATCTATGCCACTGCTTGTAATACTTATATGTGTTATATTTATTTAAATAACTTATATGTTGATTATTTGCTTTCAATTATTCTTGCAAAGAAAACACTTGAATGAAAAAGTGCTTCAGGGAAGATAACACTATGATTCTTTTTTAAAAATCGAATGAGAAGATAATTCACTGATAATTCATTAAACTTAGAGAACCTTTAATTAATTTTATCTCACCATTGATGACAAGGTTTAAAATAGCTCATAGTTTCTATAATTATATGATCTAGATATTGATTTGGGGATTCAAGTTGCCACTTAATCTTTAGCCTTGTTGAAATGACACAAGAGCATATACTACATCAAACATTATCTTTTATACACATTGGAACCTAAAATAACTGAATGTATTTATATGTTCAAGCCCAAATGTGCTTAGTTGACATAACAAAAGCAATTGAATTAACTTTGTTCTTCTTGGAGCAGAATTGGCTACCTTTTTACAGATTTACTGATCATATTATTGACTTCCATTTGCCATTCTAATTAATGTGAATAATTTGTAAAAATTACCGTTTAAAAATTGTTGCAGTCATGTACCTTCCTAAATGCTCAAGCCAGTCACCTATGATGTATCACTACAATTGGATGTGTTTCATTTTTTTTTTAAATACAGGAGGGGTGTCGCGTAAAAGTAGTAGTTATCCATAATAATTTCTATTATTTAAATTTGTTTGCTTTAGATGGCTACATCACTTCGTGTTTGTTCTAGGTATACTCCTTAATTGTTAAAATTATTTTTTTTAAACGATCGTACTTCCAAAGTGTCATTAAAAAAAATTTCAGTAACTGTATTTTTCCCCCCAAATTATGCAGAGTTTATTTTAGCAGTAAATTTTACAAATATGTAAAAAAAAAAAAAAAAAAAAAAAAAAAGTGATTTAAAATGAACAACCACAATCTGTTCAGTTTCATTGATTTCTCATGCAGTAGTTATTGCATTAACAAATTTTATTTTTAAAAAACTATTCAATAAACAAAGAAGTTTTTTGAAAATGTTTGTATAGATAGGCAACACAAAGAAGTTATAAATAAACATTTGAAGGGGATTTTGGGGGGGGGGGGGGGTGTCTAGAGGTAAAATGTCAGCCTCTGGACAAGAAGGTCCTTGGTTTGACCATAGTGGAAATTTTTCTTCTTGAATCTGTGATTTCTTCATTGATTACCCTCCCCTAGTCTCTGGGTAGTGAGATGCAATGCCTTGCCCTCTCAAATAACAGCAAAAACATGTCTTGTGTGCACCCTGCTCACTTGAAGAACTCTTGATAGTTGGAAATCTAAAATAGTAGGCTACAAATGGCCACTATCTATTGACCTTTTGAGCCGTAGCTGGCCCATAGGGCGTAGACCAATATACTCCTTCTCTTATCTTAATTTTTGTTCTAGCAGTTTTCAATCCTTTTAAAGATATTTTATCAAATCTCACCATTTGTCTCTGTTCTGTGCAAGCAGCTCTATCTCATTGAGGGAGCCGGTTCCTACTGCTCTTGCCTCTCTCATCAATGTTCTTCTCAGTGTCTCTCTGGGTCTTCCTCTTTTTCTCTTACCTGTTGTTTCCCACATGAGGGCTTGCTTTGCTATTTGGTTATTATCTCTTCTCATCACATGTCCAACATATGACCGTCATCTTTTCTTTATTACTGAAGATATTAGTGCTTGATTGGCAATTTCTCTATACCTCGTTTCAAATCACATGCCCAACTTCAAAACGCTATTACTCAGTAACCGTTTGTTAAAAACTGTTGAAATTTTCCAAATGTTATCAGAATGCAAAAGACCCTTTAAATGTATATTTAACAAATATCTTGCAGCTGCAGTTTTCTTAAAGCGGCGAATTTCTTTGATGTTTGTCAAAATTGTAAATTGTGAACCCCTAAATAATAGAAATTACCGTAGTTGCTGGTCTATGATTAATTTTCACTAGGTAAAGGCGTGGCCGTAATGGGGAAATAACCTAATAAGACAAAACACCAGGAGAATTATTGTCTTCTCAGTTCGAGGACGGACGATAATATCAAGGTATACCTGTATGTCCAATTTTCATAGTTGTGTGGTCCTGATAAGGACCGTTTGTTGAACTAATTTAAGGTAATATAGGGGTCAACATTGTGGGGTTATATACTTTCATTCTGAATCAGACGAGTCTAAAAGATTAATAACTGTTTGGGGTTGAACATTCCACAAACCATCATTTTTCCAATATTCCTCTTCCTGTTTTAAGACGTGGTCTTCACATTTAGCCCAATAATCTTTGTCTATATTTAATAAAGCGAGATTAGCAAGAGTCTTTACATCGCATATTTTGAATGTTGTATTTTCATCTGCCACTTGTCCTTTTAATTTTGCCCAGATTAGTTCTATTGGATTTAAATGAGCATGGTAAGGTGGCAGCCTCAAACTTATATGACCGTGCTCTTGGATAATCTTATCTATTTGAAAAATCTTTGTCCTTTGTTTTTGCTTTACTAGAGATAGTAATTCAGGTTTTAAGTACATGTTATTAAATTGTATGTGCTCCTTTGTGAGCCATATCTTAATAGCATCTTTTGTACTGGATGATGTCGGGACTTTATCTTCAAGTGCAACAATGTTGTGGTATGCTGCATTGTCCATTATTAGGCAAGATGGTCGATCTAGTGATGGGAGAACAGAATTTTCAATCCAATGTCTAAATATGTGACCATTCATCTCAGAGTGATAATCCCGATTGTCTATGGATTTTGAAAGAAAAATGAGCTCTGCATTCTGTATTAGTCCATGTTGTCGACTACCTGCATGAGCAATTATCAAGCGCTGTCCTTTGCTGCTAGGTATTAATCTCTTAATCTTTCCATCTGATGACTGCCATTCCCTTTGGTTAGTGTGGTGAGCATTGATCCATGTTTCATCCAAGTACACAATATCATAACCTTGCTTGCGCACCTCTTTTACTTCACGTAAGTACTTGCTTCTCATGACTACTATATGTGGCTTCTCACAGATGATGTTTCGTCCATTGGAATACTTTCTGAATGTAAAGCCTGCAGCTCTCACATTCCTCCATAATGTAGACTTTGATATTTCAATACTGTTGTTCTTTTTCAGCGATACTTTTAATTTTATTATTGTAACAGTTTCATTCATACCCAACATTTTGCGAATTTCACTTCTAATAAGTTCACTGTCTAAATTATCCAACATTTTTGCTCTTCCTTGTGATTTTGTATATTTTGAACATTGACGGTCATGTGCTTGAATCCAGCGATTAAATGACCTTTTAGATAAATCCAAAATGTGTCTTGTCCTATTCTCAGGGTTTTCTAAAGAATGAAATAATCTTCCTCGTTTAGCCTCTTTGCAAAAATAGTCATACATTTTTATTGCGATGTTTTGTAAACTGCAGAATTTCATTTTAAGACTCATGATAAATGTTATCGTTCCACGTCTACACCTATGAATGAACGGAAATGGAACACACAATTTCTCGTGTTTTTTACAAGTGTCTAATTGTGTCAAAAACCACGGTAAAGGTGTGCAAACACGTAAATTTTACCGTGTATGGATTTTTACTCGCTATTTTTAACTTAAAATACTGTAAACATTAAGTTTTGACTACATCAACGGGTCGTTATAAATTTATATAAATCAAATAAGCAACAATAATAACCAAATGTTTTTTTTTTATGAAATTAATTCCCTGTTGGGTTCTAATCATTATAACTTTACATGCAAATTTTGAACAACTTACAAGCGGTTAAAAAGCTATCGATTTTAAAAGTTGGGCACGAGTTATGAAACAAGCTATAATTTCCTCATTTGTTTTGAATTCGTACCACGCTATACCAAGTATTTTCCTTAGACATTTATTTTCGAATGCGTTCAACTTTGTTTCTACATCTCTTGTTGTTTTCCAGCTTTCACACACAAACGTAAGGGTTGATAGTACATTTGATTTGAATAGTCTAAGTTTTGTGTTTGTGCTGATGAGTTTTGATTTCCTCAACTTTTCAAGGCATTGCTGCTTTAGCTATTCTGATTCTAATTTCTTTGCTTGTATCCCCTTCTCGATCAATGTGACTTCCAAGATAGTTAAAGCGATCGATCTCTTCCACTGGTTTGTTTTCCATGTATATTTTGTCGTCTGTTGGAATTAAGCTTTTCATGACTTTAGTCTTTTCATGATTGATCTCAAGCCTTATTAACGAATAGCCACTGCCCAGGCAAAATTGATAGGAAAATTCTATCCAACTCTCTATGATAAAAATAAGAGTACCTCTTGAGTTAGAGAGTTAGAGAACCTTGTATGGTGAGGGACACCTGACCACATAGTTGCCTGTGTGAAAAATAGGAAACGTAATGTTCATGCAAGATTCAGTCCCTTGGAATTTTGCTAGAGATATAAAGCTGGTGTAGGCAAAACAAACAGTGAAACATTCTTTATTCATTTACTGTTTTATACTAGTTTACAGTGCCATGAAGTTTAGACGAGATATGCAAATAATGGGTCTTTCCATTGAGGTATAATAGAAATATGGTGCTAATGCTTATATTATTAAAAGACCAGCACATTTTTTTTGTGTGATGTGGTTGCTGTTGCACCAGACTGTCCAGCTTCTTCCCCACCCCCCAAATCTCTGGCTTCCATTCTTAGATGTTCGGTGAATCCTGAAGCCGTGTCCAAAAATAATTTGCCACATCTGGAAATTGAACCCTGGCTTTTCTGTTTTTTTTTTTTAATGAGTGCACTAACCACTCAGCCACCATAACATTTAGACAAGGTGTTAGCACCTTAATCTGGTCTTCAAGCATATCTTCTTTTAGTATTAGCAAAATATTTATTTTCTGATAAAAGTCTTCTGATATTTATCTGCAATTTCAATTTTAAAAAGTTAGCCGATATGTACTTTTGATGATATTATATAAAAGCTTATAAAAGTTATTTTTATGACTTAACAAATAAAGACAATGTGCAGTAATTAGAGAAGAATGTTTAACATTTAAAAATGGAGAGGAATGGCTGAAATAAAGGGGAAAACACTTTCTGCCTGAAAGAAAAGTGCTAAAATTTAACAAAAGAATAACATATTGTTCAAATATAGTGGAGATTATATTTAACCAACATTAACATAACCAACTATTCAAACAGACCAGATTTTCATACTTATGTTTACATCCCTCCAGTGCAGTCATTCATCACACAAGGCTTGTGCTATACTCATCTTAAGTTCCTATTCTGGTGGGCTAACTTCTCAGTCTCAGTAAAACAGTCAATGTTTGCTGTCTTTCTCTCTCATATCAATGTTCTGAGTGTCTCTCCAGGTCTACCACTCATTTCCATTTCAAGTCCTGCTTTTGTGACTTAGCAAAAGTTTTTTCTCATCACATGGCCGACATATATGTATGGCTCCATATTAGCAACAAACCAAAAGAGGGCTATGATGCAAAACATGCTTTACAAGGCAGTCTCCAAAATGCAGACTTGAAGAGATGAGTATGGTCACATCCACTACCTTGAATAAAAAACAATAACAAGTAGCAGACTTCATCAGAAAAACTGGAATCTAAAATTGTTGATTGCATAAGAAGAATAGATATTGGCATCTAATGGCAGTAGTAAAAATGTTGACAAGTTGTTATTATTTCCAATGACAACCAAAGAACTTCTAAGCATTATGTACACAGATGATGATTAACAAATAAATTAGATGTTTTCAAATTTGTAAGGATAATATGCCTGAGATGAAGATGTGTTGTTTCTCTCACCATCATGGCAATAGGGCCGCAAAGCAATTTCACATATTCAAAGGACTTGAATGCAGTAGATTATATCACTGTGTTCATTAAGGGATATTAGAAAACAACTCACATGACATGTGTATTCCAAAAACTATTTTTGCAGAATTACAATATTTAAGGAATTGTTTGCTTTATACATTTTTTACAATAAATGTTTAATTTCCCAAAGTTTATATATGTCTTAAGAGTTTTAGAACGGGTTTAGAAAGCAGTTGAACAGTTTCAATATCCCATTACTTTACTGTATATCAATAAATCATAATATGAATTTTACTATAAGAGTTATTCATGATCACTGATTGACGATCAACAAGATGCATTGAATTAAACATCTGTTTCACCAATTATTTTGTTGTTGTCAGATGTGGCATACTTGGGTTTGACTGTACTTAATCTTGTACATTAGTTGTTGCTTTAAGGGAGGTTTACCTCTGCCATAACCAGTTTAACAATGTAATTCTAGAATGACTGGTAGTTGACAAATGTCCTCAATATGAGAAGCCCTTATTTGTTTACAAATAAATAATGGCAACACTAATGACATTTCCACTAAATTACCAGAGTATAGACAGTTCAGCAAATATTTATTTAGAAACTCAGTCTAAGATAAAATAAACACTAAAGTCTGTATTGTTGTGAATTAAAGGTACTACAGAAGCTACATATGTCGTCATCATTATGTGCTATACCGGTTGGCATAAGCGATCATGTCCTTTCACAACCTTCTATCCATTGTGCATCGTATCAATTCAGTTGTTTACTGTTTTCCATCCGTGATCTCTCTTTCCCTGTTTTTTTTGCCAGTTGTAACCAAGTATTCCAACTTTCCTCTTCTCATGATGTGCTCGAAAAATATTGATTGTTTCTTTCTGATGTTTCTTAGGAGCTTTATTTTTGTGTTGGCCTCTTTGTGAATTTCCTCATTGGTCTTTCTAGCTTTCCAGGGAACTTTCAACATTTTTCTGAGAAATCCCACCTCCACAAGCCGCTAATTGTCTTTTCATTTGTTTATTTACTGTCCATGATTAGCTTCCATATGTCAGAATTGGCTCTATATAGCACAGATGAACTCTCTTTCTCACTTCTATTGACATAGATTTGTTGCATTAAATGTTTTTCATTTTCTGAAATGCTTTTTTGGCCTGAGCTATTCTGCCTTTTATTTCTGTGGTGCATCTCCCATCTGATATTATTATTGTGCCCAAGTATTTGACACGTTGCACTTGTTTCAGATTTTCCCTGTTTATTTTTATGCTGCTTGATGGTAATGATTGTTTCTTCATTTTGACCATTACTTCTGTTTTCTTACTATTCAGGCTGAGACCTTTCTTTTTGCTTTCTTTTACTATTATGTCTATCATTTCTTGTAGTTCGTTCTCTGTCTCTGCTATTCAAATTGTGTCATCCACATATAGCAAATTGTTTATGTTGTGACCGTTCACTTCAATTCCTTTTATATCTAATATTGGTCTCATAATATTTTCGCTGTAAAGTGAAAACAAATCCGGCGACAGAACACAGCTTTGTCTGACTCCTTGTTTTATATATTGGAACTGCCCTGTTTGGTTGCAAATTTTTATGGCTGCTGTTTGTTGCCAGTAGATGTTTTTTATGATTCGCGAATCCTTGCCATCAATTTCTTCAGTATATTAATTATTTCCACATGCTTTATTTTGTCAAATGCTTTTGTGTAGTCCATAAAGCGCTATATATGTATATATATATAAATATATACTACTCCCATCAGTAGTAATAAAAGGTAGAGATGAAACTGATAAAGCTCAATCTTTTTATTCTGATTAGACTGGGATGTGGCAAAATAAACAGAGTGAATTACTGACAATTGAAGTTTCAGGAAATGTTTGTTTAAAAAAGTGAACATGAACACTCAACTTATTATTATTATTAAACGGACGTAATGAGACTATTTCATTAGCAAAGCAAACCAAAGACTGTTACAACCAATTAAAATACTGTAAACCTCCCTTTAAAGATGTTTTCAATGTTGATTTGTTTTCAAGGCTTATATTGTGTAGCACTATCCTTGTCATTTATTTGTCCGCAGATGCAGAATTAACTAAAGGAATGAAAACAATGCTTTCGCAGTTGAGCTCAATATTTTTGGTGTTATCACCATAATTATTTTGTATGATTTATGTATTATCAGTAAATACTTCTCCAAAATTGACATGTACACTTTTCATTTAAGCTAAACATATTCTTCCTTTTGGCTCAGCCTCCATTCATGGATATTTTACATTTCTGAAGCTTCTCTCCTTGTACCTAATTTTTGTATAGTAGATTGATTTCCTAATGCTTGATTTATTAATCTAAAAACTAGCATTGATGTGATCTATAATCTGGTGTTTTCATTTAACAAATCTGTTGCAAAAATAAAATCAGATGTTAAAAATATATTTTGGTTCAAATTGCAGCTGTGCATATTTTCATTGGGATTCTTTATGTTTTGAAATAGTAAATGTATAAATCCAACATGCTCACAAGAAAATATTTTACATTTCCATTTTGCAATTTTATGCTCAGGTAGAATAAACAGTTTAGAAGCTGTTAATCAGTTTTAAAAGAAATGTTCCAATAATTAATGTAGGATTTCCATATCCTTATAAATACTAAATTAATATTTCTTAAAAATATACCATGCTAGATTCAAGATAAGTATTTCACATCATTCCTAATTACTTATATTTTAATTCTACCAGACTGACTGGCAAAAAGCTTAATGTGATGAACTTTGGCTCATACAACTACCTGGGTTTCGCTGAGAACACAGGACCCTGTGTGGACCAGGTAGAGCAGGCAACCAAGAAATATGGTGTTGGTGTCTGTGCCACTCGACAAGAAATGGGTATGATGTTTTCCATTGGCTTCATCACTGTTGTTGTATAGCATTTTATTCCCTTTCCTTTGTGTGAATATCTAATGTACCAAGCTATTGCACTTGTGTTATCAATGTTTGCATTTCCTTTTGGTTACATTTGTTGAGTTGCTGAATTTATTCACATGGAGTTTTAAAAATATGAGAATTATTCTCAGAAAGGTTGTATGATATTAAGACAGTCTCTTGATGTTTCTTTGTCTGTTGTTTTCCATACAAAAGCACCACAAGTATGCACCTTCTTTTTTCTATTGTAATGGTAATGAGTTTTCCTCTTTTGTCTTTAATTTTATGAAGTTTTACTTGATTTTTTTCACTGCTATTCCTATTTTATACTTTCTTTTGCTAAATTCAATAACTGCCCTGCAAAAATACAGTGCAGATTGAAATAAAACTGTTAGTACAATTACAGAATTGATAAAATGTACATGTGTAAATCATTTCAGAAGAAGAGATATATCTGCCCAGGTTGCTTAGTTGGCTTTCCCCTGAAATGATTCACTGTACACGTATAGCACTGGCCCTTGACAGGTGAACACATATAGCACATTAAAGCAAGAAATAGCAAGTGCCAGCACACTGTCTCCACAAGTATGGATGTGCCAACAGCTTTAAACTGATTGCTACCATCTTCATTCAGAATTATAAGTGTGATATCTAATATTTAATGATGAAGGAGATATTTCAATCTAAATCTATTTCATTGTCCTAGGAACCATAAGTTGAACAATTTATTTCATTGTCAGCTCTTTAGAACTGCAATTTCCCAAATTTCATTTTTTTTTTTTAATTGAAAATTCTCGATTTATGGTCCTTTTTTATTTATTTCCTTTATTTTCCTTTTTGCTTCACCTTTCCATACATGTTTCCTCCTAACATAGTTATTTGTTACTTTTTTATGTCCATTGTTCTGGTTAAAAGTTGATTACAAGGTAAATTTAAGATTTCCTATGATATGCATTATTTGTACACAGACTGATGTTTTAGGATTTAGATTCAGAAACTTAAAAATTATATTCCATGTAATGTTTTTGTTTTACATAATTTGGTAAATAAATTAAACATTTTATTTATCGATTTTTTTGTTTCTGTTTTGTATTCTTTCAGGCTACCTGGACATTCACAGGCATCTTGATGAGATGGCAGCCGAATACCTTGGAGTTGAAGCTGCCATCACATTTCCAATGGGGTTTGCTACAAACTCCATGAACATGCCAGCCCTAGTCAGCAAAGTAAGACAGCTTTAGCCACATATATTTTTTTTTTTCAAACTTATTGTCTGTAATCATGGACAGTAGACAAACAAATGAAAAGACTATTATTAAAGGCCACAGAGATGTGATTTCTTGGAAGAATGTTGAGAGTTCCCTGGATAGCTAAAGGACCAATGAAGACATTCTCAAAGAGCCATATACATAAGAAGAAACATCAGAAAGAAACAATCAACATTTTTCGTGCACATCACGAGAAGAGGAAAGTTGAAATACTTACTTACAACTGGCAAAATAAAGTGAAAGAGAGATTGTAAAGAAATAAAGTGAAGAGAAAATATTAGTTAGCTTGGTTTCATGGCATAGAAAACAGTCAACAATAAAATTAATACAATATAATGTTTCTTAGAGAATTGTGGAAGGACATGACTGCCAACCAGTATGACACCTGATAATGATGATTGTTTTGAAGGAAGGAAAATGTTGAAATATAAAGTGTAGAATCTGTTTAAACAAAAAGTAAGTAGCATATGAGAGATATATGAAGCCCTGGGAGAAGGTGTGGATGCACCTGTGACAGTAGCCACCAATTATTGCTGGTTGTGGCTCTCACTCTACGATGATAGATTACGATGTGGGTTAAAATCTCAGTAGGGTCAAAACATCTTTCTGTCAGGGGTTATATAAAAATTCAGACCGGAAACATCAAATTATATTCTAAATACAATTTTAACATGACAAATGAGTTTTTTGAACCAATTAAAAGACGCAGCAGCTTACAAAAAGTACTCTTAGAAGGAAAAAATATAAGGTAAAATAGGCAGAGGCAGACCAAGACTAACATGGATGAGGAACATCAAAAGATGGACAAGTCAGCCTATGATAACCTGCACTATCAAAGCAATGGACGAAGGGGAATTGCGCTCCATGGTAGCCAACCTTCAATGCGGAGAGGGCACTCGATGATGATGATGATTATTGCAATAAAAATATAAGATCACTTGCAAAGATTATAAATAGCTCAGGCTTATCTTTATATAATTTTGTAATTGTTCAGAACTATGTTAAGTGCTCTCCAGACACTTGCTACCCATAACTCAGAATATGTTGTTTTACAGCAGCACACAATTATTCATCATATTGTTTATTTACAACTGCTCCAAGTCTTTATATCGTTGTTAGCTCACATGACATTTGTTTAATATCAGCGCTTGGCTCAAATAATTAATTATTTCACTCAAATAAAATGCAGACACAATAGTGTATTCATCATCATCAAGTACCATACCTGCTGTCGTAGGTGATCATGTCTCTCCACAACTTTTGATCGCGACAGTTATTTATGATTTCCGTTGTTGACTTTCTGCCAAGCCATTTTCTTAAGCTATCTGGTATCTTTTCTCTTTGCTTCCCTCTATCTCTTCATCCCTCAATTTTCTCAGTTGTCACAATATATTCCAGTTGTTCCCTTCTCATTGCATGACCAAAAAATTATGATTGTTTCTTACGAATTTTGGAAATTAGCTCTCTTTTTGCTTTTGCCTCTCTCAGAACATTTTCATTACTCTTCTTAGCTGTCCATGGTATTCTCAACATTCTTCTGTAAAACCACATTTCTACAGCCTTCACTGATTTTCTTGTCTGTTGTCCTATTGTCCATGATTCACATCCATATGTTAAGACTGGGTCAACGTAACATTTAAGAACTCTTTTTCTTGTTTCTATTGTCAAAAATGGATTGCACAGTATCTTCCTCATTATTTAGAAAGCTGCTTTTGCCTGAGCCATTCTGCATCTTACCTCTGTTGTATATCTACCATCTCACCTCTGTTGTACATCTACCATCTCACCTCTGTTGTACATCTACCATCTCACCTCTGTTGTGCACCTACCATCTCACCTCTGTTGTACATCTACCATCTCACCTCTGTTGTACATCTACCATCTCACCTCTGTTGTGCACCTACCATCTCACCTCTGTTGTACATCTACCATCTCACCTCTGTTGTGCACCTACCATCTCACCTCTGTTGTACATCTACCATCTCACCTCTGTTGTACATCTACCATCTCACCTCTGTTGTGCACCTACCATCTCACCTCTGTTGTACATCTACCATCTCACCTCTGTTGTACATCTACCATCTCACCTCTGTTGTACATCTACCATCTCACCTCTGTTGTGCACCTACCATCTCACCTCTGTTGTACATCTACCATCTCACCTCTGTTGTACATCTACCATCTCACCTCTGTTGTGCACCTACCATCAATAGTGTATTAAAACTAGAAAAACATGAGATAGAAAGAACACATTCTTGTGCTATGAATTCAGTAAACCAGGTGCTGAAAAGCTGAAGAATTGGGGGAGGTAAATAACAGCCTGGAAGAGCACTGGCTTCCTCACCTCTATATATGTTGTGGCCTAGTATGGTAAAGTACTTAATTTCTCTAGCGTTAAAAATATGTTACAAGATGGTTTTTCTTCAAGGCTTTACACTCCAGTGGTTTCTTTATGACTTTACATTCCCGTGGTTTCTTTATGACTTTACATTCCCTTGATTTCTTAATGGCTTTACACTCCAGTGGTTTCTTTATGACTTTACATTCCCTTGATTTCTTAATGGCTTTACACTCCCTTGGTTTCTTCATAGCTTTACACTCCCTTAGTTCCTTCATGGCTTTACATCTCCATGGTTTCTTCATGCTGACTCCCTTGGTTTCATAGTGGTGAGCTGTATCTAGCCCTCTCAGATAATATGAGGTTCTGTGTGCACCTTGTGCATGTTAAAAACCCTTGGCAGTTAAAATAACAAGAGTGGACCAACAATGTTGCTGCTCAAGGCAGAATTGTTAAGCAATTAAAGAAGTTTACCCATGCCGAAGACAGATGTGTTGGGCCGAAAGGTGCAGATATTGATGTGTGCTGTAAGCTAACAACATAATGCATCCACACCCACTTATGAGATAAAGCTGAAGGTGAAGAACTACAAATACTTTAACGTCCTTTAAAGCATGCATGAGAGAAGAAAGCATTTGTATGCTAAAATACAAACAATCTCTATCTGTGTGTGGGAGTGTGCATTCAAGAAGCTTTTGGCCATGCTGTCTTTTCCTCTGTCATCAAGATGAAGTTCTTAGTCCTCCCCAGGTCGTCATTTTGCCACCACAATTGTTGTTCTATGTCTGTGTTGTTGGGCCAGGTTTGACATCCAGGTTCAGCATAGATTTTGCATGACTGAAGAAGATGTGGAGTATGCGCCCCTCTTCCGCAGTCAGTCAGGGTTAATTCCTAGACAGTATAGGTGGCCCAGAACTCTGCAGTGGCCTTTTCTGAGGCGGGAAATGGTGTCTGGTTGTGTTGTGGCAGCAGATGTCATGATCCTGCATGTTATTTATTTGTAGTTTTTTGCTTCCAGTTTGTTCTGCATTTGTTTCATATAATGGTCTTGGCCCCTCTGTGGCTCACTGGGTGAGTGTACTGGACTTTTCTGCTACAATTTTTGCAGAGAGGAGCAGCTACCTCATTTCCAGCAGTTCCACAGTGGTGGGGTATCCAGTGTTACAGTTTCTAGTGCTATGTATCAAGTGGTAAGGTGTCCATTAGTAGGGTATCCAGTGGTTGAGCATCCAAGGCCACTTATGTGGACTGTAGCAGCTCATTTAGTTCTGGGATGATGTCTCAATTGGTGATAATTGGGATAATTTGAAGTTTTAAGGGGACTCCAAAAGTGACTTGCAGTTTCAAGAGTTTGTAAAGAAGACTGTTACTTGTGGAGGTTCTTTGTGGAGGTAGTTTTATTTTATTGAGTGTTTTGATGGCTTCAAATAGTGCCACTGATTCATCTCGGTAATGAGAGGATGTTCTGCCTGTTACAAAGGCCTTTTCTTTTTATCCTTCTTCCATCTGTAAATTTTATGTAGATGCCCCCTCCTCCATTTCTGGTGGCCTCTTCTGTGGATCCATCTCTGTAGACATGGGTCCATTGGGAGGAATTGTATTTGTTGTCTAAATCTTCTATATAGTCGGGACTTTCGTCTCCAGTGGTATTTTGTTTGAATACTCGGTACTTCTGTATGAAGATGTTAAACATCTCAATACTGTTTAAGTACTCACAACATGTAGAAAATTGTGTACCTTTTTTACAACAGGGATGTCTTATCCTTAGTGATGAACTGAACCATGCATCCCTGATTCTGGGATCACGCTTGTCGGGTGCAGTGATTCGTACATACAAACATAATGGTCAGTAATTATGTGTGTTTGTGTGTTGACTTGAAAGTATATATTTATTTTTTAAGAAAAACATTCAGAGGCATATTTTAAAAGAAAGAGTTATGACAAATGATTATTGCTATCCACTATTCCTGAACTTTGCTAGTTCTACGTCATTTCTACCATCTCATCATCATCATCATCGAGTGCCATCTCCGCAATGAAGGTTGGCTACCATGGAGTGCCATTTTGCTCTGTCTCTTGCTTTGATGGTGCAAGATGTCAGGCTGATTTGTCCATCTTTTGATGTTACTCGTCCATGTTAGTCTTGACTGCCTGTGCTTTTTTACCTTGTATTTTCACCTCCAAGATTACTTTTAGTAGGCTGTTGTGTCTTTTAACATGGCCCAAAAATCTCATTTGTTTTGTTTGAATTGTGTTAAGTAGTTCTCTTTTCATTTTTAGTTGTTTTAAGACTTCATCATTTGTTTTCTTTTCTTTTCATCCAATTCTACCTATTCTTCTATATATCCACATTTCAAAGGCCTCCATTTTCTGTTCTGTTTTCTTGTCTAATGTCTATGTTTCTGCACCATATAGGAATGTTGAGAAGATTTAACATTTTGCTATTCTTAGTTTTAGCCCTGGCGTTATTTGTTTTGATGTTAGTATATTTTTCATGATGTTAAAATTACTTTATGCCATTCCTATTTTTTTGTTCATTTCAGTTGTACATCTTCCATCACTGGTTATAGTATGTCCAAGGTAGTTGTAGTTCTGAACTGTCTCCAGGTCTATTCCTTCAATTTTGATTTCCATTTGTGGGTTTTGAATATTTTCTTTGTTTATGATCATAGTTTTAGTCTTTTTGATATTCGTATCTAGTCCATATTTTTTTGCTTGTCATGTTTATTTCATTAAGTAATTGTTGTAGATCTTTAGGATTTTCTGCTAGTAGTACAGTATCAGCATATCTTAGGTTATTGATTATCTTTCCATTAATGTTTAGGTCTGGCATCTCTCTGATGTTTTTAAAGATTTGTTCAGTGTATAGATTGAACAAGTTTGGTGATAGGATGCATCCCTGTCTAACTCCTCTTTTTATATCAATGGGTGTAGAGTTCTCATTGTTATATTTTATTTTTGCTGTTTGCTCCTAGTATAAATTACATATTAGTCATATGTCCATGTTATCTAGATGTATCTCTTTTAGGCATTTATTAAGTTGTTTGTGGTGTATTCTATGAAGCAGGTATATATTGGTTTGTTTACTTCTGTGTACTTTTCAATTAATATTCTCATGCAGAATATGGCTTCTTTTGTCCCACTATTTTTTCTACCACCTACCTGAGGGAAAACTCTCTAATATTTTGGTTAAACAGAGTCAGCAACCTAGACCTACTAAGCAGGTGCCATGTTGAGAGAAAGCAGACAAAAATAAGAGATGAACACCTACAGCTGGATAAATGATCACAATAACTTATATGCAGTGGACACACCAGAAAATCATGTAAGATGAATAAATTTTGTTTAAACCCTACAGCATGGCCTAAATCTTATTTATCTTTCATCATTATATCTAAGAAGCAGTGAGATAAGCACATTGCCTTGAGGGGAGAAAACAGAAAAGAACTAAAAGTTCTTACCAATTTTCAGGAATGTGTCTTAACTGCACAATAAAGTGCAAGCTTTTTTCGCCGACTCATGATGCCACTTATATATATATATATATCTGTTCCAGCTGAAGGCCTTTTTGCAGAAACAACTTTCCACATTTGTTTTATTTCTCACTTATTTCTGTTATCATACCAGTTTTTCCTTTTTTTAAAAAAATGTTTCATACATATCTGTTTAAGCTTACTGCCAATATCTTGTTCTCATAGCACCATAGACACATGGTAAATTTGAATCATTAGTGTGTCTTTACAATGATACAAAGCATTCCTGATTTGCCTATGATTCCTAGGTAAAGTGTAGAATTATTTTACCGACCAACATACAGTTCTCCAGCAGATCATACAAAGACACAAATATATGTGGCTCTCCATATATCCTTAGTTTATTTTTCTTGTTTAGATTGACAAAAGCTTTTCTGGCCATCCTTTAATTGGTATCCTGGCCAATTTTATCATCATTTATAACATGCTTGTCTCATATATATATATATATATATATATATATATATATATATATATATATATATATATATATATATATATATATATATATATATATATATAAATGTACTTGCTGCTGCTAGCTCTTAGCTCTCTATTTTGATAGGTGTATGTCTCTTTAAAAAAACATCATAACTTTTGTCTTTGATCATCATCAAGTACCGGGCTCACTGGCGTAGGTGATCATGTCTCTCCACAACTTTCGATCTCGGCAGCTATTTGTCATTTCTGTTGTTGACCTTCTGCCTAGCCATTCTCTTAAGCTGTCTGTTATTTTTTCTCTTTGCTTTTCTCTATCTCTTCGTCCCTCAATTTTTCCAGTTGTTACAATATATTCCAGTTGTTCTCTTCTCATTACATGGCCAAAAAATGATGATTGTCTCTTCCTAATATTGGAAATTAGCTATCTTTTTGCTTTGACCTCTCTCAGAACATCTTCATTACTCTTCTTAGCTGTCCATGGTACTCTCAACATTCTTCTGTAAAACCACATTTTTTCTACAGACTCCAGTGATTTTCTTGTCTGTTGTACTATTGTCCATGATTCACATCCATATGTTAAGACTGGCTCTACATAACATTTAAGAACTCTTGGTTCTTGTTTCTATTGTCAAAAACGGATAGCATAGTATCTTCCTTATTTTTTGGAAAGCTGCCTTTGCCTGAGCCATTCTACATCTCACCTCTTTTGTACATCTTCCGTCTGAGGTTAACAAAGTTCCCAATTATTTAAATTCATTTACCTGTTTAATATTATTCTACTTGTCTTTATTTTGCACTGAGGTGATGTCTTTTTCTTTGTTGTTACCATTGCCTCTGTCTTCTTGCTATTAAGGCTGAATCCTTTATTTTTGCTTTCTTTCACTATAATGTCCAACATTTCTTGTAACTCATTTTCACTCTTAGCGATTAAGACTTCATCATCAGCATACCTTAGATTATTTATATTATGACCTCCAATTGTTATTCCAGGCATGTCCCTTATGGATCTTAAAATAATCTCACTATAAATATTAAACAAATCTGGTGACAGCACACAACCTTGTCTAACACCCTGTTTTATTTGTTGAAACATTCCCAATTGGTTTCCAGTTCTTATGGCCGCTGTTTGTTGGCAGTACATGTTCTTTGTTATTCTTAGATCTTTGCTGTCTACGTTTATGCTTTCTAAAATTTTGTTCATTTCTTGGTGCTTTACTTTGTCAAATGCCTTGGTGTAATCTATGAAACATAGGTATAGATCTGTTTTAACCTCTATGGCTCTTTCTACTAAAGATCTTATGATATAAATGGCATTGCTTGTTCCTTTATCTCTAACAAAACCACACTGTTCATCGCTAATTTGTCTTTGATAGGTTTATGATATTTAATTTTGTCTGTATTTGAGCAGCTTGTCTTTTTCTAATAACAAATTAACTTTTTTGTTTTAAAAATGATGCAAACAAGAAAAACATTTTGACTTATTTTTGTCAAAACTCATGTTGTTTTAAATATATTACAAAATAATTTTTTTATTTACATATTTTTATGAAATTGTTTATAACAGCTTTTTTAGTAGAATTAATGAACTAGATTTACCTGACCTTAAATGGGTGTCGGGAAGTAAGGCGCCTTATGGCAACAGAGCTGGAAGTTGTCAGCGGCTCATAGCTGATGATTTGCGCCATGATAGGTGAACCAGAACCATCTAGCCCATACTTTGCCTCTTCACAGTGCTTCTAGAAACAGACTAATCAGTCTAGTCTGGCCAAGCAAATAAGGATCAAAGAGGGATGGCAACCCGTTACATAAAAATACCATGCTTAAGTCTAATGTGTTGGATTTGGAAGCGCAAATAAAACAACACACAATGCATCTACACCCGATAAATGTCCTTTTAAGGACGAATCATGAAGATAACCATTAATTCATTTAGTTATCATCGTGTAGATACCAGAGAGAGAAATGGGTGAAATTGTTATGGGAAAGTAGTGTAGCCTGGCTTGATAAACCACATCACCTGTACAATGTGCTACAATGGTTATTGAAAAAAAATGGGCACTAATACCATATTCACATTAAGTGGATCTTAGACAATAGATTGAAACAAAATTTGCAGCATGAACTATATCTGAGATTCTGTGATTGGTTTGTTTTAAATTATAAATATATGAATGCTTATTTTTTTTTTTTTTTGGCATTGTTTCCTCTGAAGATATAACTGCAATGAACATAACTTTCATAGACATATTAATTGCCAGACCTTCATCACCAATATATTACACTGTCATAACTTGATTGCACTAGTAAAATTAATAAAAAAATAAGTTAGAAATATTTACAAGCCACTAAGTTGTTGTGTACATGTTAATATCTACAGGAATGTTTATCTATCAACATTCAGCAGTTTTATAGGTCTAATGTCAACTGTTTTTGTTGTCAGTCTTCAGTTTTTTTATGTTCTTTACTTTCAGTAACTGAATACAAGGTGTTGTCAGTAAACAGCTCCCAGAGATCTTAGTCTGCATTAACCCTAGATTATGATACATATCTGTGGATCACGTTTTCACAGTACCATCATAAAAATTACTCCAACTTAATTGTTACAATTGGAGTTAGGAATATAGCATACTTTGACCTTTTGCTACACAGCTGTGTGTTTAGCCAAGCAAACACACAGGAAATAGATGCTGTAATCATTTCCTGAGTTACATTAGATTTATGGCCTGAAATTCAAACGAATTGTACCCTAGCTACCAGAAATGTTATGTTATCTATTCACATAGCTGCTGTAAGTCTGTCAATCCAGCTGTGTGTGTTCGGCTCCTCAAAGTGCTGTTCCTGTATTACAAAGGTTTCTTTGATGGCTTGCTGACGGCCGAAATTTTCCTTGTCATAAGAAAATAAATAAATAAAAATTTTTTGAAAATTAGCAAAATTTATTTTTATCAAAACAGCCCCCTTTCTATGATATCATCATACTTTTTACAACGCCTTGGGGAAAAAAAGCCCAACATTTTCTTTCTTCTTCTTTTTTTAAAATCCTGTTCTGCTTTTTGCCAGTAGGCTTAAGTCAGTGAATTGGTTTCTTTTCTATCAAGGGCGCTTTCTGTGGCTTGATACATAGTGATATTGTATTGTTTTATTATGTTGTAAATTCGCTCAATCCATCTTCTTCTTGGTCTACCTCTATATCTTAGTTGTTCCATTTTGTTCTTATAAGCTCTTCACGTTGGTGCTGAGGGGTTCAGCTACATTAAATTTTCAAACTACTATAATTTTTACTAGTTAAAAATAAATTACTATACTAAGAGCACTGGGATCAAGCATCAAAGGAAACAAATCCAATGCTCAGGAATCACTGAAAGTGGTAATTAGGAAGGTATAGGGAGGTGGAGAATATTTACCTGCAGAAAACTTAAATTTCAAAAATTTGTATTTTGAGGTGGTAATTTTTAAGAGGAAAAATTGAACAATATATTTAACCATATAGGGTTAAATTCCAGTGAGACGACACTCCAATCACTAAATATGTATGTCTGTAAATATATTCTTCATTCACCAACCCTGCTCCCCAAAGTCCACATTTCATGACTTGAAGTATAGTTTATGAAGATAAAAATTCCTGTGCATTTAAAAAAGTTCATAAAAAAAAGCTTTCTGGTTGAATTTCAATGCATACACGGTCTGTATCTACAAATATAGCTGACAATTTACATTTAAGACTCATTTCCATTAAAAGAAAATAAAATGTTAGCATTATGTTCTCCATAATTAGTAGATGAATTGACTTTATGTATCTTTGGCTTATAGACATGAAGGACCTAGAAAGGAAATTGAGAGATGCAGTTTGTGATGGACAACCAAGAACTAACAGACCTTGGAAAAAGATTCTCATTGTAGTGGAAGGAGTGTACAGGTGTGTAACCACAAGAGTGGAGTCAGTGTAGGCTCTTGCAGCACTTCTGTTATGTGCAGTACAGTTTGTGGGTGGGCTTGTGTATTTGAGAAATAGATTGACTGTGAATGCCACCATAATGTCATCCATTCACATTTCCAAATATCTTTTAAACCAGTTTAACTGTGCTTTGTTAATCCCTTAATTACTATCCCTTCTTGTGAATTTCTCCTGATTACTATCTTTGCATATATTTTAGAGCATATATTCATAAAAGAAGCTTAACAACCTTGTGTTCATGTTGAACTCCATCTTCAACCAAACAGATTTATTGGTTTTCAAAAAATGTAAACAAAAATTATTGATCAACTTGTGTTCACTTAAATACGAGGGCTGATCAAAAAGTATCGGAACTTTTGCAATTAAAAAAAAACTACACAACTTACAGTTTTGAAATTTAATCTCCTTCGAAATAGTCCCCTTCTGAGGCCACACATTTAATCCAACGTTGTTTCCATTGTCGGAAGCATTCCTGGAACTCATCTTCTGAGATGGTGTGAAGCTGCCTCGTCGCATTTTCTTTTATCTCCTCCACATCTTGAAATCTTCTTCCTTTCAAGTGGGATTTGAGTTTGGGAAATAGGAAAAAGTCACAGGGAGCTAGATCTGGAGAATAAGGTGGCTGTCTGACCTGGGGAATGTTGTGTTTGGCCAAAAACTGCTGTACAAGCTGCGCTGAATGGGCGGGTGCGTTGTCGTGGTGGAGCTGCCATTGACCGGACGCATGCAAATCTGGTCTTCTTCGACGAATAGCATCTCTCAAACGCCTCAGAACTTCAATGTAATACTCCTTGTTTACTGTCTGACCAGAAGGGGCATACTCGTGATGAACAATGCCCTTGTAATCGAAGAAAACGATCAAAAGGGTCTTCACCTTGCTGCGACTCATCCTAGCTTTTTTCGGTCTCGGGGAGTTTGCGGTCTTCCACTGCGAAGACTGAACCTTTGTTTCTGGATCATAACCATAGACCCACGATTCATCACCTGTTATGACTGTTTTCAAAAAGTTTTCATTGTTTTCGACAGAGTCAATGAGATCTGCGGCAGCAGAATCCCGGTTGTCTTTCTGGTCAGCTGAAAGCAGTTTTGGAACGAGCTTGGCAGACACGCGTCTCATACCCAAATCTTCAGTAAGAATGGCCTGAACTGAGCCGAAACTAATGCTGCGCTCTTCTGATAACTCTCGAATGGTGATTCGACGATTTTCGCGCACAGTGGAACACACATCGGCAATGTGTTTCTCACTTCTGCTGGTGACAGGTCGTCCTGACCGGTGGTCACTCTCAACATTTTCTCTGCCGTCTTGGAATCGCTTAAACCATTCAAAAACTCGTGTGCGGCTCATACACTCTTCCCCATATACTTTGTATAACTTTTCATAAGTTTCTGTGAAAGTATCACCAAGCTTTTGGCAAAAATTAATGCAAATTCTCTGCGCAATTTTTTCCGTCATTTTCCGCCATTGAAAATCCGACGACCACGTGGTACATGGCTAACGTCAC
Organism: Megaustenia siamemsis; assembly: GCA_032433765.1. Taxonomy (NCBI): domain Eukaryota; kingdom Metazoa; phylum Mollusca; class Gastropoda; order Stylommatophora; family Ariophantidae; genus Megaustenia; species Megaustenia siamemsis. Next base: position 34,798,862 of record JAVIAB010000124.1, read on the forward strand.
GGCGCTGCCGTGATTAATCCACACGTGCTACAACGACACAACTTGCACAGTGTTACACATATATCAAGGTCGATATGTGTACAGTTTGAATACAATCTGTTCGCTGGTTCCGAACCTATTAAGAAAGTACCGATACTTTTTGATCAGCCCTCGTATGTCCTTTTATATATATATAATGTGTGCGTGCAAAGCTTATTAGTTAAATCCATGATCATCTTGGTTTTTTTTTTATTGGTTATCTTCCAGTACCTTAAAATTTCACACTTTGTATGTTGCCTTAAGTACTTATTCTTGATAAGCTTCTCAGTCTTTGTAAGAGAGTTGATGCCTGCTATCTTTGCTCCTTTGGTAATTTTTCTTATAAGCATCTCTCAAGGCTTGCCTCTTTCTTTTTTCACATTTCCAATTTGAAGGCTCGCCTTGTGATTTTTTAATTTTTGTTATTTCTTTTCATCAATTCGCAGACTAAAGATTTCTTATCATCACTTAGTTGGCTGAAAATTTCTTATCATCACTTAGATGGCCGAAAAGGGGGACTGGTTGGTCTTGAAGCAAGGCGCCGGCCTTGAGACAGAGAGGTTGTGGGTTCAAATACCGGCAGCACCATTTAAGATTTTTATTTATGATTTCTCTCTGCGGCAGGCACCCCTGGTCTCAACAATGAGGCCCGGCTTTAAACGTCAATTACTCATGGACGGAAAAAATATGAGTACCTCTGAAGACGGAGTTATCTGCCTGTGTGGCGAGGGACCCCTGTTTTTACGGCTGCCAGGGAAAAATGGGTTAACACACAAAATTCAGTTCCTAATCTCTAGGGACTTCATCAGAGGTAAAAGCTGGCGAATGCAAAAATATGGTAGAAAATTTTTTCTCATCACTTAGCTGACTGAAAATTTGTTTTCATCACTTAGCAGGCTGAAAATTTTTTCTCATCACTTAGCAGACTAAAGATTTTTTATCATCACTTAGCAGACTAAAGATTTTTTCTCATCACTTAGCAGACTAAAGATTTTTTCTCATCACTTAGCAGACTAAAGATTTTTTATCATCACTTAGCAGACTGAAGATTTTTTCTCATCACTTAGCAGACTAAAGATTTTTTATCATCACTTAGCTGACTGAAATATTCTCATCACTTAGATGACCGACATATACCCACCTTTTCTTCCTGATTATAAATGAAACTTTTGTCTGCATTACCATCTCTCATATTTCTGCATGAGTCTTGAATTCATTCCAAGGTATACAAAGTATTTTCCTTATACATTTTTTTATTCAGTTATAGTATCAATGAAATCTTTTTGTATTCTCTCCAGCATGGAAGGATCCATTATTCGCTTGCCTGATATAATACGCCTGAAGAAAAAGTACAAAGCATATGTATACTTGGATGAAGCCCACAGTATTGGAGCCATGGGTCCACATGGAAGGGGGGTGGTGGATTACTTTGGATTAGACCCACATGATGTTGACATCATGATGGGAACCTTTACCAAGAGTTTTGGGTCAGCAGGAGGTTATATTGGTGGCTCAAAGGTAAAACATGGCTGTGCACATTGTCATTTTTCTTTTCTCCTACCTTCTGAAGCATGTGGATCAATTAAGTCTTTCTCTAGCATGGCCTATCTATGCAAGCTAGCCAAGTTGTATGTCTAAACTACCCTAGTTGTATGTTTAAATTAGCCAAGTTGTATGTCTAAACTAGCCAAGATGTTTTGTAAATCAATCACAAAAAATATAAATCAGCAAGATGTTTTTGTAAATCTGTAGTTAACAACTTCATTGTCTGCCCAGTATTAAATGGTTGTAGATAAGTTGTGTTGTTCTTTACAACAAACTGCATTATTTAGCGCCCAACACACCTCATTTCAGGAAGGTATTTTTTTTAGGTACTGGATTGTCTTCCCTCTTTGATCCGTCCCTGTTTGCTTAAACGAGTGGTACAACTGAAACATTGAGTAGAATATTGATCAGCAAGCATTCAACTTTCAACCCAGGTGCTATTGAGCATCTTTAGCAGCATTTCTAAGTATCATCTGTTTGTCTAGATTTATAGACATTTTTAGATCGAATTTCATTGCAATTGTTTCTACTTACTATTGTATCTATTTTTTGTATCAGGGAGTTGTCATTTTATAAATATTTAGTGTGACTTTGCATAAATGCGTGCATAGATTAAATGGGGTCACACAGTAAAATACAATTTTGATTAGAAACTACATCAGTCAATGGAATAATAGATGGTTATGAAGCAAAAGCAATCCTTTTGGTTAGCAGAAAAATTAGAAGAGTCTAGATTAGAAATTTACTATACAAATTTCACAACATTAGCACCAATCTTTTGTGTTGTTCTTTGCAGCGGTTGATCAATCACCTCAGAACAAATGCACACAGTTTCATTTATTCCATGACTATGCCCCCTCCTGCAGCCCAGCAAGTGATCAGTACAATGAGGATTATCATGGGCAGAGATGGCACTCAAGAAGGTCTGCATGATCATGTGATTATTTCTTTTGTTATGCAACTAGCTCTGTTATTTTCATGTTCTGTTGAATCAAGACAAAACATATTGGCTGAAACTCTTAACTTTCTTGTTGTTTGTAGTTTTGTTAAACATTTTTACATATTTATATATAGAATTTGACTAGGTGAATAGATTTTTAAGGATTTTCTTACAGCTCATTTTAGAGATTGAAATTATGAGTCATCATGACAGAGAACAAATTAGAGATTTGAATACAATGAAATACACATAATATTCGTCGAGAATGCAGTGTATATGAAGTTAATGTAAAATATTCTAAGCTGATCACAGAGATATAATTAATTATATTTACTATAATTTTTGTCTGCTAAATTCCATTTTGCGGCAGAAGAAGTCTGGCTGAGCCAAAGATATATAGAAATCGAAACTATGGAAAATAAACAAGATTTAAGAGGGATGTCTCTCAGAAATAAAGAGAATGACTAGTAAAATTAAGAAAGCCACAGAAAGTGGATGTATTGCAAACAAAAAAGAAAAAAATGCTAACAGACATCATCATGTGCCGTACCGGTTGGAGTTGGCGATCATGTCCTTCCACAATCTTCTATCCACAGTGCATTGTATGAGTTCTGTTGTTGACTGTTTTCCATGCCATAACACCAAGCTATCCAGTATTTTCTCTCTTTGTCGTCCGTGATCTCTCTTTCCTTTTATTTTGCCAGTTGTAACCAAGTATTCCAACTTTCCTCTTCTCATGATGTGCCCAAAAAATGTTGATTGCTTCTTTCTGATGTTTTTAAGAGCTTCCTTTTTGTGTTGGCCTCTTTGAGAACTTTCTCATTGGAACATTGTGAACAGACAACAAAGATATAATTAATAGATGACAGGAGTATATAATATTCCAGGCATGTCGTAAGAGGCGACTAAGGAGGTTGATCAGTGGCATGACAAGCTGTCATTGTAAAAAGTATTGTTATGGAAACAGAGCCATAGATTTTAGAAGCAGTGATTTCTGCAATGTGTGCCGTTTTGGCACGCAAGGTTTCTGTTTTTGAGATTGTAGTTCTGCCCTATGTGCCGATTTTGGCTCGAAAGGACAATAGATAGATAGGAGTATATAACAGAATTATTTTATGATGAAATGGACAAGAAACCAACTATAAAATATACATCAAGCTATAGAATCTTATCATCGGAAATGGAAAAAGTTCTACAAACAATGAAAAAAGGAAAATTAGCATGACCTGACAACATACAGATAGAGATGATAAAGGCACTAGAAGATTTTGACATTGAAATGATCACAGATATATGGAACAATATATACCATACAGGATACATACCAAATAAACTAAAAATATCAACTTTCATTGCATTGCCTAAAAAGAATGGTGCAGTTGAATGCACTGATTTTAGAACAATACGCCTGATGAGCCAGGTAACAAAAATATTGCTAAAAGTTATACAAGGAAGGATTCAGAATAAAATCAATATGGAATTAGAACAACAATTTGGATTTAGAAAAAACAGTGGAACACAAAAAAATATTCTGCATGAGGACATTAATCGAAAAGTACACAGAAGTAAACCAACCAATATATGCCTGTTTCATAGACTACACCAAAACTTTTGATAGAATACACCATAAACAACTTAAATTTCTGCCTAAAATATATACATCTAGATGACACAGGCATACAAATAATATGTAATTTATACTGAGAGCAAACAGCAATAATAAAATATAACAAAGAGAACTCTACACCCATTGATATAAAAAAGAGGAATAAGACAGGGATGTATTCTATCACCAAGCTTGTTCAATCTATACACTGAGCAAATTTTTAAAAACATTACAGAGTTGCCAGGCCTAAACATTAATGGAAAGATAATAAATAACCTCAGATATGCTGATGATACTGTACCTAAGGCAGAAAATCCTAAAGTGAATATCAAAGTTGAAGGAATAAATCTGGAGACAGTTCAGAGCTTCAACTACCTTGGACATACAGTAACCAATGATGGAAAATGTACAACTGAAATAAACAAAAGAATAGGTATGGCAAAAAGTAATTTTAATGTCATGAAGAACACACTGACATCAAAACAAATAACACCAGGGCTAAAACTAAGAATAGCAAAATGTTATGTCTTCTCAACATTCCTATATGGTGCAGAAACATGGACATTAGACAAGAAAGCAGAACAGAGAATTAAAGCCTTTGAAATGTGGACATATAGAAGAAAAGGTAGAATTGGATAGAAGAAAAAGAAAACAAACGACGAAGTCTTAAAACAACTAAAAATGAAAAGAAAACTACTAAACACAGTTCAAACAAGACAAGTGAGATTTTTGGGGCATCTAAAAAGTTAAAAGACACAACAGCCTACTAAAAGTAATCTTGAAGGGAAAATACATGGTAAAAGAGGCAGAGGCAGACCAAGACTGACATGGATGAGTAACATCAAAAGATGGACAGGTCAGCCTATGACAACCTGCACCATTAAAGCAAGAGATGGAATGGCGCTTCCTGGTAGCAAATCTTTGATATGGAGATGGCACTCGATGATGATGAAATTCCATTTATTCATTATTTCCTTTGGCCTTTAATCAAGATAATTTATGTAGGAAAACATTCTGAATGTTCATCTTAATTGGACAACATTTTTCACAGTATTCTGTTTTTTAATTACCATGTCAAACCTTAAAAATTGATCAGAATTTCCTGTATAACATACAATAATTAAAATAAAGAGCAATAAAATATAACAATTTTACATTTGTTCTCATTTCAATGAAAAATGGGCAAAGGTGTCTATTGTGGAGTCAACTGATTAGTAAACATTAAGACAACACACATTGATAAAGCTGGTAAAACACAAAGCAGTACCTATTGCCACCAAGTAACATTTTATACAGAGTATATTCATTCCAACATTGTGCTACTAATGCCTAACATAGTCACTTACTAAGTATAAAAGAGAGCTTGTCACCACAGAAATTTGATTGAGAAAAGCATTTGCAGTAACCAGAAAAGACAGAATTTGAAATAATATTATAAGAGAAAGAGCAGTCATTGAACCAATCCTAAACTACATACAGAAACAACAAATAAACTGGTTTGCCCTTCTAGAAAGACTCCTGTGTGATTGCTTACCATACAAAGCATACATTAAAGAGGATAAGAGAGGCAGACCCAGAGTAAGATAGACAGACAACATCAAAGCAATGCTACAACATCATCAATTGACAATGTGTGAAGCTGCCAAAATGCGAAAACCAGAACTTTTATCTCCCTCGAACACTTATGGGTACAAGAGGAAGTGAAGAGGAAGATTGGTTATTGGTTATGGAAGGCCTCGGTATCACTGCAAACGAATCAAAATTCATAATTGCTCAACCGCCTGTGCCAGTGGAATCATCCGAATTACTAACTCATCTCCCAAACAAAGAAAGGTAACTGTAGTCCCCATCGTAGCAGTCCCAGCACACGCCAAAAGACATAAGACGAAACCGCGCAGAAAGTGAACACAGTCAACTGTTCCCTGTCATACGATATCATCCTTCATCGTAAACAATTGGGACATCGAAACATGATCAAAACAGATGAATCACACAGCTCACGGTGTGCACAGAGCACTTAACTCAGTAGCTCCTGCAACAAGCCGGACTTGGAATATGAGATAACTGCAACAAGGAACACCCTTCAGACATAGCCTTCAATGGTTCCTGCCGCCTATCCACCATATACCATGGAAGTTCACGTCCTCCCGAAAATGATGATCGTCATATTGAGAACAAAAAATGTATAGCGCTTGATGATGTTAGGACATTATTCTTGACATCAACCGAACATATAAACACACAGGTAGTCGTCAAATTATCCCCGTCACACATCAAACAACAGACCCTATGGTTAGCGTACAACGAAAGAAACACAGTGCAAATTCCCAAAGAGGAAAATCTTCGGTCGACTTGACGAAGCAATCCATTAATGCGTTTCAGCATGTAAATAACTTGCGTCAAAAATCCCAACGTCGGCCATTGAACAGCACTACTGTGACGTAAACCGCATGTCAACGCCAGACAGTGAAGGTCGCTGTCACAATACTTGACCTGTCAAAAAGAAACATTGCTGTATGTACTCGCCGGTGCAGATTTGTCCACTTTGTCGCGCAGATTTGCTAAGTAGAACATCATTTTGATTTCAACACAGAAAATTGCAATCAGAGCCAAAATCAATCAAACCCCAGATGCATTGTCTGCAGCAATCAAGAGAACGTGAAACATTCCACCATTTTGAAACGGAAGTCAAAAAGCATATCATGTTATAAAATTAAACAAAAGAGAAAGATAAAGCTGATAAGTTCATTTTGTGGCTGGACATAAGAAAATCAAAGCAGACTATTTAGCTTGGCAGAATTAATTGTTTAAATGGAAATATTAGACATAATAAATGAGCAACAGTTTTAATAAACACTTAAGAAACATTGGCCACGACAAATGGACAATCATTGAGAAATTTTGTGACTCCATTCTTTTCGTTTTTCTTGAACATTATCTTTTGTGATCAGCTATAAATCTTAAATGGTAAGGTCTACTAAATGTGTTTTCAGGCATGAGAAGAATCCGACAGCTGGCATGGAACACCCGTTACTTTCGTAAACGGCTTCATGAATGTGGCTTCATTCTCTATGGTAACAAAGACTCACCTGTTGTTCCTTTGCTGTTATATATGCCATCGAAAGTTGCGTAAGTAAACATTTACTTTGATTAAGTGCTAAGTTACTATTATTATAATATTAAGTATTAATTACTCTCATTAAGTGCATGTATTCACTGTTTATTACAAGAAAAGATAATAGAATGTAATAATTTAAGTATGAAACTAATGCTATTACATTATCTTCCTACTGTCTTCACAACACTCTTCTTTTCTATTGATCCCAACACTCTTCAGTACACACTTTCAATTCTGAACCCTTTAAATCAGTTTAGCCTGTTTCATATTTTGCCACGTTGGTCTCTTAGATCTTGTAACTAGACCATTCTTCCTTTCTTTGTACTAATAATGTTTCCCACAAAGTTTTTTTTTTCATTGCATTTTACATACCAGATAACTTATTACCTTTCCAGTAACACTCTTACTGGGGAAGTTCCTTTACCTTTCGCTTGCGAATAATGTTTTCTCCAGCTCTTGCAAAATGTCTCAATAATTCTTCCATATTTTTTTTTTTTTTTGCCTTAGAGTATAGAGGAGTGGGTTTCCCATACTAAATATCCTCTTCAAAAAGCTGTGTGCTTGAAATTTTCTAAATTCCATGTGTTTGGAATACATTTGACTTCTAATATATACCTTGGATTGTGCTTTCTTTAGTTTGTTTTCTGTCATGTTATAGCCTATAATGGAAAATTGGTGAAACCCTAGCTTCTATGGATTAATTAAAAGACTACAACAGCCGTGAAAAGTAAGTATACCAAATTTCCGTAAGAAATAGTATGTTTACCTTATATTTTATTGTCTTGTTATTGAGTAGACTTTGAGTAAAATTTTCAAATTTTTCTACTTTCATTTTCCTCTTTCTCCACCTTTTAAATACTTACCCCATTGATTTTATGTCATATAACTATTATTTCCATGTTGTGAAATATTTCCTCTTTAATTTTATAACATTATATGCTTTATTTAAAAAACAACATTTTTACATTGGAGACAATGGGTTTTCACAAATGTAAATTATATAATTCAGTTCAAACCAGCAAAATAATCAGGAAGGGAAAGAGTTAATATAGTCGAACTTTAAAGTGTTGACATTTTATTACATCCAATGCTTTTGAAATGTGAGAAAGCAAAAAAAAAAAAAAAAAAGTAATCTGTTACTGGCATACATGCCTTAATCTGTTTTGGTGATTATTTCTCTTTCTGTTTTTATAATCCCTGTCTGATTTCTCTCGTTTTAGAATGGACCAATAGCTAAATAAATGCATTAGCTTCTCAAGTTTTATTGATATTGAAAATATGTAATGAAGAGTGTTTATGATGACATTAGAAGAGAAGCTTCAATTCAAATTATACTTTTCTTACTGTACTAGTCTGTGTGTATGAAACAATCTATGAATAATAAAATGTTTAGCAGATGTAATGACAAAAACAACCTGGACTCTTCATTGAACTGGTGCATTAAGTTGTTCATTTTTACATGGGCCATCTAATACCTTTCTTCTAATACCTTATTGTTGCAGCATGTTCAGCAGAGAGACATTAAAACGAGGCATGGCCACTGTTGTGGTTGGGTTCCCTGCCACACCTCTCATTGAAACTAGAGCCAGGTTTTGCTTATCTGCAGCACACACCAAAGACATGCTTGATGAGGTAAGAGTAGGCAGTTAAATGAAATCCCCATTTATTTATAACAGATACAGAAATATGCATAACAAACAAGCTACAACATGCATAACTATTGTAATCTGATGATAGGAATAAGTGTATTTGGGGTTGCCTGGTATGATTTAGGTTGCATCTGCTATTGAATAAGCAATAGCTACCTTTCTTTTACTCTACCAGCATTTACTTATTTTTAGAAAGTTTACCAAAAGGCTTGGAATGAAGACAATCTGTCAAGAACAGCAATCATGTAGGGTAAAACTTTAGAGTTATTTTTCACACTTAACTCATTAATCAGACCAATGTTTCTTCAAAAGTATTGCTTCCAGAGATTTGTATATTCCATTAAACACTATTTTCATATTGTTCATCATTCTCAGTTTAATTTAATCTATACTTGAGTATGTTTTATTTAGAAACACAATTATATAGTTTGAACTTAATGACATAGGTAATTCACAATTTTAAGTTAGGGATTATACCTAAACTATTAAAATAGCTCCGGAGCTAAAGCAGAGTTAATTTAAATATGATGGACAATGTTCATCATATTTAAACATAACAGCAGCAGAGGGGAACAGAAGAGCAAAAGACCTCAAATTATATCTCCCCTCAATGCTGAAAGGCAAATGAGGAAGGAATGAAGAAGAAGAAAAAGAAGGACATTGTTCTAAGTGCTTGAAGACTTAGTACACACTTAGGGTAAGAATGGATTAATAATACAATAAGTGTGTACTAAGTCTTCAAGCAACAGTAAAAAAATGTGAAAGATATAAAATATCCAATGCTGATCAAATAAGAAACAAGGAGCTTGCAACAATGAACATTTTCATACACTTAGGAAGCATTGTAATGCAAGATAAAGGAAAAACAATGAAGATACCAACAAAAGGTTAAATTAAGTCAGAATAGTTGTTTGCAAGTATAAACAATATTTGAAAATTCATGCGTGTGACACAAAAATCCATTTAAGACATAGAGAGCTGTGTCTTTGCATGGATCCATATGCCAGAAAAAGCAGAAAAGGAAATGACAAATCTGCCATTATTTTATACAGCCTGGAGCAACATGATCAGAATACTTTAGCCAGAATCAGCAACTAAGAGTTGGTAAAGAGGTACAACTAAGATGAGATGTGCACTGTGACATAAAGCAGATGATGGAATATTTTTGGATAAAAGATGCAGAAACTATCTCAAGAACTGCCATGCAGTTGATCTGAGAGGGAGAGAGAGTGACAGGCTAAAGACAACCTAGAGGAGAATAGTGGAAATCTAAATGATTGAAAATCTCCACCCATTCAAGAAATTGGACTAGCCATCTATCTGTTACGCATATTATTAATTTAATTAGTTACTAAGCCACTGCACATTTTATTCCTGTATTAACAAGACAAGGTTGATTACTTGAACATGATAAGCATGCTGAATATTTTAAAAAATTATTGAAAAAAAAGTTCATGGGAAGCATGAACAAAGTTTCAAATTAAACTCTATCTCATGTAAAGAAAATGCATAAGTGTTCAAATTTCACTGTCAGACTTGAAGCAAACTGAAAAAAAAAAAAGAAATATTTGAAAAAATGTTCATGGACTCATCACAAGTCATTCAATTAGTACCACTACCAGTCTTTTTTTTTTTCTTAATCAGGCACAGTCAAAATATTCCATACACGTATCAATGCCACATTTCCAACACATTAAATCCACTAATTTAGATTTCCATTAGAACGTGCCAGTGGCACCACTGAATAAACAAATAAAATAAATGTCCAAAATTTCACCACCAAAAAGTCAGCAAATATAAACAATTATAACACAATCACCATCTAATGTATCTCCATGTGATAACAATGAAAAGAAAGTTCATTTTCCACACTATAGATGTAGAGCCTCGGATTCTAATTCTGGTTATAATTTTTAACTCTTTCCGGGCTTTAGATTAATTTTCAATTTAGAAAAATTTCATCACGTTTTTCTCATATACAATTTCATGCAATAATATATTTAAATGTTGTACATGCTATACATCCACTGCAAAAGAAAATGGTTGAAGAACATGAATTATAATATAAAATAGCAATATATTGATGATGTCTGAAGGGAAAAAAATATTATGTATTATAAATAGTATAAAATATTCAAAGGCAGATAATTTTCAATTAAAAATATCAAATTTCACGTACCTCTATTTTCCCTGACTAGAGGTGTATTGATACCCATTCTTCTAGAGTATTTTACTGGCATGGCTTAATAGGGCAATAGTTCTGTAGTTGGAACACAGCTTCAGATTTTTTTTCTTTGAAATTGGGATGTACACTGATCTTTTCTAGGCTTTTGGCCAGTCTGCATTTTATTTAGACCTTCACACAGAGTGCATGGCAAATACGAATGATGGACACCCACTCCAGATTGGATGAATTCAGATGGAATATCATCACTTCCTAGTGACTTTCCTCTCCTCAGATTTTTTATTCAGGAACGAGCTTCATTTAATATAGGTTCTGGTCCTTTTTCTTCACTTTCTATTAATATATTTGAGTGTTTTCAAGTATCTTCATACATTGCTGTGCAGTAATCGCACCATTTTTACAATATATCCTTTTGTTCGTCAGTATGTTGCCACTGTGGTCATTAATTATTTGAACTGATGGTCTAAATTTACGTGTTACTATTCTAATTTCTCTGAACATTTCTCTATCTCTTCTTTGCTGATAGAACTTTTCACTTTTGCCACAGACATTCAGAAGTTTAAAATATGAATCTTTTTGTCTCTTCTGAGCACTGCTCTATTTTGTGTATTGTCTGTATCGTCGCTGTTTCGTTTCGCTCCTATTTGCTTCACTTTACATCTTTCTTCTGTAAGGGTCAGTGATTTTTCAGAAATAGTTTTGTTTTTTATGCACTTTTCTGGGGATGATGTTTTGTGCTGATGAGATGAGAATATCTCTTGCATGTGTGGGTATCTTGTCTTGTGACAAGACTTCTTGTGCTACCATCAACAGATCAAATTTATTTTTCTTCTTCTGCGATCATAGCTCATTCAGACTAGGATTCCGGACTCTATTATGAAGGCAGCTGTCTGTTTAAGTGATTCGGTTGCCCCGTATAGTTTCTCTTCCAGGGAGGTGAGTGTGGACCACATTGTCCTTCTCAGGTCTGTGGACTGGGTGTAATCCTTTAGAACATGTTTTGTTGTCATGCTATCCAGGGTACAGTGGCATAGGGCTGGTAGTTCCTATTTTGAGTTTGGTGAACATGTGGTTTCTTATTTTGTTGTGGCCAGTGCGTAGGCGAAGTATGATGACTTGATCCCTCCTTGATAGTTGGAGGTATCCATCCCTCTTGTTATACTTTGGGTGTTCTTGTTTCCATTTTTCATGGTACTGGCCTTTGATGATGGATTTGGCTTCATCGTAGCTGACCAGATGGTTCTCTTGTGGTAATCTCCCTCCCTCTTTAGCTAATTTGTCTGCACGTTCATTTCCGTGTATATTACAGTGTGATGGTATCCACTGGATGACCACTCTCTGGAAGTTATTGTACAGTTGGTCTAGGGTTGTTCTCAAGTCATCTAGCTCACTGTTCCTGTGAGTTTTTAGAGCTGTTAGGACAGTACATCAGTCAGTATCAACAATTTCTTGTGCATGTTACTTTTGTGTTTGATAGCCAGTTTTGCAGCGTCTTTGAGGGCTTCAGTTTCTGCTATATAGTTGTTTGAGAATTTCCCAGAGGCTATTGGCTTGGTGATCTCTTCTTGGTTATCCAGCCTCAAGAAAAATTTGTTTTTAACTTCTTTGTTATATTCTGATGGGACTTCCATGATGGAATTTAGGGACGTCCGGTCAATATGGCGGATAGGCAGCAGAAACCATTGAGGTTCAGTCTGAAAAGTGTTCTTTGTTGCAGTTTCCTCATATTCAAAATCCGGCTTGTGTCCGGAGCTACAGAGTTTAGTGCTCTGTACATACTGTAAGCTGTTTTTCATCCGGATTGTGTTTCAATATTCCGATTGCTTACGATGAATGACGATATCATATGACAAAGGACAGTTCAGCTACGTTCACTTTCATTGCTGCTTGGCCTTATGTCTTTTGGCATGTGCTGTAGCTGCTATGATGGGGCCTGCAGCTGCCTTTCCTTGTTTGGATCCTTCAATGAGATGAGCTTTAATACGGATGATTCCCCTGGAATAGGGCGGTTGAGCAAATGTGGATTTTAATTCATTTGCAGTGGTACCGAGGTCTTCAACTAACCTTAACCATTCTGAATATATAGCATCTATATTAAGACATATTTGGCTTGCCTTTTGTACCATCTTTTAAAGCCTTATTTTGAACTCTACTATTAGTAGTTGCAGTCGCAGTCTGAGTCAGGTAGTGTTTTGGATGATGTCACTGGACAGGTGTGTAATCTTCTTGGGTTTTGATTAAAGAAAGTGTTGGCAATGGAAAGGTTGTTCTCATAGCAAATTTCTATGAGCTTTTCTTCTCTGTCGTTTTTATGTCCTAAATAGCCCCCAAACTATTTTGTCTGCCTCTGTTCTTTCCATGCCAACTTTTGCATTAGTCTCCCATGATGACGAAAATGTCTCTTTTATCTACCTTTTTTATGGTAGATTGAATTACATTGAATTGTAATTTGTTCATCATTTGCTGCTGTTGTGGGTATATATACTTGTAAGACTGTGACATTTTGCTTTTTTTTTATTCTTAGTCTAATTGTTAGTAATCTGTCGCTGATTGGATTGTAACCAAGGAGAGTTGTATCAATTTTCTTTGTCAGGAAGAACCCTACGCCTCCATATCCACTCGTTTCCTTTCTCTCATCTCTGAGAGGAACTCATCATTGAGTACCATCTCTGCAACAAAGGTTGGCTACCATGGAGCGCCTTTCTGCTCTTTCTCTTTCTTTGATGGTGCAGGTTGTCATAGGCTGACTTGTCCTTGTAGGATGCATCCCGCATGTCTTGTCAATTTTCCTTTCATGAATATATAAATGTATTGCCTGATTGAGTCTCACAATGACTTTGTCTAGCCCATCTGTACTCAGGAATGCCAAGGATGTCCACATTGTATTTGTCCATTTCATTACAGATACAATGTAGACATTCTGGGCAAGAAAAAGTATGTTTTGCAAATTATCGTTACTACTTTAATTTATTGTATCTATCTATCTATCTACCTATTGACCTTTCAAGCCGTAGCTGGCCCATAGGGCGTAGACCAATATACTCCCTCTCTTATCTGAATTTTTGTTCTACCAGTTTTAAATTCTTTTAAAGATGTTTTACCAAATCTCGCCATTTGTCTCTGTTCTGTGCAAGCAGCTTTATCTCATTGAGGGAGCCAATTCCTGCTGCTCTTGCGTCTCTCATCAATGTTTTTCTCAGTGTCTCTCTGGGTCTTCCTCTTTTTCTTTTACCTGTTGTTTCCCACATGAGGGCTTGCTTTGCTATTTGGTTATTATTTGTTCTCATTACATGTCCAACATATGACCATCGTCTTTTCTTTATTACTGAAGATATTAGTGGTTGATTGGCGATTTCTCTAATTTCCTCATTTGTTTTGAATTCGTTCCATGCTATACCAAGTATTTTCCGTAGACATTTATTTTCGAATGCTGCTTTAGCCATTCTGATTTTAATTTCTTTGCTTGTATCCCCTTCTCGATCAATGTGACTTCCAAGATAGATAACGTGATCGATCTCTTCCACTGGTTTGTTTTCCATGTATATTTTATCGTCTGTTGGAATTAAGCTTTTCATGACTTTAGTCTTTTCATGATTGATCTCAAACCCAATTTATTGTATAGTAAAAAATATATAATGCTCTTGTGTGTGTGTGTGTGTGTGTGTGCGTGCATGTGTGTGTTTGTATGGTTTGTTTTCCATGTATATTTTGTCGTCTGTTGGAATTGAGCTTTTCATGACTTTAGTCTTTTCATGATTGATCTCAAACCCAATTTATTGTATAGTAAAAAATATATAATGCTCTTTTTTTGTGTGTGTGTGTGTGTGCGTGTTTTTTTTTTTTTTTTATTGTTAGCTTGTTTAAAAGAAGCAATCAACATTTTTCGTGCACATCATGAGTAGAGGAAAGTTGGAATACTTGGTTACAACTGGCAAAATAAAAGGAAAGAGAGATCGCGGACGACAAAGAGAGAAAATACTGGATAGCTTGGTGTCATGGCATGGAAAACAGTCAACAACAGAACTGATACGATGCACTGTAGATAGAAGATTGTGGAGGGACATGATCGCCTATGCCAACCGGCAGGGTACATGATGATGTTTAAGCAACAAATGTTTGATAATTTTCTCAAGACAGGAATATAAATATTTCTTACTATATTCTGTATCTAGGCAATACGAATAATTGATGAAGTGGGAGGTCTGCTCAGACTGCGTTACTCTAGTTTGCCTTTGCCTGACTTTTCGGAGAAAGATATTCAACTTATTGAGGTATGATTTCTGTTTCAAAGTCAAGAATTACAACTGGTGTGTGAGGTTATCTATCTATCTATTGACCTTTCGAGCCGTAACCGGCCCATAGGGCGTAGACCAAGATACACCTTCTCCTATATGAATTTTTGTTCTAGCAGTTTTCTTTTAAAGATATTTTATTAAATCTCGCCATCTGTCTCTGTTCTGTGCAAGCAGTTCTATCTCATTGAGGGAGCCGATTCCTGCTGCTCTTGCCTCTCTCATCAATGTTCTTCTCAGTGTCTCCCTGGGTCTTCCTCTTTTTCTTTTACCTGTTGTTTCCCATATGAGGGCTTGCTTTGCTATTCGATTATTATCTCTTCTCATCACATGTCCAACGTATGACCATCGTCTTTTCTTTATTACTGAAGATATTAGTGGTTGATTGGCGATTTCTCTAATTTCCTCGTTTGTTTTGAATTCGTTCCATTCTATACCAAGTATTTTCCTTAGACATTTATTTTCGAATGCGTTCAACTTTGTTTCTATATCTCTTGTTGTTTTCCAGCTTTCACACGCATACGTAAGGGTTGATAGTACATTTGATTTGAATAGCCTAAGTTTTGTGTTTGTGCTAATGAGTTTTGATTTCCACAACTTTTCAAGGCTTCTGAAAGACATTGCTGCTTTAGCCAGTCTGATTCTAATTTCTTTGCTCGTATCCCCTTCTCGATCAATGTGACTTCCAAGATAGATAAAGTGATCGATCTCTTCTACTGGTTTGTTTTCCATGTATATTTTGTCACTTGTTGGAATTAAACTTTTCATGACTTTAGTCTTTTCATGATTGACCTCAAGCCCAATTTTGCTGGCTATTGATGATAGTTCATTTGTGTTTTCCTGCATCGTTTTTATCTGACTGCTGATGAGAACTATGTCATCAGCAAAGTCCAGGTCCTCCAAATAGTCTCCTTGTATCCATTCGATGCCTTTATTACCAGTGCAGCATTTCTTCATTATGAAGTCCATAACAATTCCAAATAACAAGGGCGATAAAATACATCCTTGTTTAACCCCAGTTTCTATTGGGAAACATTCGCTCAGTCCTTCCTCTGTTCGAACTGCACATGTGTAACCATCATACATGTCTTTGATAATATTTATGATTTTTGATGGTAAACCATATTGCTTCAGAATTTTCCACAAAGAATCTCTATGAATACTATCAAATGCTTTTTTGAAGTCGATGAAGTTAAGTACAAAAGGTTTTTGCTTTTCAATATGTTCCTCCAATATAAGTCGTAGAGTGAAAATGTGGTCAAGACAGCTTCTCCCTTTTCTAAACCCAGCCTGTTCTTCACGCATTACTGTATCTATTGAATCCTTTATTCTATTTAGGATGATTTTACAGAATAACTTTGAGGCAACTGACAAAAGTGTCACGCCTCTCCAGTTGTTACAATCTCTAAGATTGCCCTTTTTTGGGATCTTAACAATGATTCCTTTTTTCCATTTATGAGGCGTCTTCTCTGTTTTCCAAATGATGTTGAACATTTTTTGGAGATGTATTAAATTATGGCTATCAATTGCCTTGAGGATCTCAGCTGTTAACTTATCCTCTCCAGCAGCCTTGTTATTGGTCATTAGCTTTAAGGTGGTTTCTATTTCACTCAAGGTGAAGTCATCTAAATTTACATCTAATTCTGCTGCTGGTGTTTCAGCTTCAAAATCTATTAAACTGTGAGGTAGTGGACGGTTAAGAATTTCTTTGAAGTGTTCTGCCCAACGGGCTTTTATGTCTGCGCTTGTTGTTAGCATTAATCCAGATTTGTCTAGAATTGGTGTTCCACTGGATGTATAGGTGTTTGTCAGCATCTTTTGTACTGTATAGAGAGTTCTGCTGTCTCCTGTAATTGCAGCTGTCTCTGCTTTCTCTGCCAAGTTGTCTATATAAGCTCTTGTATCTCTTCTTGCCGAACTTTTCACTTTGTTGTCTAATTCTTTGTATGTTGCTTTTGCCAGAACCTTTCCAAGATCTGTCTTTACATTAGTCACGGCTCTCTTTGCTTCTCTTCTTTCTTTGATGTATTTCCATGTGGTGTCTGAGATCCAAGCTCGTTTTTCCATTTTCTTCAGTCCGGCACTTGCTTCTGCTGCTGTCATTAGTATTTTGCTCTGTGAGTCCCACATTTCATTGATATCTAAGTCTATTTCACCGAGTGCTGAATAACAATTACTTAGCTCTATGTTAAACTTTTCCTTTATGGCTTCATCTTTCAGTTTATGACTATCAATTTTATGTGTAATTGACCTCTTCTGTTGGTTTCTAAATTTTAATCTTATTTTCCCAATGCACAGGTTGTGGTCACTATTAACATCAGCACCTCTGTAAGCTCTTACATCTATTAATGATGATCTGAATTGTTGTTTAATACATAGGTGGTCAATTTGATTTGATGTTCTATCGTCAGGAGATATCCATGTTGTTTTGTGAATATTTTTGTGTGGAAATAATGTCCCACCTATAACTAAATTTTCTATTAAACATAATTCTATTAATCTTTCTCCATTCTGACTTGTTGTATTACAGCCTTCTCTCCCCATCACATGTTCCACTCCTGCGTTATCTTGTCCTACTTTGGCGTTGAAGTCTCCCATTACAATTAAAAGATCGTGTTTTGGTATTTTGTTTATAAGTTGTTGCAGTTGGTTATAAAAAACGTCCTTAACTTCATCATCAGCTTCGTTAGTAGGCGCATAACATTGAATAATTGAAAGTCTTCCATGTTTTGTTTTGTATCGTGTTCGTATCAGACGGCTATTTACCGGTTCCCATTCTAATAAACTTCTTGCAGCTTTGTCTGTCATCATTATGCCTACTCCTTCACGGTGTTTTCCATCTTCCCTTCCAGAAAAAACTACTATTTTATTATCAATAGATCTCCTACCTGTTCCAAGCCAGCGCATTTCGCTTAATCCTAAAATATCTAGATCGTATCTGTCCATCTCGCTCGCGACCTGTGCATGTTTCGTCGAAGCGGCCATTGTTCGCACATTCCAGAATCCTATTTTTGTTGTTGTTTTAGGGCCGAAAAAACTATCACTACTATCTACTGCTAATTTACACATTCTGTATCAGGTCTACGTTTCATTAACAACATCGTTTTTACGATAGCGGCTTGTTAAACCTCTGATCAACGGTTCAATACCAAGCCGGAGAAAAATAATTCCTCCATTTTGGAAACAACCGGAAACTTACTTGTGAGGTTATAGTAGAAAATAAAAACACTGAAGTAAGTGGTAAAATACACATAGCTAGAAACAATCAGAAGAGAACACAGAAAGTATTAAACAGATATAAAGAACAATCACTCAGGCTAAGCAGAGACTGGCTTTTGACGTGAGAACGAGAGTCTTACAGTGACTATATATAATAATATTGCTTTAAGGATGTTAATCATGTCAACAAGAGAACAAAGTGTTACCAGCTCCCAGTTTATCTAGTGTTGCCACCTTATCTATTACAATATTTGACTGTTTAAAGCATCATTGGGATTGCCATCAACAAGCACTCTCTAGTCATTCACTTCCTTAATGAGTGCAAATAAGAACTATTGTTGACAGGTGCTTAATTTCATTCACGTGATAGTGTGTATAGCTATTGTATGTGGTCATTCATGTGTTAGTATGTATAGCTGTTGTCTGTGGTAATTCATGTTAGTATGTATAGCTGTTGTCTGTGGTCATTCATGTGTTAGTGAGTATAGCTGTTGTCATTCATGTGTTAGTGTGTGTATATAGCTGTGATCATTCATGTGTTAGTATGTATAGCTGTTGTCTGTGGTAATTCATGTTAGTATGTATAGCTGTTGTCTGTGGTCATTCATGTGTTAGTGAGTATAGCTGTTGTCATTCATGTGTTAGTGTGTATATATAGCTGTGATCATTCATGTGTTAGTGTGTATAACTATTGCCTGTGGTCATTCATGTGCTAGTGGGTATAGCTGTGGTCATTCATGTGTTAGTGTATATATAGCTGTGGTCATTCACGTGTTAGTGTGTATAGTATTGTCTGTAGTCATTCACGTGTTAGTGTGTATAGTATTGTCTGTAGTCATTCACGTGTTAGTGTGTATAGCTGTGGTTATTCACGTGTTAGTGTGTATAGCTGTGGTCATTCATGTGTTAGTGTGTATAGCTATTGTCTGTGGTCATTTATGTGTTAGTGTGTATAACTATTGTCTGTGATCATTCATGTGTTTGTGTATAGCTGTGATCATTCATGTGTTAGTGTGTATAATATTGTTTGTAGTCATTCACGTGTTAGTGTGTATAGTTGTGGTAATTCATGTTAGTGTGTACAGCTGTGGTCATTCACGTGTTAGTGTGTACAGCTGTGGTCATTCACATGTTAGTATGTATAGCTATTGTCTGTGGTCATTCACATGTTATATGTATAGCTATTGCCTGTGGTCATTCACATGTTAGTGTGTATAGCTATTGTCTGTGGTCATTCACATGTTAGTGTGTATAGCTATTGTCTGTGGTCATTCACATGTTAGTGTGTTTAGCTGTTGTCTGTGGTCATTCACATGTTAGTGTGTTTAGCTGTTGTCTGTTGTCATTCACATGTTAGTGTGTTTAGCTGTTGTCATTCACATGTTAGTGTGTATAGCTATTGTCATTCACATGTTAGTGTGTTTAGCTGTTGTCATTCATGTGTTAGTGTGTTTAGCTGTTACCTATGGCCATTCACGTATTAGCGTGCATAGCTATCACCTGTGGGTACAGGGTTAATAAATTAAAGTTGCATAAACATTGTTGACATAACATTTACCTTGTTATTTCTCCAGTGATACTGCTGCCAACAAACTACACCTCATTAAATCAAGGAAGGGAGCTATATTTTGGCTGTGATTACTTTATTCTGTGTCATACTTGTGGAATGCCCCACCCAAATCACCAGTTCTGTTTTTTTTTCTGTTTTTTTTTTTACATTTTTTGTAGCTTTTAGATTATCCTTTTTGATCAATTTTTATTAGTTGTGTCCTAATGTTAAATAAACTATAATTTATAACACTCACATAACTTTAAGATCTGACAATATTTCATCAGGATTAAGTGTTTTCATAGACTATATTTCGTTTCACAAAGCAAAATATTACTCAACACACTCAGATTAAAAACATGACTAAATTTGACATAAATGAAATCTAGTTAAAAAGGTGTATGTATGCCTATAACCAGTGGGATCTTCCAAACTGTCTGAAATGAGGAACATATTTGTTTAAGCTGCAGATATGGATCAATATCTCTGTGTGCAAAATATTCAAATAAAAACACTTCAAAATAGAATGTGTTTGTTATGATGGCCATACAGATCGAATTGAATGGCCGGATCAGTACCTCAGATCATCTTTTGGAGATTACTACTACAATAGTTAAAGGTATTACAATGAGAAAGTGATCAATAGTTAAAAGCAGTTGTTTTAACATGTATAATTTTATAATTTAATTGAGCAATGTGTTTCAATTCTTAATTGCTGCTGTAGATTTAATTTCTTCATTCTGTTCAACAGTTATCTTGTATTATGTTTTGGCACATTACTCTTCGTAGGTGAATTGCTGTGTTATTTGAGAAATACATTTTGGTCCTTTTACATTTTATTTGAGAAATATGAAACTACTCAAAACAAGAATATGTATTCTGATATCGTAATCTCAGTTAGTCTTCTAACAAAAATAAATATCTTTTTTAAAAATACTATTTTACCATAGATAATTATTGACTGAAAGTTTTCATGAATTTATTATATCAGGTAGTGTCAGATACTAGGAGTATGAATCAGTTATTTATATTTGACAACTGTTCATGATGTAATGCAGATAAGCAAGAACCTACTATTGTAGGAAACACTAGACAAAGAGCAGCAGCAGTGATGTTACTGCTAAATTAGTCTCTTTAAAAAAATATATTAAACATTTGAGACTAGATAATTTGATATTTCGAATAATTTAAACAAAGCAAAAAAAATAGGTAATTAATCCAGATACATTTATTTTTAGTATTTCTAAAATATAAATAGTTTTTGTTTCTGGCTTATATTAATTGGTGTTAACATCATGGTCCATTTGATTGTGCTCAATTCCCTCCCCCTCCTCATAAACTCATTGTGTGTCTCAGCTTTTCTATAGACAACAATCAAGGACTCAGCCTTTTTTTTTTTTTATGGTGTTTAAAAATAAATCTCTTTGGCCATGTCCATTTTATTTATAAACGCAATGAGAACTTGAAATTATATTGCAGTTAATGTGCTCTCATTATTTGGGTGATTTATATTTGTATTTTATATTGCCTTAACTGTCATATAATATTTAAAAAAAAGAAAACACTCCAATGATTTATTAAAAACTGGGATTAGTTTGCATATATTTCAAATTATGATTTTGATAATTTTTGTAACATTAATTGGGAAACACAGAGTCATCAGTTTAACAGTTTGTGTCATCTACATTAATAAATATTCAAGAACTTGGGCAGTGACATTTAAATTGTACTATTATTATTAGAAACATCATTTAGTACAAGTAAAACTCTTTACAAGTTTATTTTATTAATAGAAAACAAAGAATATTACTAGATGTCGCTGTTGATTTATGAATACACCTATTGCTTTAATTTTGTAGACAAAAATTGTGGTGGATAATACCACAGGGAATACTGCGGATAAATGGGTCTTGTATGGATCTGAATTAAATTCAAGATTACCGTGCACGAATTTGGAATAAAATAAAAGAAACTGTATGAATTAAAAAATACAATATAGGAATTCTTAATAAAGAAATCCAATGTCAGAATTTGTATTAAATTAACAAATTGTGTAGAAATTTTGAATTCATTAAAAAATAAAAAATAGACAATTTTAACTGATTAAAATTTTGCAAATTACAAAACTTATCTTGTTTATCTAATGGATTGGGGGAGTTTATAATATGATATGAGATAATTTGCTTATGAGTTACTTCATTTAAAGTGTTTGCAGGTTATTTTTATATAATTTTTCACAATTGAGGAGTTATTAGAGAAGTGAAGTTTCTATGCCATGTTTCTCCCATTTAACTCTTCATCTCTGACAAGCCACTGACAAAAGCTGAATATTTTCCAGAAAGATCTTCAGTTTACTTTTAAAATTGTCCTCCAAGAAATTAAATTATTACAAAATTTGGAATATGGCCAAAGTAACAATGGAAGAAGTAAACTAGTTCAAACATTCTGAGTGTGAATTATAAAGCCAAACATCCAACAAAAGTTTAAGATAAGCATATTTCACATTTGACAAGTGTAATTCAAATATTGCAGCCAGTGGTACAGTCCCAGGTGAAAGAGCTAAGATTTGCATGGTACAGAAAATAAAAGTAACTGATTGTAATAGTCTCTGTATGAAGTCCAGGTTCTGGAAGGAAGAGATAAACAAAGCTTCTGTGTTTAATTCGCAAAGCCATTTATAACTGACATCCTAAACCTGGACAGATGAACTGTGGGATATTATATATTTTTATCTTCTGTTAACATTTAATAGTGGTTTTTGTTTGTAATACTCTCAGCTTGACACAGCTTCATGTTCCAGAAATACTAATTCTTCCATGGAAAATAAATGATATTATTTTTGATAATTGATATGTGGATTGAGTAGTGCTGAATGAGAGAATTTATCCCTTCAGTCATACTCAGATAAGTTAATAAAGAAAGATGTATTTTTGTAAGGACAAATCTTGATTGTTATTTATGTGTCATGCCACATTCAAGTTTTATTTTATTTTTCTCATTTATATACACCAACAGTTCTGATTTATGCAGTTCAATATAAATCTGCTGTCATATCATTCAACAACTGTGACCTTTTTCTGGAGTGAAAACATTTGACTAATCATGACTGCATCATCCACCATACTCTTGCTGCTGTCTAGTAATATTATAAACAAACAAGTATTCAATCACTAGCGCATACTTTTTTTTCTTCTTTTTTTTTGCCTTTTGACCACCAAATAAATGAAAGTGAATACTATTCACTTCTGTTGTAAGAGTTGGCATGTTCTTTTTTTCACTTTTATATGCTTGAACTTAATAATACTCCCTACAAGCTTTAGTGCCCTAGGCACTCAAACAACACATTTTTTATTTCAAAGATATCTGGGCAGTGTTGGTGATTAAGACACATCAATCATATGACATGTTCATTCTTTTGTAAACAAACATGTTTACTTCACAATTACAATTTAGTGGTCTGGTTAGCCCAGAGCATGATTCGGTTCCACCACTATTAGTTTTTGAAGTACTCAATGTTACTTTGCTCACAGACATGAACATTGATGGTTTCCAGATACGTCAACCATTTATATTATTACCAAGGCTCAGAAATATACAAGCGTGTGTGTGTGCGCGTGTGTGTAGTTTACTACTTTGCATCATTATAACCATATATTTCCTTTGTGCATATCTATTTATGTCTGTCCAGTGTCTGCTGTCACTAATAATAAATTTAATAAATCTGTGCATTTTACTCTTCCTTATAAGCGTGTTGATTGTTATTTACATAAAATACATCTATGACATGTGGTTATATTCTCTATGTGTTCCATTTAATGTGATTGAACTGATTGTGTGCCTAATTCATGAGTTATGATTGCAGGAGGCTAGAGCTCACTGATTGATAGAACAACAATTGCAATGCAAATACAAACCAAACCAGGAAAAGACTGAATCTGTGCTTTATAAATATCCAAATAAACAACAACAACAAAATTACATAAAACTAGACTTATTTGAAAAGATATGTGAGAAAACAGGCTGATTAAACTGTCCATGGATGAAGAAAGTGTAGCAGTAATTGGAGAGTTCACTAGTTAATTTTCATCTGATTACAGATATGGAAGCCACGTAAGCTAAATGGTTAGTAAACTAGGCTACTAAGGACAAGAAGTTAGAATTGATAAAGATTGGCTGCTTCCAGGTTTACCTAGCCTTCCTTACATGGGTACCAGATTTGTCTGGATAAGACAAGATGCTGTGCTGTAAGACTATCCATATTACTAATAAAATGTATATAGAAAAAAAATACAGACACTAATACTACATGGCATTAGGAGATTTTTTTTAAGAGGCAAAGAAGAAAGAGAAATAACACAGGCTCAGGGACAATGAAGACAAATAAATGACAAAAGTTTAATTAACAAAGACAGATAAATGACACAAGCTTCATAAACAAAAAATAGAGCTCAAAGACAGAAACAAAGAAGATAAAGAAATCACACAAGCTCAGAGACAATGAAGACAGATAATTGATAAAGGCTGACAGAAAAATGACAGCTCAGCTGAAACAAAGAAGCAGCAGCTACAAAAACGAAACAAAACAAAAATCAGCATATTTCCAAATCAGCCAAATTAGACTAGAACAGAACTATGATCTAAAAACATCATTAAACACATGAACTTGCATCTGCTAGGTTGTACCGCAATGTTCATAAAATAACTTTTAGAGGTGTGTATTTCATTATACTCTCGCAGGAAATACAAGTATGACTATTTATCATAAGATATGATATATTTTGTCCTATTCATTCAGATGGCAATACACACTTGCAAACAAAACAATGGACATACAAATCACATGAAAAATAAACACTTTATGAGCAGGTTTAAAATATTTAAAAAAAAAAAAAAAATTGGATGTGCTCACTTGTTCCTGACGATTTCGTATGTCATTTTATAAAGCTGGTTATACTTTCAATTCAATTTCCATGCATTCTCAAGAAGAACGCCCTTGAATCCTCACCAATCACCATCAAGGGCGTTCTTCTCGAGAATGCATGGAAAAAGACCAAGAGGAAGACCCAGAAGAAGATGGATAGATGCAGTGACAGAGACATGTAACAACAAAGGAAAATCACTAATTCAGACAATTCGAGCAGCACAAGAACGACAAATGATATAAACCACGACACCTTTTAGGTATCAGTGAAAGAGAAAAGAGAAGAAGAAGATTCCTGTGCAGTCAATACTACCAATTTATTACATTCATTGAGCAAAACTGATCTCTTATAGAAGGAAATATTATATTAGTGGATATTGGTATACATTAATTTTTTCTGGCATGTGAAGTCACCATCTTTCCTAAGTGAAAAAAAAAAAAAGATAATAGGATTTTTCACAATTTCTGTTAGATGTTTTGAAAATGTGGTGAAATATATGTCACTGTTAATTTGTGTCAGTTCTTGCTGGTTGGGTTAAAAGATCAAAATGATGGCAAAAAAGTGCCCTGTCAGAACAGAAAGGTGACCAAAGACTCAAGAAAGGATTACAAGCAATAGTTTAACTACTGAGAATCTGAGGTGATGTGGCGAAGCTGTGCAGCATAAATCTGAGAACAGGGAACCAACTTCTTTATGTAACATACTCAATGAAACATGTTCTGTGTGTATGGCATATTTCCTATACTTCTAGGATTAGAAACAGTGCTACATCAACTCCTGCTTGGTGTTAGGTCACTACGTGTGTATGTGTATGTATGTATATATATATATATATATATATATATATATATATATATATATATATATATATATATATATATATATATATATATACACACGTAGTGACCTAACACCAAGCAGGAGTTGATGTAGTAATAGCAAACCATCTGGAAACAGTAAATGTTAATTTTAAAGTGTAGAATTTATATCTTCACTAAAATAATGTTAGTTAAATTATCCTACATATGGTGACTAATATTACAAAGGCCATGCATTGGGCCAAATTGAAGTACTAATAGACACTGTCAGAGTAATACAGTGATGCTTCTATATACAAAAATAAGAATACAAACAGAAGTTATAATGAAAAGGAGAGGGAGGAAAAGTCAGGATTATAAAAATAACAATATCAACTGTGACAGAAACTTTTACTGAATTAAATCCAATACAAATCTCATCATCATTGAGTGCCGTCTCCGCATCGAAGGTTGGCTACAATGGAGCATCATTCCACTTCTTACTTTGATGGTGAAGATTGTCATAGGATGATCTTTTGATGTTACTTGTCCATGTTAGTCTTGGTCTGCCTCTGCCTCTTTTACCTTGTATTTTCCTTTCCAATATTACTTTTATTAAGCTGTTGTGTCTTTTAACATGGCCCAAAAATTTCATTTATCTTGCTCTAATTGTGTTTAGTAGTTCTCTTTTCAATTTTAGTTGTTTTAAAACTTTGTTTTCTTTTCCTTCCATCCAATTCTATATATTCTTCTATAAATCCACATTTCAAAGGCTTCAATTCTCTGTTCTGTTTTCTTGTCTAATGTCCATGTATCTGCACTGTACAGGAATATTGAGAAGATGTAACATTTTGCTATTCTTAGTTTTAGCCCTGGTGTTATTTGTTTTGATGTTAGTATATCTTTCATGGCATTAAAATTACTTTTTGCCATACCTATTCTTTTATTTATTTCAGCTGTACATTTTCCATCACTGGTTATAGTGTGTCCCAGGTAGTTGTAGCTCTAAACTGTCTCTAGACGTATTCCTTCAACTTTGATACTTACTTGTAGGTCTTGACTTATGATCATAGTTTTAGTCTTTTTGATATTCATATCTAGTCCATATTTTTTGCATGTCATGTTTATTAAAAAAAAAAAAGTAAAGTGCCCCCGTCACGCCAAGTGGCGCATAGGAAATATGGTGTTAGTGACCATATATTTTACAGACCTTCGGCACATGATTTTTTTTTTAGGTAATGTGGTCGGTATTATGCCCGTATCGCTTTACTTTCCCAGAAAAAATCCGGTACCCATTAAAGGCTGGGTGAACCCGGAAGCCGTCGGTTGGGATCGAACCCTACCTCTTGTTCTTTATAGTCCAGTTCACTAACCACTGAGCTATCGCAGCTCCCTTGTCATGTTTATTACATTAAGTAATTGTTGTAGATCTTTAGGATTTTCTGTTAGTAGTACAGTATCATCAGCATATCTTAGGTTATTGATTATCTTTCCATTAATGTTTAGGCCTGGCATCTCTATGATGTTTTTAAAGATTTGCTCAGTGTATAGATTGAACAAGCTTGGTGATTGAATGCATCCTTGTCTTACTCCCCTTTTTATATCAATGGGAATACAAATCTAAATTTGATTAAATCAGATTGATCATTTTTATAAGGTTTTAGGAACAATGAGCATCAAATCTGGTAATGAGAGAAATGATGAGCCTTTCACAATTATGTGAAAATCATAAAAACATACATAGTATGAGCAGGTCACTGATAAGATGAAGATAAAGTAAGAGAAGTGACAAGATAATGATGGCACTGATTACAGCAGTATGAATTTGTTGTTTTTTTTATGAAAGCAAAGACCTACTCTTGAATCCACAATGAATTAGAATCAAGGAAACATCTAGAAGAAACACTTGTAAAAGAGTGTCAGTAATAGATTTCGTCGTGGACAGAATGAAGATTGGAATAATCATGATGGTATTCAAACAGTAATAATTAAGTACTCCCCAGCTGTACGTATAAAATTAAAACAAAAATATGAAAAGCCACACCAATCAAAGCTTAGCAAATACATTTTAAAATTCACACATCTAGTCTACATTCACTTGTGACAACAACAAACATTGAAACCTTGCTCTCACTTCTAAAACAATTTCACCACATGAGAATATAGAACTGGGGACTGAGTGATGTAGAGGTAGGACAAAAAGGTCTTAATAATTTTTTCTCTTCAAATCTATAATTTCTGAACATATTAAAAACCCCTGGCAGCTAAAAAAAAAGTTGAAAAGAGTAAGCCAAAATGGCCACCGTCCATGCAAAATTATCTAAATAATTAAAAATTCATCCATGCTGAAGACGGATGCATTGGGCCGAAAGGCACAGAGATCATGACCTGCTGTAAACTAAAGAAACAATGTACCCAACCCACTTAAAGGGGTCAGTGCTGAAGAATAAGAATACAGAGCACAAAAATTATTAACAGAAGTTAGTCAAGTAAAAATCAACTTTATACATAACAGCACAGCAATCAATCAATTCTAAAACCTAAACAAGAGTAAATTGCAAAACAAAAACCCATCCTTGATTTAAAGTAAAAACAAATTTCCACATATTAAACTCCTTAACTCTCTTATAAAATTTTATTTTAAAACTTAGAGAAAGACTTTTACCAGATAATTTCTAAATTTGAGAGTTAGATGATATGTTAGTCAACAAACTCTTTGGCCATGTCTATTTTAAAAATGAACTCAAAATTCTAGATTCACCATCTTTTTTACAATATTAAGTTATTAGCGGGTCATCATCACTGCACTCCGAGCATGTCCATATTCTTTGCAAATAATTAACATAGAATTATTAAGACTGGAGAAAAAGTAATAAGCTTTATTTTTAAATTAATATTTTATACATGCAAAGCAGTTAATCACTGCTGACAATCACAAAGTAAATAGATATTGAAAAGAACTGAACCATAGTTTTTATAGCATTTGATGTGAGAAAGAACTATTAAGAAAACTGTCCAAAAGTAGCATTTATGCAAGAGAAAAAATACTGGCAACATGATACAGTCAGACTGTGATGTGAACATGTCACATGAATGCTCTCTTCTCTATATGTCTCTCCACAAATGTTAATGTCACTGAGTGACAGGACAAGAAATTACTTATGCATCTAATGTCATCATCAAGTACCAAGCCTGCTGGCGTAGGTGATCATGTCTCTCCACAACTTTCAATCTCGACAGTTATTTACCATTTCTGTTGTTAACCTGCCAAGCCATTCTCGTAAGCTGTCTGGTGTCTTTTCTCTTTGCTTCCCTCTATCTCTTCGTCCCTCAATTTTCCCAGTTGTTACAATATATTCCAGCTGTTCTCTTCTCATTACATGGCCAAAAAATTATGATTGTTTCTTCCTAATATTAGAAATTAGCTCTCTTTTTGCTTTGGCCTCTTTCAGAACATTTTCATTTCTCTTATTGGCTGTCCATGGTATTCTCAACATTCTTCTGTAAAACCACATTTCTACAGCTTCCAGTGATTTTCTTGTCAATTGTCCTATTGTCCATGATTCACATCCATGTTAAAACTGGTTCTACATAACATTTAAGGACTCTTTTTCTTGTTTCTATTGTCAAAAATGGATTGCTCAGTATCTTCCTCATTTTTTGAAAAGCTGTTTTGCCTGAGCCATTCTGCATCTCACCTCTGTTGTGCACCTACCATCTGAGGTTAACATTATTCCCATATATTTAAATTCATTTACTTGTTTTAATATTGTTCCACTTGTTTTTATTTTGCACTGAGGTAATGTCTTTTTTGTTGTTGTTACCATTACTTCTGTCTTTTTGCTATTAAGGCTGAGTCCTTTATTTTTGCTTTCTTTCACTATAATGTCTAACATTTCTTGTAACTCATTTTCACTCTTAGCGATTATGACTGTATCATCAGCATACCTTAGACTATTTATATTATGACCTCCGATCGTTATTCCAGGCATGCCTCTTATGGATCTTAAAATAATCTCCTCATAAATATTAAACAAATATGGTGACAGCCTAACACCTTGTTTTATTTGTTGAAACATTCCCAATTGGTTTCCAGTTCTTATGGCCTCTGTTGCCAGTACATGCCCTTTATTATTCTTAGATCTTTGCTGTCTACATTTATGCTTTCTAAAATTTTGATTATCTCTTGGTGCTTTACTTTGTCAAATGCTTTGCTATAATCTATGAAACAGGTATATACCTGTTTTCACCTCTATGGCTCTTTCTACTACTACTAAAGATCTTATGATGTATATGGCATTGCTTGTTCCTTTATCTTTAACAAAACCACACTGCTTATCACTAATTTCTGGAGTGATTTTGTTTCGCACCCTTCGCATGATGATTCTTAGTACTATTTTAGTCATGTGACTCAGAAGGCTTATTGTGCGATGATTATCGCATTCAATCGCACCAGACTTCTTTGGTAGGGCTATGAATATTGATTTGAGCAGGTTGTCTGGTATACATCCGGTGTTGTAGATATCATTCAATATTTTTTTTTATTAATTCTATTCCAAAATCACCCATGGCTTCAATCTCTTCTTTAGTTATATTTTCTGGTCCTGGAGTTTTTCCTGCTTTCATATTGCACAAGGTGTCTTCCATTTCTTCTTTGAGCATTTCTGGTCCTTCTCCATTATCCTTAATATTTACTTCTGTTCGTTCATCATTATAAAGATCTTTAATATATTCTGTCCATCATTCCTTTATGCTTTCTTGTTCAATCAACAGGTCTCCTTCCTTTGATCTTAAACATCCAGTTTTTGATTGCGTTTTTCTTCCTGTTAATTCTTCAATTTGTGTATATATAGCTTTGGCATCTCCTTTTTTGTTGCAGTTCAATCTCTTTGCATCTTTGTTTTAGCCATGCTTCTTTAGCTTCATTGCATTTTATTACAATTTCTTTATTTAATTTCTTATACTCATCATAATTTTCTTTATTTCTTCTTCTTGTATTCATTAGCTGCAAAATGTATCATCCATTTCTTTCTTGAATTTGTCCTCACTGGTGGTATGAATGAACATCTAATGTAAGCAAGACAATTTCTGTAATCATCAACTTATACATCTACAAATGTAATTTGTTGGACAAATAAAGAGACACTGAAAGAAGTTTTCATGGAAGGTAAATGAGGTTGAGGCAAAGTCTAAAAGGGTTTGAAAATATCAAAAGGTAGACAAGAGAAAATGAAACAGTATTTACCATCAAGGCTGGCTAGAGCAATTGAGAAGATGTTGGTAGTCAAACCTATGATGTAGAAGAGGCAGTATAAGATAGTGGTATCAAAGCAACAATAAATGTAACTGTTTCAGATTTTTGTTATCTGTTCACATCTCAATGTGAACCATATGCTTTTATTTCCCTGTCCACCCTATGTGCCAGATGCTGTCACATAAATGGTATTGGTAAAATTCACTGAAGACAAGTTGCAATTTTGTTTCAAAAATGGTTCTTGATCTTTTCTACTTTCTCAGTTATTTTAAGATACCCTCACAATTCATTCTGAATGAAGCAGCAAATGTTCAAAGTTACAAGTTTCATGCAGCTTTTCTAGAATTTGATCCATTTGTTAACTTAATTTGAAAATCACTTTCAAAGCAAGAAATTTGACAATCACACAAACCTCAACTTACATAAGGATAAATTACATTCATATGCATTTTAAAAATATATATTTGTTAAAAGTTTTAAACACAGCTTAAAAACACCAACCACATTGCCTCTATCACACACATTGATTCATACATAAATACAGCGTTCTGTTGAAAGTCATTCAGCAGAAACTGGATCCTATTTAGCCAATCAAATTCTGATTCATGATACGAATGGAACGGAGAGCTTTTTTGGCAGCAGCACTCTTGGCAATGCGGTAGTTACGACCTACACCACTGAAAGCACCTTTCCCAACCACATTTACAGTGACTCGAACTTTGCCATTCATTGTCCTTTCTGGGCGCCTGAAAAAAAAAGATAATAATAATAATTATTAATTCCTAAAACTTAGTGACTCAAATTAAATTACAGCTACAAGTAAGTTACAGGAACTGCCTTAACGGTTGAGTGATTAGTGTGTTATACTACTAATCAAACAGTCTAGTTTCAATTACCTCTCTTTCCTTCTTTCTTTACTTTCTGTTATACCCTTTGGGTGCCAAGGGAGATACAAAGTTGTACTTCTAGCAGCCATAACCATTGTCAAGTGAGGTTGTAGTGTTTGTAAGATGTCAGTCCATCTTACTATGGGCTCTTCTTCCATCTCCACTTATAATATGTTTTGTATAGAATCTGTTAGTTTAAATTCAAAGGACATATATCAAAAATACATTTTTTGGACCCATAAGTCTCCGTCTTTTATTCAGTCTATGGAGTGTCAATGAACAGAAGTGAAAGGAATACTTGACAAGGAGGAACAAAATAGCATACAGAGTAAAGCAGTTTTTTTCTTGAATGAAGAATACCCACAAGATCTATGGGTTCATGCATACACAGAAGGATCAGCACAGAATGCATTTAAGAATGGGGGAACAGGTGTATACATAGAGTACCCAAATAACACTTAGGGGTATGAATAAAATAGCAATAAGAAAATATTAAAATTAAATATTAAATTAAATAACAAAGCAAGCCCTCATGTGGGAAACTACAGGTAAGAGGAAGACCCAGAGAGACACTGAGAAGAACATTGATGAGAGAGGCAAGAGCAGCAGGAATCGGCTCCCTCAATGAGATAGAGCTGCTTGCACAGAACAGAGACAAATGGCAAGATTTGATAAAATATCTTTAAAAGAATTGAAGAATTGAAAACTGCCAGAACAAAAATTCAGATAAGAGAGGGAGTATCTTGGTCTACGTCCTATGGGCTACGACTCGAAAGGTCAATAGATAGATAGACAGAAGAAAATATTGTCACAATTACGATGCAAAAACCCAAGCAATAAAGTTGGCAATAGAAAAACTACTGAACAGTAATCTTAGCCCACAGCCTGTAATGTATATGATAGATGTAAGATCATGACCATCATGATCCATGATCATGTAGTATATGAAGTGCTCCAGGCACTACAATTCAGAAAATTGCCACATCTGCAGACCTTCTTGACCAAACTCTGCAACCACAGGGTCACACTCAGTGGATCCCATCTCATTGTGGAATAACAGGAAATGAGAGAGCAGAACAGCTGGCATAGGGAGGCACACAACCAGATGCACCAGTTACATACTATCAAAAGAAACAGATAATCAAATCAATCAGAAGACCACAAGCCCCAAATCAGGATGCCTTTTATAATATGAACAGAATGGAACAAGTTATCATTATACAGAACAGGACAAATCAACTCCCACAGTCACATGTATACAAAATTCAAGATTGGCACCTCAACTACATGTACATGTGGACAGGCGCCCCAGACTGCCGTACACATACTTCAAGACTGTACTGATTATAGTAGACTGAGGAAAATCCATTACCCATAGATACAATACTGCAGACAAAACTATATGGGCCACTGCACGAATTACAAAAAACTGTAAAATTTATACAGGAAAAGACATTGCAGGTACAGATAATACTTCAGGTGAATGAATGATAGATAGATCCAGCCTCTAAAAATGGTACAAGAGGTTTTTTTTTCTGGAAAGTAAGGGTGGCTTGGCACAAAAGTGACAGCATCACCCAAAAATGTGCCAGTGGAAATTGAATAATATGGGCACTTACACTGTGTTTCACACATGCCTTAAAGTGTGGAGAGAACATTTACTTACTATTATAAAAAAATAGCAGTCCAAACATATATGTGCTGATAAAGGATGCACTGAACCACAAGGTGCAAGACAGTGCCAGATAATGTGCTATTATCATCATTATGTGCCATACTGGTTGGCGTAGGCGATCATGTCCTTCCACAATCTTCTATCTACAGTGCATCATATCAGTTCTATTGTTGACTGTTTTCCATGCCATGACACCAAGTTATCCAGTGTTTTCTCTCTTTGTCGTCCGCGATCTCTCTTTCCTTTTATTTTACCAGTTGTAACCAAGTATTCCAACTTTCCTCTTCTCATGATGTGCCCGAAAAATGTTGATTGTTACTTTCTGATGTTTTTAGGAGCTCCCTTTTTGTGTTGGCCTCTTTGAGAATTTCCTCATTGGTCTTTTTAGCTGTCCAGGGAACTTCCAACATTCTTCTGAGAAATCCCATCTCTGTGGCCTCTAATTGTCTTTCCATTTGTTTGTCTACTGTCCATGATTCGCTTCCATAGGTCAGAATTGGTTCTATATAGCACCGATGAACTCTCTTCTCATTTATATTGACATAGATTTGTTGCATAAGATATTTTTCATTTTCTGAAATGTTATTTTGGCCTGAGCTATTCTGCTTTTTATTTCTGTGGTGCATCTTCCATCTTATGTTATTATTGTACCTAAATATTTGACACACTGCACTTGTTTCAGATTTGTCATGTTTATTTTTATGCTGCATGATGGTGATGATTGTTTCTTTGATGTGACCATTACTTCTGTTTTCTTACTATTCAGACTATCTAATGTGCAGTATGAAAAAAAAATAACACTACAAATTTTTTTTTTTTATTTCTAAATCAATTTCTGTTATTTAGGATTATGTGATCATATATGTTTTACCCAAAAAAATACAAAGGAAAGCCTCATATGATCATATTTAAAAAATTTAATCAACGAGCCTCATTCTCTACAATCCACAACAAAATAGAAACAAAATGAAGACCAAGAAACAAACCAAACATCATGGACAGAATGAAGATTAAGAATAAACATATTACTGTTGATGGAAAAAATGACAGCGGGTGGCCAAATGAATCAAGACTACCCATGATCATCGAGTGCCGTCTCCACATTGAAGGTAGGCTACTATGGCGCGCCATTCTGCTGTCTCATGCTTTGCTTGTGCAGATTGTTATAGATTGATTTGTCCATCTTTTGATGTTTCTCATTCATGTTAGTCTTGGTCTGCTTCTACCTCTTTTACCTCGTATTTTCCCTTTCAAGATTACTTTTAGTAGGCTGCTGTGTCTTTTAACATGCCCCAAAAATCTCATTTATCTTGTTTGAATTTTGTTCAGTAGTTCTCTTGGATCAGACCATTGATGTTCACCAAATAAAATGAATATAGATTTGAATCATGACAGCGCCAAAAAGCTTTTCTGTTGGCAATGAAATAAAAACACTGACACAATCAACATTGTAGTGGGTGCTCTAAACATGTGATTTTCATTCTCCAGCCCTACAAATTCTACCCAAGTAGACCACTGGGATTAATGCTGTAATATTTTATTTATTTTGTGAGGTGCATTAATATTGAACAAAATTATTTCATCTGTCATTGCTATTCTGGCTTCATCAACATTTCTGTTCCTTGTGGAGCACAGGTGTTCAATATATCCATTCCAATTTTTCCCTACCTTCTGTCAGTCTTTCCACAACTATTTAATGTGTACTGTATCTATTACTAAAAATGTCTTAATATTTTTGGCCCTCTTATTACAATGGCGTCAACATAGTATAGCAGCTGTATTTCAGCATCTCCAACTGCATACTTGGTAGAACTAGTGGTCTTCCTTGAAATTACCAGCAACATCTCCAGGATTAAGAAAAAAAATACTTATAAAATATAACTATTAAAAAATACAGTAAAGGTAAAGTACGAGACTTGAACCGGCGTCTTAGCATGTGAGTTTCCACCCATAGTGTCGCCTCAAGTATCAAAACTCACGATGCGAGGCGACATTCCTCACCTTCCCAGGGTAATACTCTGGTACCCATTTCTGTCAATGGCTGGGTCACAACTGTAAAGTTGATCTAGCTGTAAAATGAAGGATCTAAGCCTGACTGAATTATTGAAACATGGATATCTTCTCTTCTTCTTTCTTCACTTCCTCTTGTACATGTTGAGGTAGATACAAAGTTCTGGAAATCTAGCCCTTTTCGTGGCCTCACTCGTTGTCAATTGATATTGTTGTAGCATTTCTTTGATGTTGTCTGTCCATCTTTCTCTGGGTCTGCCTTTTGCTCTTCTGCCTTCTCCTCTTTTAATATATGATTTGCATGGTAAGGAATCACACAGGATTCTCTAGATAAGCAAACCAGTTTATTTGTTGTTTCTGTATGTAGATTAGGATTGACTCAAAGCCTACTCTTTCTCTTATATCATTTCTGATTCCCTCTTTTCTGGTTACTGCAATCACATTTCTCAGACATCTCAGCTCTGTGGTGACAGGCTTTCTTTTATGTTTGGATGTAAGTGACCATGTCTGGCATTGGTTGTACAATGTTGGAATGACTATACTCATTAAAAGTTGTTTCTTGGTTGGAATAGGTATTGCTTTTGTGTTGAAGTATAGGGGATAGGAGTCCCAATATTTGGTTTACCGTATTGCATTGTATGTCTGTTTTTTTTTTTAAATTGATAAAGAAACATGGATATGCAGCTGAGAAAATTAGATAGAATAGAAGATAAATGTTTCTATTGTAGAGAAATGTACTAAAAGTAGATAGAATAGAACATAAATGCTTCTATTGTAGAGAAATGTACTAAAAGTAGATAGAATAGAAGATAAATGTTTCTATTGTAGAAAAATGTACTAAAAGTAGATAGAATAGAAGATAAAGGTTTCTATTGTAGAGAAATGTACTAAAAGTAGATAAATGTTTCTATTGTAGAGAAATGTACTAAAAGAAGTTGATACATACATTTTTAATGAAAGAAGGTTGATCCACATTACATACTTTAAAATTTATTTGTGGGTGAAAAAAATCACTGTTTGGACTTACTCAAACTTGGCAGTCTCCGGTTCTGTCTCCAACAATTCTCTTACTGGGGACTTTGGTATGCTCTTTAGGTATTTATCTTGAAGGAATATGAGAGTTAGAATAGACAAATTAAC
Source organism: Megaustenia siamemsis (assembly GCA_032433765.1). Taxonomy (NCBI): domain Eukaryota; kingdom Metazoa; phylum Mollusca; class Gastropoda; order Stylommatophora; family Ariophantidae; genus Megaustenia; species Megaustenia siamemsis. The sequence goes on from JAVIAB010000124.1 coordinate 34,835,668, forward strand.
ACTGGAACCTCACATGCCCTAAAACAAGATATTTTAATGTGGCAAATATTTCAGAAACTTCCAACACAGTGAAAATATGTTTTATACTGAGAGAAACATCGACTGATAGAGAGAAACTTGGTGTGAGCATTTATTATAAATACTTTCAACCATCATTATCAAAGTGATGTCTTTACTTAGGCAATACAGCTGGTCAAAATTATAATGATCTTAAAAGGAGGACAGACTTCTTTCCTTTTTAATAAATAAAAGAAATATGCCATTTTCTAAACCAATAACATTAAACACTTTCATCTCATATGCCTATGTCATTATGAACAATAGAGAAGGGTTCCTAAAGAACTGCAGGCTCAGGTAAAAAAAAAAAAAGAAAAGAAAAAAAAAAAGAAAATATTTAATCAGCACAGTGATGCAGAGAAACAATACAATTAAGAAACACAGAAGCAGCAATGCTGGGGAAAAAAAATGTATATACAGTCTTCAAAAGAATACAAATACTAATTAAGTAGGTTTCCAGCAATAATTAGGGGGAAAAAAAGAAACTGCTACCATATAACACATTAGAGATGGATTTTAAAACGTTAATAAATAATCTCCAAAAATAAGTCTCACATATGATGAAAGTAGCCCAACTGTTCAAAGTATTGTCATTTGTTTTATACAGAAAATAGAACAGACACCAAATGTTTTCAGACTCAAAAGAACACAAATCATCCCTCCTCAATTTTTTCCCTTCTTCTTCTGTATACATTAAGTAAAATATTGGTCAATTCAAGGCTTGTGATCTCTACATATGACTAGTATATTTTATGAATTTGAAATCCAGTAGTTAATATTCTTCTTCTTTCCTTCCTCATCTGCTTCCAAAGTCAAGAGGGAGATAATGTCTACAGTGTACTACATTTCTGCTGGCTTTTTCTACTGTTATGTTTTCTAGTGGTTCTAATATTCCATCAATCCACCTTTTTTGTAGTCCATCTGGTGTTCTTGAAGAATTTGTTGATGACTCATTATGTCATACTTTTATCTTTCTGCCTTATCATGTAGCCATACTGTTTTACCTGTTGTTTCTCTTTGTATTCAATTGTAGACATTATTCCTAGTTTATTTATCTTTTAATTCTTAACATCTGATCTCATCTCAGGTTTCATGTCATTTGTCTAACACATTTCCTCTCAGTGGTGATTATTTTAGCCAATTAAGTGTCAAAATCCATTCTGAGATAACTTTGTTGTACTAGCCAGTAACTAGTACAGGTAACAAAGGTCCATATTTACTTCCCCAGGCAACCTAGTTTATATACTTGAGCTACTTTAAAAAAATGGACACAATCTCTGACACATCTTGCTTTAAATGTCGACATTTAATTCTACAAGTTTAATATATCCCACAATAGGGCTTGAGATCAATCATGAAAAGACTAAATTCATGAAAAGCTTAATTCCAATAGACGACAAAATATACATGGAAAACAAACCAGTGGAAGAGATCGATTACTTTATCTATCTTGGAAGTCACATTGATCGAGAAGGGGATACAAGCAAAGAAATTAAAATCAGAATGGCTAAAGCAGCAATGTCTTTCAGAAGCCCTGAAAAGTTGTGGAAATCAAAACTCAGACTATTCAAATCAAATGTACTATCAACCCTTGCGTATGCGTGTGAAAGCTGGAAAACAACAAAGTTGTTAACATAGAAACAAAGTTGAACGCAATCGAAAATAAATGTCTAAGGAAAATACTTGGTATAGCATGGAACGAATTCAAAACAAATGAGGAAATTATAGAAATCGCCAATCAACCACTAATATCTTCAGTAATAAAGAAAAGACGATGGTCATATATTGGACATGTGATGATAAGAGATAATAACCGAATAGCAAAGGAAGTCCTCATGTGGGAAACAACAGGTAAGAGGAAGACCTAGAGAGACACTGAGAAGAACATTGATGAGAAATGCAAGAGCAGCAGGAATCGGCTCCCTCAATGAGATAGAGCTGCTTGCACAGAACAGAGACAAATGGCAAGATTTGATAAAATATCTTTAAAAGAATTTAAAACTACTAGAACAAAGATTTAGATAAGAGAAGGAATATCTTGGTCTATGCCCTATGGGCCGGCTACGGCTAGGAAGGTCAATAGATAGAGTATATCCCACCCTTGTGGCTACCATGTGTTCACTCCACTGTGAGGGGAGAAAATAATACAGCTACTGTCACCTGCCAGGTGTGTCATGAGAGGCAACTAAGGAGATCAAGGAGTTGACTAATTGTCAACATACAGTCTAGTAGGACATGCATGGAGCGACCTTGTCAAGAGAATTTACCTATGCATTTTGGGAAATGCAGTGACAAGTGGTGGAGCAGATATGGGGAATTTATGACTGTAATGAAACTGGTTCTATGTATAGAATGGAATAAAATAATAAATCCACATCTTATATTTGAAGTAGACAAATTCCCTACCCTCTCTAATCACTAACCTATATGGGGCTTCATCATTCGATAGTAAACGGCCCAAACAGTGTCCAGTGACATTCCACTATCCAGGTAGATGGCCCCAGCTACTGACTCAAAGATGTCTCCTAAAGCTTTAGGAATCTCCATCTCAACTTCCTCTTCTTCATCATCATCCTCATTCATCTCTTCTGGTTCAAGCTCCTCCATGGAAAGTTCTCGATACTGCATTAATGATAAATATAAAAGTATTAAGCAATTTAATATTCTAGATTATTTAAGGTACTTTTCTTCAATAAATTTTACAAAATGTTGCTGCACAGACTCATCATCAATAAGTATGTCATAAGCACACACACACACACACACACATATGTATATGACCTTTGGCGTCTTGACAGACGGTTGGTAGCAAGCAATCATGATAAGTCAGTAGTTTGGTAAAGCATTAGTGTCTCATACTGGGTGTCACTTTACTGAACATCTTTTCTCGTGGCTGAATTTACCAATCCTGGACAGACAGATCCATCCACAGAACGAGTAAGGTGTACCCGGCCTTGTCTCCTTTCTCTTGCACCTTTTGTCTTCTGAATTTGACATCAGTGTCGACACTGTTTTCTTCAGAAGTGTCAACTATTAACTGCTTAAATTTTACTGTCTGCATGTCCATTACACTAGCCTCTGTACTTCCTGCTGGGAACATTTAAAATGTTTTGATATTTTTCCATCACTTCTGGGATGACCTGCTTCTTTCCCTTGATTATCATTTTAATATCTGTTCAAACACATTTAACAAATGATACTAAGTAGTCATTATGTGTGTAATATTTCTTCTTCTTCTTCAATCAGCTAATGTTATGCATTTAGGCAAGCTTGGGTCACAAACAAGACAGTGCATTTGAGGTCATCACTGGTTCGCCATAACTGAGTGCTGCAGTCCTGTAGTGTATGATGTGGAGTTTTTTAGAAGCTCCACATGTTGCAAAGTCACTGAGTACTATCTGGTGTAGATGTGCTCTATGGCCACAATGAACTGTTCTGAGTCTGAATATCTTGGTCTGCTCATGTCTGCTAAGTTTGTTTAAATATAATATTTAAATATTCTTGAAATGAAAATAAACTGAGCAAAATTTAACAAAACAAACTGTGAATCTAACTGTTATGACAAGTACACCATATTTGTACTCTTTGATTAGAGAACCAAATTATATTATTGTTCTATCTATCTATTGTCTATTGGAGCTGAAGACAAAATATCGTGCAGAAATTCTAGATTCCCTATACTCGTCGATCTTTGCTATCAAGTGTCAGACTTTACACAGGATCCACATTGTATCTCACCACACATCCCTGTTCTGGGTGAGCCTCCCAACCTGATCAAGGAAGCTGTTGCATACTGTTGCCGCACTTTGCCTCAGTGTTCAATTTAGTGTTTCTCTAGGTCAACCATTTTTTCTTTTTCCATTGGTGAAACTTGAGGGATTGCTTTGAGATTCTCTCACTGTCTCTTTGCATCACATGGCCAATGTAAGTCCACCTTCTCTTCTTTATATTTTTTGATGCATTGTCATTTCTCTTTTTTCTGCACTACTCTTGAATTCATTATGTGGTATATATTTTTCATTATTGCAATATATATTGATACTTGTCATGGTAATCTTTATAATAATTTCATTTCACACACAAAAATGTTCTACAGCCAGCTAAAAATAAAACAAATTTATCAGAAATTTACTTGAATGGCTACATACCTCTTCATCAATATCAATGTCATCTTCCTTCTTTTCTTTTTGCCTTTTTACAAATTTATCAATGACTTGAAACAGGGATGGAGAAATGGCTTTAAAGTATTTATGAAAGCCCCACTTCACTGCGAGAGCAGCAAAGATGTTGTTGTTGACTAGTGCTGATCTTAGGTCTGTTAGTATACCCGGAGAGTATTTCTGTGAGTCTTCATACAAATGTCTTGTAATCACATAATCCAGAATGGCATCTCCCAGAAACTCAACTCTACAAAAGATCCATAACAACAACAACAACAATAATAATAATAAACAAAAACATGGCAGAGAATTAAGTTATTTGTTTCACATAATTGTTATTTAAGTTAACTCCATAAATTATAAATAAAAACCTCAATGAAGCACGCTGTATAAAAACTAAAAACAGGTAAACTTAAGGAAAACTGTTTCATAACATTTGCTATCTTCTTGAAAACTAACAGAAGTGTCATGTATGAGTTACAGTTCATACAAGTGACTTCCAATCAAGATTATGAAGTATAAAACAGTTTTGGGAGGAGTCAGACAGTGGAAAATAGTACATGAAATTGTGAAAACTCAATTCATTTTGAACGGAACCAGTTGAACATTACAAAAAATGACAAACTGGAATAAATGGTTTTGAGAAACAAATTTTCGACCTTGTTTCCAGATGGAAAGTGAAAAATAATTTAACTTTTAATTGGCATTAACACAGACTCTTATTTATGTTATTCTGCATCCAATACAAATTAGTCTGGTTTATATAATATATGATATTTCAATGAAAATTTATTATTTGATTAATTATAATAGAAAACATACGCATACTTGGTCAGGTGTGCAATCTAATAACTTCAGTAGCGTATACACAAACACCTCAAACTTTCCTTTATGTATTGTTGGACATTCTCACCTCTGGTAGCAGTCTGTGATTGTGTTGTAGTGATATGAAGCATGGGTGAATGCCTGCAGAAGGTAGGACCTGTCCCTAAACTTGTAGTTAATTTTCTCCTCTAGAACATGGAATCCCTCTAGCAGATGTTCAAGCTTTGCTAAATTCTCAGGGGTGCTAGAGAACATTGGAGAAGGTGGACATCGAAGCTCATCAAACTCTTGTTCTGACACCTTTGAACAAAAGAAACTATCACAACTTAGTTCCAACAGGACACAAAAAAGTATGAACAATCTTGTACATTTAAAACACATTCCATTTTAACACTGTACAGTTGGTTTTAATAGCAGTACATTCAATAACTTGAACAGCAAAAGGTATAAAACAAAAGGAGAATGTAAGCATAACATGTGATTTCTAATGAATAAATATACAAGGAGTGTCACATCAGGTACTTTCTCTATATCACAGGTTGTATGCAAAGGACGACCATAAACTTCAACTCTCTTTATATTACTGATACAACCTGACATACTGCTATGTGTCTCTTGTTGATGCTCTTCTATCATAGACATTCTTTTGAGTTCGACCACAAATAATAGTCTCAAAGAGGGTATTATGAATTTGTATATGTCAGAAATAACGTCTCATCTGTCTTTTAGTACTTTTCTTTTTATTATAGGCTTTCTAGCACTTTAATTACTTGCTTCATTTACATGATAAAACTATTTGTCTGTATACTCACACCTCACAAAAACTAATTTTGTCATTTTCTGAACACTGAACGTAAACATGCCAAAACAAATATTGAAATAATAACTATTTTAAAAATCATTGGCCAGCAAGTGACCCTGCTTCAACAACCTGACACTGAAGCAGGGAGGTAGCAGTGATATGGAGAGGACGAGAAAGTGGGAGTGAGGTAGTAGAGGTCAAGGTTAGAGAAAGGTTGAGGGTAAAATAGAAGCAGGGGGAAACTCATGGTCCACGTGAAATGTGAAGAGTCTGAACAAATCATGAGGCACGAGAACTGTAAGTAACATAGGAACAAGGGTAGATGTAAAATGAATTACGATTGGCGGGGAAAAGGAAACCTGAGACAAAGAATAGGTGGGCAAAGTCATTCGAGACATGGCAATGGTTCAATCCGGATGACTGTATGTTGTGTGACAGCCGATACCAGGAACAAGGAGAGTTGGTTTCGGACATTTTTTGATAGCAGGTTAGTTGGTGTGTGGCCGTTGAAATGATCAGATGTATTTCCAGGAGAAGTGATAGGATAGGTGGTGTAGGGTAACAACAGGATAAGGTGGCCATGGAAGCACCTTGTATGATTAGCAAGTATGAGTTAGTCCAACAAGTCATGGTAGCTAGTAGTAGATATTTAAAGAGACTTTGTTAGATTTGTGAGTGTTCTCACCAACATTAGACTTTGTGTGAGTCATCTATCTATTGACCTTTCGAGCCGTAACCGGCCCATAGGGCGTAGACCAAGATACACCTTCTCCTATATGAATTTTTGTTCTAGCAGTTTTCTTTTAAAGATATTTTATCAAATCTCGCTATCTGTCTCTGTTCTGTGCAAGCAGTTCTATCTCATTGAGGGAGCCAATTCCTGCTGCTCTTGCCTCTCTCATCAATGTTCTTCTCAGTGTCTCCCTGTGTGAGTCATAAAGAGACATTATTGATGTAGTTAGTAGCTACAACCATTTAAAGACTTTGTTAGATTGTGAGTGTTCTCACCAACATTAAACTTTGTGTGAATCATAAAGAGACATTATTGATGTATTTAATAGCTACAACCATTTAAAGAGACTTTGTTAGATTGTAAGTGTTCTCACCAACATTAAACTTCGTGGGAGTCATAAAGAGACATTATGGGTGTAGTTAGTAGCTACAACCATTTAGAGACTTTGTTAGATTGTGAGTGTTCTCACCAACATTAGACTTTGTGTGAGTCATAAAGAGACATTATTGATGTATTTAATAGCTACAACCATTTAAAGAGACTTTGTTAGATTGTGAGTATTCACCAACATTATGCTTCGTGTGAGTCATAAAAAGACATGATTGATGTAGTTAGTAACTACACCCATGCACAGAGACTGTGCTAGATTGTGAATATCTCTCACCAACTTAAGCTTCTTGTGGAGCAATGAGTACAAGATAGCGTGCTAAGGGGCAGCTATGTTCAAATCAGGGACAGTACAGTAGATCATAAAGATGTCAGGCTTGTGAAGAAGCATGACACAATTAACTAGGTGGTAGATAGTGCCATAGAGCCAGGAGAGTGACTTTGAGCGAGAACAACTCGCGGGGTCACATCAACTTAGAGAGGGCTCTATAGGGAGTACGATACTCCAGGAGACCACCACGTAGGCGAGGTTGATGAAGACCAGTATCGTCACGTGGGGTTTAGCCACAGGGCTGTTCAGGATGCTAGGGACTGCATTCCTACATATGTATTGTGAGAGAGAGGTAGGAGAAGTGTGAGAGACTATCAACAGACTTTTGCTATTGTACTTGTGATTTGCTGTGGGAGGTGGTCACTGTGTGAAATAAACTTCAGATGTGTGAATTTTTCACTGGTGTTAGTACATGCTTTGTCGAGTGCTAGATGTATTGTCTGCCCTAGCAAGGAACGAATGCTGGGGAGGGCTATGAACCGACGGGAGTAACAGTGCGGAGTATACCGGGACTCGATCACAGGCCAACATTGTCATCCAAGGAAGAGAGTTCATCGCGGCAACAATGCTGGCAGTAACCTGCTATACTAGGCAGGGGGCGACTCGACTGGTCAATTGAGCAAGGCAGTCGACGTTGTCATGTTCAGTGCAATTGGGCTGGTATCCAGGGTGTCCTGTCTAGGCAAGTCCACGGCGTGTTGAGACAGTTGCCACTGTGCAGGGCGGACTGCCAGAGTGGGGTGAGGGCTCAGGTCTTAACAAGCCTTCACAGCATCATCCATGATTCCAGTTCCGGTGCACGAGGGCTCAGGTCTTAACGAGCCTACACAGCATTAGACAGTTCAACAGTTACGGTGCAAAGAAAAGGAGGAAAAAGGCCCGTTACAACACTAGCTAAAACATCAAGGTATTGTAACTACTATGTCCACTGCTTGTTTATTAACATGTGAAACAAAACTTTTAAGCACACCCAAATTAGTCCTTCAGTTGCCTCATTTCTTTATGTACACTGTACTTTAAAGCAATATTTCTATGCATTACAAAGATATCTTTGTTTGTTAAATAAAATGTCTACTAAAAGTAAAGTAAAAGAAGGATCCCTCCATGCCTTGCTAGGCATGCGGGGAATACGGTCATATTTTTCCATGATCACTGCACACTGTTGGGTGATGTAGTTGGTATCACACTAGGTCATCTTTTCCAGAGAAAAATCTCTGCTACTCATTTTAAAGGCTGGGTGAACCCCAGAGTCTTGATAGTCTGAAAATAAAACTGTCACATCTGGGAATCTAATACAGACAGGTTTCTATTATACAAACAAGAACACCACCACTGGCTCTATAATATAACAAGTCCCTTTGTAAAAAGTGGTTTAAGAATTGTTCAACAGCAATAGAGAGACATTTACATTAAAACAGATAATTTGAAAATTATTAGTGGGATCCTCTATATAAATAGAATGGTGATGTAAATTTCATGAAAATAAAAGCATGCAAATAGTAAGCTATAACTGAAGGAACAATAAATTCAAACTATAACAATTACAAAAATAAAAAAGGTAAAATCTATATCATATTGAAAACTGGTGACAGAAAAAAGACAAAAGAAAGAAGTCCACAAGAATTGAGCATATTTGACAAGAGACAGAAAAGCTGTGTGTTTATCAGATAAATGTTTAATACACAGAGAGGTTCTGATATAATCAGACTTCAGTTTTAAAATAATCAGACAACATAGAAATATGCTGAACAACAAATCATCAATAAACACAAGTTTGTTAGAAATGAGAAAACAACAATCTTATATGTTCTAAAAATGCTTATACCATCATATATAAGTGCATTTTATATATATATATATATATATATATACACACACACACAAAGAGAGAGAGAGAGAGTTTGCTTTATGTAAAATTTACTTCTACTCATTGGCAATACATGGAAAATTCAGTTACCTTAAATACATTAACCTTGTCCAATAAATCGCCTTTCAGTAATCCTTCACTCGAAAACTTTTTATTTTTTTTTGGCAAAACTTTCAAGCCAAGCCAGGACATGAACATGAGAGCTGCTTTTCTTCCACAGGTGGTCAGGTAGCATCCAATGAAGGCCTCCACACAGTCAGCAACACTCTTGTCCGGTAGACCATGGTGACGTTGTAAACTATACGGAACCAGATTGGTGGGACCTGCCTCCTTAAGATCATCAAGTCTATCTGCTTCTTGGCTTTTCTGAATCCACTCCAGCTCCTTGTTAAACTGCAAAGCTTCATCTCGTCTGGCTATGGGGCAAACACACATTGGATGGAAGAACAAGGAACAAATGTTATAATTAAAATATCTTACATTCTTTATGTACAATTAGAAATTATGGGCTGTAACAAATCAATTGACAGGGGGGAAAAAAGGCAATGGAACAGCAGTGGATATGGGGATGTTCAAAAGCCAACTACAAGAATTTCCAGACTCTCATCTGGAAATTAAAGGGAAATAGAAGAAAAAGAATACTTAGAAACACCTGGCAATGACACCTTGGGACAGAGGTCACAAAGATGAATTATAAGTAAGTAAAGTACCCCCGTCACGCCAAGTGGCGTATAGGGAAATATGGTGTTAGTGACCCTATATTTTACAGACCTTCAGCACTTGATTTTTGAGGTAATGTGGTCGGTATTACGCCTGTGCTGCTTTACTTTCCCAGAAAAAAATCTGGTACCTATTTAAGGCTGGGTGAACCCGGAAGCCGTCGGTTGGGATCGAACCCTACCCCTTGTCCATTGTAGTCCAGTTCACTAACACTGAGCTATCGCGGCTCCCAAGATGAATTATACCTGAAGAAAATTATAAAAGGCAGCAAAGTACTGACGACAAAATGGCTCTAAGTAGAGGGCTTTAAAAAATTGCAAAACATAAAATGTTTTTTTATCTACATGCCACAACTTGAAAAAGAAATTAAAAGACTTGATTTATATATCAGTTTCATCTTATATAACTTTCAAGGGATTGAGACAATGATTGCTGCAACCAGCTACCTCCATTATTCATCTTTGCAAATGCACATTGCGAACTAACAAAGTCAAAGCTTATTCATTCTTTAATGTTGTCTTTCCATCTTTTTCTTTGCCCATCATATTTCCTTTATTTAAGTTTAATCACAGTTCCCATACAAGGTGGTTTTTTGCAAGACCGGATGAGTAGAATATTTACCATACTACATAAGAATGTGTTTCTTCATGGTGATCAGGTCTTTGTAGGGCCTATAAACTGTAAATATTCTGTTATGAATCCTTTTATTTGTAACATGGTCCCTGTAGGAAATGCCCTTTTTGGTTTAATATTATTGTTTCCATATTCTATATTATTGTGTATAGCTCTACAGTTAGGGTCAACATTTTGCAAGGGATAGAAATATGGTTGTGACAAGGGAAGCATCAGTTGAATCTTTCATTGGATAGTAGATGTTTTATCTTTCCAGATTCACCTTAGTTCTATTTTAATTCATTTATTTTCTCTCAGGCCGAAGACTGCAGACAAGGCGGAAGTAACAGTTCTCCACGATTGACAATCTGCTGCTGGTTCTTCATTGTTTCTTAGTCTCATAGCTGAAAATTTCCTATTGATTGTTCTGCCAAGCGATTTTATTGGTACCGTGTTTTCAGATGGTTTCTACATAATGTCTGATGGGGAAGCCTTTCTTCATTCATTCTCAGCACATACATGGCCAATGTATTTCCAACTTCTTTTTCTTACAAAAGCTTGACATGTATTTTTGTTTTGATTCATCTCTTACCTGTTCATTTGAAATTTATTCTTTCTAGCTTATGTTTGATATCCTACAGAGACATATGTTTTCAAAGGCATTTAATTTCATATCTAAAGTCTTGGTGGATTTCCAACTTTCACATCCATATGTTAGCACTAGTATCACACAGGATCTATTTTAATTTGTCACTGAAAATTTAATTAATTGTGTATAAAATAAAAGGTATATTTAAACAGCCCTTACTGCAGTTTTCAAAAAGCACATTACCTACCTATATCACTGGACTCATCTATGTAGAAACTGCGGGAGGTACTTGCAATCTTCAGCTCAGGTGTCACAATGACTACTTTAGGGACTGGCCCACGTCTTCGGTCCTCATTGATAACAAACCCTGGTGGAAGCCAGTTCTCATATGGCTCAAACTTGGTGGACACCATACATTCAGCCAAGCACTTGCGCCGCCCCAAGCGGTAGAGGTTGTAATTGCTTACCTGTTTATAAATTAGTTGTGTGCACTTTATTATTACATGACAGGAATGAAAATTATAAATCTAATTTAATACTTAGAATTTAGCTACTCAAACTGCTCTGTACAAAACTATTTCTAAATCTTTTCATTCTTTAAAAAGAAAAAGAAAATAATAATAAAAGAAATGATAACCTTTATGATTAGATTTTTACATGTATTTTGTAAGAGTTGAGGACAACAAAACACACAGTACTTTTGAGTCAATCATGGTAGACTCCACACAATTTTCTTTAAACTACAAAAGTTATGCTCAGTTTCATCTTTGCTTTTATTAAGGATTCACTAAAGTAAGTATAAGATAAGTAAGTAAAGAAGAAATTCTGGCACGTAAGGTTTCTGTTTTTTGAGATTGTGGTTCTGCCCTATGTGCCATCTTCGGCTCGAAAGGACGATAGATAGAATAAAGGCATCGAATGGATACAAGGAGACTATTTGGAGGACCTCAGCTTTGTTGATGACATAGTCCTATCAGCAGCCAGATAAAAACGATGCAGGAAAACACAAATGAATTATCATCAATAGCCAGCAAAATTGGGCTTGAGATCAATCATGAAAAGACTAAGGTCATGAAAAGCTTAATTCCAACAGATGATAGAATATAGTAAGGAAAATACTTGGTATAGCGTGGAACGAATTCAAAACAAATGAGTAATCAAGAAATCAGAAGACGATGGTCATATGTTGGACATGTGATGAGATAATAACCGAATAACAAAGCAAGCCCTCATGTGGGAAACATCAGGGTAAGAGGAAAAGAGGAAGACCAAGAGAGACACCGAGAAGAGCATTGATGAGAGAGGCAAGAGCAGCAGGAATCGGCTCCCTCAATGAGATAGAGCTGCTTGCACAGAACAGAGACAAATAGTGAGATTTGATAAAAGATCTTTACAAGGATTGAAAACTGCTAGAATAAAAATTTAGATATAAGAAGGAGTATCCGGATCTAAGCCCTATGGGCTGGTTACAGCTCAAAAGGTGAATGGATAGATAGAAAGTAAGTATAAATCACAGAGTTCAGTTTCTAATTTTAGATTAATTAGAAAAATATCAAGAGTAAGCGCATTTTCTAATGATCTTGACTAACAGAAACACATGGAGAAGTCAACTAAAGACCAGTTTTATGCAAAACAGACAAGTTTTAAAATAAATATTCATTCAATCAAATTTATTTAGAAAAAATACAACACACCCAAAGGTTGACTTACTGTAGTTTAAAAGATGTCAAATATATCATTTGTCCTATCAAAAACATGATGAAGACTAAAATTAAAAGAAAAGAGAACAGTGATTTGCTAGCAAAAACAAAAATTCACCTGCTTGCTACGGAGATAGCTCAACTTGCCCTCATGTATCCCTGGATATGAGCAGTACAGATAAACTGTAATAGCATATTTTAAAAATGAATCTCCAATAGTCTCCAGACGCTCTAAGCTAAAAAAATCGTTGGCATTAGACATGGTAAGTGCTTGCATGATGAGACACGGACTAGGCCCAACAAAGGTCTGAAGATTTCTGTCTTCATCAAGACTCATATGTTGCTGCATGTTAGAGGATGACATAGATGATGATGTGTTATCTGTTATATTATCAAGAGCTTTTAATGACAGACAGTTGATATTTGTCATCTTCTTCACATCAGTGAAAATTGAGCTCTCTCCATGTTGCTGTTTATCATACTCTAGGATTTCTTTATTCCATATTCCAATATCAAATTCACAACATTTAGACTCTGATGGCTTCAAAACAGGTGACTGTGACTGACTGTCACTAGATGCTTCTGATAACAACACGGGTGGGGGTTTAGCAAAACTGGTATCATCCTGATTCATATTTAAAGATTCTGTATTATTCACCACGGTTTTCGTCTCTTCACAACTTTCCTTGTGCTCTGTCGCCCAAGTATCAACAATAAAATTAGATTTGCTTCCATTTTCTGTACTATCTGTGGAAAATGAAAACTTTATAACATCTGCATCGGCCATGGGAGAATAATTAGCCTTTAAGTTCTCGTCATTCACTTTTGAGTGATGGTCATTTTGCTGGTTCTTATTGAACTCTCTATGACCATTAACATTTCCAGTGTTATTTTTGTTACTATTTTCTCCCATTGAAGAGACCTTTTTAACATTTTCACTTTCACTAGAGCTTGCACTCGTTTGAGATTCAGATAAATGGAATGTTTCAGAAGTGTATGCTTGTGGAATAATGAGATCTATATCAAAGTCACTCAACTCTTGACCAAAAGTATTCATAATAATTGCTGAATTATCACAGGCCCTATTTTCTGATGAAGATCCTACAAACTGTGATGATTTCGATGTTGTAACATGTATATGATTAGCATCACTTTGTGCATTTATTTTAAACTTCTCATTACATTCTTGATTCCTTTCAAACACTTGTCTATTTGTAGTTGGTTGATCATTGGTCATCAAGAAGTTTGCTCTGTTCATTGTATGATCAAGTTGTTGATGTGCTGTTGCACTAATCTTCAGTTTAGTAGGAGAAGTGCTGATGGTTAAGGCCTTTTGAGCAGATGGCCAGTGAACACCTGGGTGATTAAATACTGGTGTAACATTATCTTGGTATGAGGTGGACTCATTTGTGCAAGTATCACAGACAGTTGTCTCAGAAGCTTCTGATTGGTGTATTTCTTTAATTAAGGCGGGGCAAGAGTCAGACGACTTAAAAAATTCACAACCTTGATTATCACAAAGCTCAACTGTGGAGATGCTAAAGTTCCTCTTTGCATTCTCTTTCTGGAATGGAGCTTCAATTGATGCTGCTGATGATGGTGGTATAGACACACAATTTATAATATTGTCATATGATGTGGTTCTATTTTCTGGCCCAGACTTTGGTGACAACAATGAGTGAGAAAGCGGTGTCTGTGATGCTGATGATAAATGTTTCATACTTGGTCTATGAGAAATAGGGTCTCCATCTTCAGAAACTGCTATCTCAACACTGGGATCATTTTGGGATACCAGGCCAGAACGTGGCAATGAAAATGAAGAAATTGCATATGAAGTGGAAACCGGTGATGATGATGGTGGCATCTGGGTGGAAACCGGTGTTGATAATGACAGAGTCTGGGTTGAACATGTTAGTAAAGGCTTTACAACTGCTGCATTAGTTTTAGCACCACTGAGGCTAGTCGCTTCAGAGAATTTATCATTGGCATCAAAACAATAAGTGTTAACAGGTACTCCGACAGCAGTAGAAACATTGTGGGTGGATGTGGTGGGGTTTATTTCACATACATCTTGGTCCAAGGAGGTTAAGATAACTGATGCATCCATGAATGAAGCTGTTGATGATACTGTGGAAGTAGATGATGAGTTGGTGGTGCAGACACAAGAGCACTGATCAATTTGTATTATACAGGAGGTAGTTGTGGTAGTGCTTCTGCCATCTGGCTGCCCATTCATATAAGAACTAGAAAGAGGTTTAGCCACCTCCTTTGTATAAATAATATTGCATTGATTGTCATTTCCACAAGAGTTAGAAATGGAGCTACCATGTGGTGTAATATTGCATAATAAGTCATGGCCTGAACACCATGGTGAAATGTTTAGATCAACACCTTTGGTGTTATCTGGAACAATTTGATCCTGTTTAGGGATCTCACTATCTAGCTTGTTCAAACTTTTGTGATCCTTTGAATGACAGGACACAGGAGATGTAATGGTGTTTGACATTATGTCTGGTGAGGCTCTGCTTAAGGTGCCATTTGAAGTCCCAATGTTGGTATCTGAGCCTGATGAAGCAATACCTGAGTCACTGTCTGATGAAGAGGAATCTATTTTATCATCTGCATTTTTCAAATCTCGTCCTGGAGTTGGCTCTTCTTCAGCTTGAAGAGTTTCCCATTTGTCTTGGTTAATTGCTGGTTGAACATTATATTCCTCAGACTTTATTTTTATTAATGGGCTTTTTATAGATCGGGAACAACAATTGTTTCCTTCAGATAGATTCTTTTTGTCACACTTTTCTGAGATGCATCTGACATTAGGATCACACTTTCTGTTACTGTTCAACTCAGCTTCTTTCAGCTTTTCTGGGCTGGTCTCAAATCCAAAGTCAAGCTGAGGAAAACTAAAGTTCTTTGGCAGTTTCTCTACTCCAATGCCTGTCTCCCTGGATATTTTACATCGAAGTTCCTCAGCCAGCAGAAGATTGTTAGCACGATATAAAATAGCAGGCAGACATACAGTCTTACGCCACAAGGATGCTGGGAATACATGTATATCACACAGCTCTGGTACAAGAATCTGCTTCTGCTGAAGGTTTTCTCGTCTTGCTCTTTTGGTTTCTGCACTGCTGGTCGGTAAAGCCACACCCTTCTGGTTCATGTACCTGCAAAAGATAATCAGTATAGATGTGTACATATAAAAAGACAAGACTTATCTTCAGCACAGATAGCAAAAAAAACAGAAAATATACTAACATCTTCCCTGACTAAACAACCATGAAGGTCAAAGAATAAATGAGGCAAGACATAGGTTACAGGAACAATTAGTCAATGTGGGCTGATTAACATTTTGAGGAGAATATCGGAGTACCTATGGACGTGATGTGTCATCCTAATTTAACATAACATAATATATATACATTGACACTTTAAATAACCTAACAATAACAACATCAGGAACAATCAAGTGAGAGTGAAAATTCTACTCTAGAAACATAATAGCATGAATGACAAGCGAAACTATTGAGGAGTATAAAATCTCTTTTCTTTTGAATACACCTTTTGAGAGAGCATGGGTAGCTCTCTCTCTCTCTCTGGATGTCTTTTTACTTGAGGTCATATTTTTAACCCTTGAGGACCACTTGAAATACAGGATATAGTTCACAAAAAGGTGTGCCTTTCATTAATTCTTGTTTTAGGAGGCAATGCCAACTTGAATTACATTTTTCTAAAACAATCAATATAATGTATAAATGTAAATATATTTAATTATTATCAAGTCATCAACAGGCCACAGCTCTGAATAAAATAAATAGGTTAATTTCAACATACCTGGGAGTGAGAAGGTTCAGTCTAGCAGAAGTATGATCCACATCCAGTAGAGGCTGCTCTGTGTTGGTGATAACAAGTCCATACTTGGTGGTGTAGTAATCCTGTTTGATAATTGTTAAGTAGATATGACATTAAGTATAAATGCATACAAGAAAACACCCCCCCCCCCCCACAGAGAGCAGAGAGAGAGAGAGATAACCAACAAATTATTTTAAAAAAACTGCCATGAACAATGCACTGAAAAAACTACAATGCTAGTATACAATAGAGTCTTTCAATATTATTTGAATGCTATTACACTATTACCTATAGCTGCAACTCATTAAAAAAAAAAAACGTTTTTATAATTTCTAATTAATAAATGTAATAAATATTAGCGGCAAAGAAAAAAAATTCTTTGATAACTCTAAATGAGAACTACATTATTTATTAGTTATATTAGGACCAACATCTTTGCACTTCGGACGAATGTATAGGTACTCAGATTTTCTCCTTAGATTATAGAGTAACTCAGAGGAAAACCCTGACCCATGTGCACGAACTTCATAGCGTGGCCTGGGATCCATCAGTGTGAGTAGATTTTTTTTTTACGGAAAACTTTGCCTCGGCAGCGGCCATTTTTTTGGTCTACTCTTTTCTATTTCCAATTACCAAGAGTTCTTTAAACGATCGGGTGCATAAGAAACCACCTGTATTTTGCCATTATCCAATAGGGCTAGACATTGGGTCTCATTACCTAGAGACCACGGAGAGGGTAATGTCACAAAGAAACCAGATTAAATTTTTGAACAAATTCCCACCACCTGTGTTTGGATTTTTTAACCCAGGACCTTCTTGTCCAAGGGCAAATGTCTTACCTCTAGAATAGCCATGTATGGCATGCAACAATACACAAAAAGTCTTAGATATTATTTTGACACAACTGTCTGTCATAGATCGTTTAATTTTCTTGTTTGTTTCATAAATATTTATTTATAACAAATATAACAAAGTGATGGCTTTCTGATGAAAAGAAATAAGCAGAGAATCATAAAGCAAGCCTTCAAATGGTGATCAGGCAAGAGAAAAAAAATTTCAACTACAAGAAACAGTGAGAAGAATACTGACAAAAGAGGCAAAGTTAGCAGGCATCAATTCCCTTAACCCTAGATTACCATACCTATCTGTAACTCTCCCAGTTACAATACTGTAGTAAAAATTACTACAACTTAAATGTAACATTAGGTGTTCTAAAAATAGTAATTTCTCTGAACTCTTGACACAGTCCCATGTGTTCACACTAGGCAAAACATGGGGACTTAAAATTCCTGGCTCAGATTGATTTATGACCAGAGTTTCACCTCATGAACCAAACGTGTTATAATAACTATTGGTATGGTCACACAGAAAATTGAAGCCTTTGAAATGTGGATTTATAGAAGAATAGGTAGAATTGGATGGAAACAAAAGATAACAAACAATGAAGTTTTAAAACAACTGAAAATAAAAAGAGAACTACTAAATACAATTAAGACAAGGCAAATGAAATTTTTGGGGCATGTTAAAAGACACAACAGCCTACTAAAAGTAATATTGGAAGGAAAAATACAAGATAAAAGAGGCAGAGGCAGACCAAGACTAACATGGACAAGTAACATCAAAAGATGGACAAGTCAATCTATGTCAGCCTGCACCATCAAAGCAAGAAACAGAGTAGAATGGCGATCCATGGTAGCCAACCTTCGTTGCGGAGAAGGCACGCGATGATGAAGATGATGATGGTCACCGTAAGTATGTCAGTATGCTAGGCTATCGCATATCATTATTCGCTGTGTTTTCCGAGTCACAAAGAGTTGTTTGATATCTGCCAATGACCAGGAAATTTCCTTGGTCACAGCAAAGGAAAAACGGCCAATTTCATGAACATTTTTTTATTCACATTAAATGATATCTCATGATCTGAAAACAAACAAGAAAAATAAATAAATAAATGAAAAATCCAACAGCAAAGAAAACAAATTAAAAGCTCAGATGTCACCAGAAATGGTAACTAGGAAGGTACACTGGGAAAGGTGTGTGTGGGGGGGGGGGGGGGGAGAGGAGATGTAAATTTTACTATGGTGCTGTAATCTAGGGTTAATGAAATTGAAATGATCACCCAAAGTCATCCAGGTGATGAACACTATGAGCATTGTGTGAGATCTGAGATACCAGAAGGATGTAAGGGATAAGATCTTGTACAACAAAACAGCAATCACATAAAAATGCCTGTTTAGTTATATCAGCTATGTTAAGCTTAGCAATTTCACAGCAATGTTCAAGCTTGTTTAGATCAAAGTCTAACATTAAGCTATTCTACTTGGATCTATGTCAAGTAATTCACCTGGAATGTTTTGTAGAGCTCTGGTGAGGGAAATGGACTAAGTGGATTCAGGTCATGAAGTATTTCTGCTACATAAAAGTGTTGTGGTTGGTCTATGTTACGATATGAAGGCATCACTACCGCATCTTTGAACTCATCAACACAAAATATAAAAGGTTCCTCTGCATTCTTTCTGCTATAGCCAGCATGCTTCTTAATGTCCAAAAAATGAATGACTTTGTCCACAAATGGCCAATCTATTTCCAGCTTTTCGTTACCTTAGATGAAAAATAATGAGAAAAGATTCAAATATACACACATGTGAGTTTTCATCAATGTAAGAGAAAAATGCTTTTAATTTTCAATTTTCACATGAGCACTTTGAAATAACAGCTGAAACAGAGATTGGTTAACATTTGAAGATATGGAAGTGTAGTTGCAATATGCATTCCCCTGCCAGTCAGACAACCAGTTTGATTTTTACACATGGCAGATCATCAGAGACTTATAAAAATGACCCCTGCAGTCCACCCAGCCACCAAAAAGATAATGGGGTCCAGAGTTCATGCTTTGAGAATGTTGAAGAATGTTGCCACAGTTACAGAATTCATGCTGTAGGTGGCACTATTTGGGAGCTTTTGGTCAACTACCAGTTGGGTGCCAGAGCATTTTATTGTTACTGATTTTATGATGCTGATTCGTATCTTATTCTTTCACATTTATATTAACAAGCCCTTTTTATGATAACAATTATATGTAGAAATTATTGCACAAAGGGCCAAATTACTGCTTTCCATTTTGGACACTGCACCTATTAAGTGTACCTTATATAAAACCAGTGAACACTTATTTTTCACTCATCATGCCAATAAAATTTACTTAGCTTTTTGTATGTTATCATAACAGAAATGATTCAATAGCCAATATAATATTAACAATTCTATTAAATGAGTATGCAACTGAGAATTTATTAATCTCTCTTGCAATGAGCAGCACATTCAGTTAGTTTGTACTAAAAGTAATAACTGGAAATATAATGAACAAGTGCATAAAAATTATAATTTATGATGACTGCTGAAAATATGTGACTAATGAAACATGAATAAAATAAAGCTGCAACAAGTTTTCAATGTGTGTTCTGAAAGATTATTAACCCTAGATTATGACATTTTCATAAAAATTATGAACTCAAAATACAAATTCTTGGAATTCAACAGTTTGCCACAGGCAATCATTTCCCCCTTCCCAAAAACCTTCCTAATTATTGCTTTCGGTGAACACTTGATGTTGGATTTTTTTTTTCAAACACTATGTTCGTGGGAGCTGCGATAGCTCAGTGGTTAGTGGACTGGACTGCAAAGGACAAGAGGTAGAGTTCGATCCCAACCGATGGCTTCCGGGTTCACCTAGTCTTAAATGGGTACCAGATTTTTTTTCCGGGAAAGTAAAACGGCACAGGCGTAATACCGACCACATTACCCAAAAACTCATGCGCTGAAGGTCTGTAAAATTTATGGTCACTAACACCATATTCCCTATATGCCACTTGGCGTGATGGGGGCTCTTTACTTTACTTACTATGTGTGCTTCGTAAAAATTAGGAAGGTGTTGTAAGAATGCTGCTGGTTTTTTTTTTTTTAAATAAATTTCGCCAATTTTCAAGTCAATTTGTTTTTTTTTCTTATGATGGGGGAAATCTTTTGGCTGTCAGTGAGAAATAAAACAGAACTTTGGTAATATGGGATAGGCAGCAAATGATGCTAATAGGGAGCTGAACATATGGCACGAATGACAGACTGCTGACATGTGAATAGACAAAGTAACACCCCTGGTAGCCGCTGTGCCATGCATTAGAATTTCAGACCATAAATTGAACCTAAGCCAGGAAATTATTACCGCATCTGATTTCCATGTCTCATCTTATTTAAACACACAGCTGTGTAGCAAAAGTTCAAAGAAAATACTATTTTCTTAACTCCAAATGTAACATTTAGTGTTCATAATTTTTACAAAGGTGTCATAAAAACATGGCTCACGCATAGGTGTCGTAACCTAGGGTTAATACTTATTTTTTTTACTATTCATAATTTGCATATTAGTGTAGCAATTTTATAACAACAAAAAGCACTTATAAATATAAGTTTCAAAAAAGTACATTTTTTTAGTGTTAATGATTAAAGAAATTTACCATTTAAGGGCACAACAACAAGACCACAGTCTGCGTTCTCAGGATTAAATTCCATTGGATCTTTTTCTAAATGGAGAACGCCACTGAAAACGAAATGGTGGAACTTTAGCAATCGGGAGATCTCATTGTCAGAATATGTCAGATTGTTCTGCAGCAAATCTATTGAAACAGTGACTTCCCCTGATCTTGTGTACACTGCAAAATTTGGTACCTGATTTTTAAGAAAAAGATGTATTTACACAAATGGAAATGGTAGCAAACAAGCAAATGGACAAATATTATTCTTTCTGATACTATGTATAATTCTTCATAGAAAAAAGCTTACATTTTATTTTACTTAAAAGTGAAACAAATTAAGATTGTTAAAATTATCATTTTCTTGTAGCTGCTGACATATGCAGGTTGTTAGGCCAGTCACATCAGTCCTCAGTCTCAACAGATAGTAAATATTTTTTTTTAGAATGAACCAGTTTCACGACTATCAATGTTGCCTAATGGGAAATACAGCACATCCAATCCCTTACTTTGTCCTCCATCCATTTATTATTATTAATCCATTCCTGACTCGAATAAATGGTTAGACTATAGGTCTACTATTTTAAAGTATGATAATGGTTCAATAGTTTATTTCTAAGCTGGTATCAAGAAGTGAATCATTACTTTTCAATCAATACTACTATAAATTGCTAAATTGAAGCATAACCTCCTGCCATATACATAATAAGATCTCCCCAAAAATAAGTGATTTGGTGATAACATGAGAAAGGATCTTAACCAGCTATCACAGTGAAGATTAAATAATATTAAGGAAATTCTATACAACAATTCTGCAAAACGAAACAAATTGGCCAACAATAGCTAATGTGGAGCACTTGTCTCAGGGAAGAAAACTGCAGCTCCCCACAATGCTTCATGGGTAGAAAAAAAAAAGCCTAGATTCCTAGTAAGATTTATGTAGCAAGGTTTCAATTATTATGTACAGCATGGAAACTGCACTCCATGGTTTTCACTCTGATGATAGGTGAGGCTCCCATCTTTTCCACAGTGTTCAGTCATACTCTTCTTTTGTGCCTGGAATATGCCTCTTGTGCACTGTTGCTTTCGCTTTCGAGCCATTGATCATTTCTGATACTCTGCCTCATTCACCATCACAGACCTCAAAGCATAAAAGATAGACATTCCCAGTCGAATTTCTCCCATTTCACTCTGTAATTTAATCAGTCAGCTCAGGGTGTGGCAGCATGCACAAGCAATATCTGTGAAGCCATACATGAGCTAAACATTGAGAGAGCAACCAAACAGAAGAATTCTGACCATCTTCAGTGATCATCTCTAAAGATATAGTATACTAACAATATACTTATATAATACTTCACTCTCTATTAAAAAATGTATGAGCTATTAATCTCTCCTGTACATAGTGTATTGTTCAAAACAAGATTTTTCAAGTACTAACAACTGATACAATCAAATTATTTTACATCAACTTATCACATCATAATCAATAGAGAAATCATTACAAGCTCATTAATATTAACATTTTCTATCAGTGTTACAAAACAGAACACATTAATATTCCTGATATCATGTGAAATATAATTTAAGGATCAATACCTGAGGTATTTGCTGAGACAAAAGAATGCCCAGTGTCTGCATCGTATCTTCTGGGGCATATATAACCCGTCCTCTTGTGTTCTGTTCATCTGTTATGGGCCCTGTCAGTTGCAGGTTAATCAAATATAGAAAGCAGGGCTTCCCTGGCTTGGGCAGACTATGAACAAGAGCATCAGCAACCTAGAATATTTGTGTGATTTATTAGTGTCTTATAGTTGCAGTTCAGTAGGACCTACACTCAGTCTAATGCCATTTTGTTGATGAGAGTTTATAAAAAGTTTATAATATTTTCTCTGCCAGTATTATCATCATCATAATCATCCTTACAATTACATAAACTGTTACATGACAGGATCTCTGTTTTTGTCTTGCATTGTACTCATATACTATCAGTAAGAACCATGCTTCCACAAGATCAAATTATTCTGCTAAATGAGTCCCATATATCCCCTCAATGCCTGTGTAACATGTGCATTTCTGAATTAAGAAGCCCATGGCAATTACAAAGGAGGGAGATGAAATACATCCCTGTATGTTGTAATATATTCTTACAATATAATTAAACCCTTTAGACATGTCTACCAGAGAATGGATGGTTGAAGACAACGTGACATTTTCTGAAGTGTAAAAACAAAGAAAGGGAAACCCTAGATTACGACACCTACTTGTGAGTCATTTTACTACACCTTCGTAAAAATTACGAACACCCTTTGTAGTTTGGAGAAATAATATTTTCTTCTTAACTTTTTCTGCAAAGCTTTGTGTTTACCTCAGGAGAGCCATGGGGATCAGATAAGGTAATAATTTGCCGACTTAGGTCCAATTTACGGTCTGAAATTCAAACGCACAGCGCTTTTGGACTGTGATTCTTTATTGATATGTAGGTCACAACTTCTGCTACAAAGCTTTGCGTTTACCTAAGAAGAATCACAGAAATTGGACGTAGTAATCATTTGCTGGCCTGGGTTCAATCTATGGCAAGAAATTAGAACATATAGCGCTAACGGAGGGTATCTTGTTTATGTACAGCCTTATTGGATGTAATTGTACTTATTTATTAACATCCGGCTGGAACTTTTACTACAAAACTTTTTGTTTACCCAAGAAGAGTCGCAGAAATCAGATGCGGCAATAATTTTCCAATTTATAGCTCGAAATTCGAACGCATAGCGCTATTGGCTGTCCAATATGTATTGAGAATGATCAGGAAGGTACATGGTTAAGAGAAAATAATTTTTACCCACTGCAAACTGTGCAAAAAAATGTTTATTTTGCTGTCATAATTTTTACAAAGGTGTCGTAATCTAGAGTTAAATTGCTTCAAAATTCTCATAAATGAACAATGACACGGCAGAATATTAAGTATACTATATAATTAAAACACATTTTGTGAAACACAACCAGCAACCTTACAAACACTGAAAAATAAAAAGAGGGTAAAAAAAAAACTCACAAGCACTGCTGCTAGAGGAGAAGCAACCATAATTTTAAAGAGTGGATAAGAGTGGAGGACCAAGTAATTAACTATTTGGAGGAGAGGGCACAAAATAATGAAGCTCACTTTTTTAACATAGTACTGTTTCCTTTTGGTGGTGCCAGGCCTGGCTTGTCCAGTCAAATCTTCTTCATCAGCCCATTCCTCTTCTTCTTCATAAAGAAACATCTCTTTTCCCACCGGGAACAGATTGTCATCTAGTTCACCTGAGAAGCCAAATAACCACATGCTTTAGATATTTTATTGGAGATTTTAAAATGACAGTATAATTTCTGAATAAAGTACAACAGTTCCACAGAAAAAATGAAATAGTCAATAAATCTCATATAAATGTCACAGATTGCATTTGTTCTAATACCTCACTTAATATAAACATTTTCTTTCAAAATTTTAATAAAATTGGGTGACATTAATGTATTTCTATTTTCCTTTTATTTCTAAGACATTTTCTAATTAAAATATACTTGAAAAATTACCCGTTGCATGTAAAATTTCACACATTTTCAATGCCACTGCCATTTTGGCTAGTTTCTTTGTATCCATTACAGGACCCTAGAATTGGAATAATAAATATAAAATTGCATTAATTACAAAAATATCCACATCACATATATAAAAAGTAGTTTTCTTATTGTATTTGTAAATATGGTTGATGCTGTTATTATTATAATTCCTTTACTTGTGATTGTAAATTCTTCTATAGTAGGCTCTTGGTAAATTCTTGTCTTCGCCTTGTGTTTGTTCTTTCTGTTACAATTATTCTGAACTCTTGAAAATTGACAAAGGCTTGAGGTGTACAAAAACACAAAGACATATTGTTTTATATACTATGTACAGTTTGATGGGTACAATTTACATTACACATTTCATGAATGATTCTTACAACATTGTCATTCTATGCTACCATCAGTATCAAGTTTACTTGGCAGTTTGAATGACCACTGAATCACAGACTCCTAAAATCATTTAACACGTCACAGGTTATGCTTTTCGCTATCTGTACACAAGTTCTATGTGGACTTCTAGATCAGTTGACCTATTCATTTGATCTACTATTGATATCATGAGAACGTCTTGTCTAGCTAAACTAATTAATTTCTCAGAGTAAGTGTCTGTCTCTGAGTGTCCTGCTTCTTCTGAGCGTCAGTATCTAAGTGTCCTGTGAGAGTGCCCCTTTCGAGTGTCAGTCTCCAAGTGTGTGTGAATAGGTGTGAGAGCGTCACATCTGAGAGTAAGATTTTCTATTTATATTCTCATCATTTTTAGTTTTGGTTAGTGTCAATCTACCCACGCATATTTTTATTTGTTGACCTTGTGTCTGCCTCTCATGCTGTCTGGAGCCACTCTATTAAGCTACAAGTTCTCTTTACTGCACCTAACTAGTTATTGCCAGGCAAAATTTCACTTTACAGTCCAATAATGATAATCTGGTCAAGCTATATAGTCTTCAATTACTGTCAACACTGCTTGAGGGGTTTTAATTTCTTTCCATTCAAAGCTCATCCTCTCTTTCTTATTAAAGTTGAGACATACATTTGACTGGAACTTTCTAATTAATATTGTTCAGCAATCACAGGCACTGGTTTCCTAAGGTATTAAATTTAATATTTAATACCTGTTGTGACTTTTAGTATAACATGAAACAAAAGTGTACAATAATCTCAAATAACTAGTTAGTTAACAAGAGTGAGCTCTGATAATTCAGGAAGGTTGGGAATTATTTCAGCCTCATTCAGTAGGTGATGATAAATATGTATAGCAAAGGTTTATACAACAGAATGGCCACTTGTTCTCACAACAGATAAAATCAAATTTTTAAAAAATTTTTTAACTACCTTCAGTTCTTCCTTGATAGGGGAATTGATTGGCAGACGGAGAAATGCAACATACTTGGTTCCTTCATCAGTTACCTTCAGAATCCTACATTGTGGTGTCAGGTGTGTGAAAGCATCGCTAGGAAGTTTAGCACAGTATCTAAAACAAAAAAGAACAAGTGAAGAACTGGTTACTACAAACTAAATACAACAGGAAAACTGGTCACCACCATCAGTATTTAAATACATAAAACCAAAAAAATTTCACACAAATAAACACCAAGTTCCAACTATTGTGAATTTCTCTCTCTCTCTTGTGTGTATATAAACATATCGTCTTTGGTTCGAACTGGCATCATACCATTCGGAGCATTCCCATATCCGGTCTGGTGTCTGTTCCAGCTACCATCTAAGTGGTCATCAACTGACTGTTCCCGTACTGCATTGACTGGATGTGTTGAGATCTTTATCACTGAGGATGTTTTTTCTGATTTCACCCCTCGTGCAGAGAGGTTTGGGTATGTTTTTTTTTTTCCTCAATTCGTCCCTCAATTTTTCCAGTTGATACAATATATTCCAGCTGTTCTCTTCTCATTACATGGCCAAAAAATGATGATTATTTCTTCCTAATATTGGAAATTAGCTCTCTTTTTCTCTGTGCTAGTTACAGAAATATATTCTCAGTCGGCTGGTTTCTTACAAATTATAATAATACAACTTCTTTAGCTAAATTTTTAAAAAAGACTTAAAACGCAAGCAATTAAAGTAGTTTAACAAAATTTACTTGTCTAAATCATATTTAAATATGCATGATGACAAACAATGCCTTGGATAGTTATACATAAAAAGATAAAGGTAAAAGATATGAATCAATGTAATATCATTGATAACAATACCATAAATTAGTCAGCAAGTACTTGACCAGAACTGATGTAGCCTTCAACACAAACATTATAATGATGATGACATTTCCTGACGCTCCGAGAGTGTGAACTCTGATACTCATAATGTGACATTTAATCTGACATGAGCAAACATCATGTGATCACAACCACAAACAGAAATCAAACCCAGGTTACAATATCTGCAGATGAGTACATTTTACAACTACCTTACCAAAACACCTGGACACACTAAGAATAAATATGTTGATTTATTTTTTTCTTCAAGTATATTTTGAGTTTATTTATCTTGCAACAGTAATTATTGGCCTTCTTTTATTCCCCCCCCCCCCCCCAAATCTCACTGACTGCAACATTTTTATTGGTAAGTAAAAAAAAATGTAAAGTACCCCCGTCACGCCAAGTGGCATTTAGGAAATATGGTGTTAGTGACCATAAATTTTACAGACCGGCACATGATTTTTGGGGTAATGTGGAAAAAAATCTAGTACCCATTAAAGGCAGGATGAATCGGAAGCCGTCGGTTGGGATCAAACCCTACTTCTTGTATTTCTATTGGTAGCATGGCATGTTTATCAGACTGAGAGCACCTTTAATTGCTTTTCTACTCAAACAATATCAAATTCTCCACATTGATATCTAAAAGTCCTAAAGAATTAATTTATTAAAAAATAATGTACTGAGCGTTATTCTGTTTGGATGTGTGTGTGGCCTTGATTACATGATCATGTACTTATATTTTAAGATTCAAACTTTTAACAAACTCTTTCAGTATGGAAGGTTTTTATCAATGTAACGGAAAATATCTAAGAAACAAAATTTTTCATGGTTTTGTTGTTGTTGCGTTCGCCAGCTTTCAACTCTGACGAAGTCCCTTGAGACTAGGAACTGAATTTTGCGTGTTAATCCATTTTTCCCTGGCAGCCGTGTACACAGGGGTCCCTCGCCGCACAGGCAGATAACTCCGACTTCAGAGGTACTCATGTTTTTTCCATCGATGAGTAACTGACATTTCAATCCGGGCCTCGCTGCTGAGACCAGGGGTGATTGTCGCAGAGAGAAATCATAAATAAAAATTCCAACCGGTGTAGCCAAGATTTGAACCCACAACCTCTCTGTCCCAAGGCCGGTTTCATGGTTTTAAATATCAATCTACATGCTTTGTATTTATCTAGCACATAGCATACTATATGTGAATTTTTGGATAATTGAACAAAGAATTATATTTCACCAATACACAAGACATGTAAAAAGAATACAATTCGATGGTGTTTACATAAATCAAAATTAGAGTGACACACTCTGCAGCTAAATGTATGTGACCGAAAGTGGACTGACATACAGTGCATCAAAAAGTACAGAAAGAGTTAATTTCCTTTTACATAAATCTTTTTCTTAAGTACAAACTATTCAAATCATGTTATTTGATTATACCTATTAATGAGAGCAATAGAGCCTTGCATAGTGACTTGAGGTGAGCTAAGAGAACCAGGCACTGTACAATAAGGTGGCAAAAGATCTTTCTCATCAATATCATTGTCATTCTCATCATCACTATCTTCCTCCCCATTATGAGTGATGGCCTGTTGATGAGTTCTTTCCCCCAGAAGTACCTACAAAACAATCATATATTCATCTTAGTATAAAATCTCTATAAACAAGATCTGTCATAATAAACTCCAGGAAAAAAAAAGATCAATGTTCAGTTTCAACGCACCATATGTAATGTTATAAAACATTTTTTTTTAAACTATCATTATAGCATTTATTCAACTTCTGGGGTATGTCGGAGATGGGGGACACTATGGGCTGGAAAAGAAAGGCTTCATACCCAGTGCAGTCACCACAATGTGCTCAGGTCAAAGTTCTTCCTTCAGTAGAAAAATACTTTCGGACCCTTCTGTGAATCAAACCTGTCCACTGGATTTAGTTACTTGTTCTCTTTATTATAACTAAATGAAATGATGTAGATGTGCTCTGTATCACAATGGAATGACAGCAGTGAGAAGCCAGTTGTTTATAACTGAACCTGAAGCAGTGAGCACGACGTCACATAAATCATCATCTTTCTAGCACAAATGTCATTTCTGCAGATTTGTAACCAACCTCTTCACACTATCCATAAATGATTTCTGGCCATAATGTGAAACAATAGGAGAAATGTTGTTGAGTTTGTCACTGTTCAGTAGCCAGCACCAAACTTAACAATTTGCATGAACAATGTAAAAAGGTAATAAATTAATGTATCATGTCTTTCTTGATGTTACCAAGACTCACTCATGATTAATAAATTCCAAAACTCAATCCGCAGCTAAAAATCCAGTTAGAGCCAAACATCAAAAACAAAATTGTTGCAATGCTAATCAAACAGATAAATTGTAAACAAAATTAATGGTAATCTGTATGTATATATTAATGGGTGTAATGTATTTTAATTTCCCAAAGTTAAGCAAAAGTGTAATGTCTTTAATCTCATAACGTTAAGCAAAATTATTTGAAAATATAGACAGAGTGCCCATTCTTGCTGATTATAAGAAATTATTACACCATAGTGGGAACTGTGATAGCTCAGTGGTTAGTGCACTGGACTACAAAGGACAAGAGGTCAGGTTTAATCCTGATTGACGGCTTCCGGATTCACCCAGCCTTAAATGAGTACTGGTTTTTTTGTTGGAAAAAAAGCGGCACATTTGTAATAACAACCACTTTATCCCAAAAATCATGTGCCGAAGGTCTATAAAAATTATGGTCACTAACACCATATTCCCTACATGCCACTTGGTATGACAGGGCTCTACATTTTTTGTTTGTTTTAATTATACCATAGTAATGATTAGCTTCCGGTTGTTTCCAAAATGGAGGAATTATTTTTCTCCGGCTTGGTATAGAACCGTTGATCAGAGGTTTAACAAGCCGCTATCGTAAAAACGATGTTGTTAATGAAACGTAGACCTGATACAGAATGTGTAAATTAGCAGTAGATAGTAGTGATAGTTTTTTCGGCCCTAAAACAACAACAAAAATAGGATTCTGGAATGTGCGAACAATGGCCGCTCCGACGAAACATGCACAGGTCGCGAGCGAGATGGACAGATACGATCTAGATATTTTAGGATTAAGCGAAATGCGCTGGCTTGGAACAGGTAGGAGATCTATTGATAATAAAATAGTAGTTTTTTCTGGAAGGGAAGATGGAAAACACCGTGAAGGAGTAGGCATAATGATGACAGACAAAGCTGCAAGAAGTTTATTAGAATGGGAACCGGTAAACAGCCGTCTGATACGAACACGATACAAAACAAAACATGGAAGACTTTCAATTATTCAGTGTTATGCGCCTACTAACGAAGCTGATGATGAAGTTAAGGACGATTTTTATAACCAACTGCAACAACTTATAAACAAAATACCAAAACACGATCTTTTAATTGTAATGGGAGACTTCAATGCCAAAGTAGGACAAGATAACGCAGGAGTGGAACATGTGATGGGGAGAGAAGGCTGTAATACAACAAGTCAGAATGGAGAAAGATTAATAGAATTATGTTTAATAGAAAATTTAGTTATAGGTGGGACATTATTTCCACACAAAAATATTCACAAAACAACATGGATATCTCCTGATGATAGAACCTCAAATCAAATTGACCACCTATGTATTAAACAACAATTCAGATCATCATTAATAGATGTAAGAGCTTACAGAGGTGCTGATGTTAATAGTGACCACAACTTGTGCATTGGGAAAATAAGATTAAAATTTAGAAACCAACAGAAGAGGTCAATTACACATAAAATTGATAGTCATAAACTGAAAGATGAAGCCATAAAGGAAAAGTTTAACATAGAGCTAAGTAATTGTTATTCAGCACTCGGTGAAATAGACTTAGATATCAATGAAATGTGGGACTCACAGAGAAAAATACTAATGACAGCAGCAGAAGCAAGTGCCGGACTGAAGAAAATGGAAAAACGAGCTTGGATCTCAGACACCACATGGAAATACATCAAAGAAAGAAGAGAAGCAAAGAGAGCCATGACTAATGTAAAGACAGATCTTGGAAAGGTTCTGGCAAAAGCAACATACAAAGAATTAGACAACAAAGTGAAAAGTTCGGCAAGAAGAGATACAAGAGCTTATATAGACAACTTGGCAGAGAAAGCAGAGACAGCTGCAATTACAGGAGACAGCAGAACTCTCTATACTGTACAAAAGATGCTGACAAACACCTATACATCCAGTGGAACACCAATTCTAGACAAATCTGGATTAATGCTAACAACAAGCGCAGACATAAAAGCCAGTTGGGCGGAACACTTCAAAGAAATTCTTAACCGTCCACTACCTCACAGTTTAATAGATTTTGAAGCTGAAACACCAGCAGCAGAATTAGATGTAAATTTAGATGACTTCACCTTGAGTGAAATAGAAACCACCTTAAAGCTAATGACCAATAACAAGGCTGCTGGGGAGGATAAGTTAACAGCTGAGATCCTCAAGGCAATTGATAGCCATAATTTAATACATCTCCAAAAAATGTTCAACATCATTTGGAAAACAGAGAAGACGCCTCATAAATGGAAAAAAGGAATCATTGTTAAGATCCCAAAAAAGGGCAATCTTAGAGATTGTAACAACTGGAGAGGCGTGACACTTTTGTCAGTTGCCTCAAAGTTATTCTGTAAAATCATCCTAAATAGAATAAAGGATTCAATAGATACAGTAATGCGTGAAGAACAGGCTGGGTTTAGAAAAGGGAGAAGCTGTCTTGACCACATTTTCACTCTACGACTTATATTGGAGGAACACATTGAAAAGCAAAAACCTTTTGTACTTAACTTCATCGACTTCAAAAAAGCATTTGATAGTATTCATAGAGATTCTTTGTGGAAAATTCTGAAGCAATATGGCTTACCATCAAAAATCATAAATATTATCAAAGACATGTATGATGGTTGCACATGTGCAGTTCGAACAGAGGAAGGACTGAGCGAATGTTTCCCAATAGAAACTGGGGTTAAACAAGGATGTATTTTATCGCCCTTGTTATTTGGAATTGTTATGGACTTCATAATGAAGAAATGCTGCACTGGTAATAAAGGCATCGAATGGATACAAGGAGACCATTTGGAGGACCTCGACTTTGCTGATGACATAGATCTCATCAGCAGTCAGATAAAAACGATGCAGTGAAACACAAATGAACTATCATCAATAGCCAGCAAAATTGGGCTTGAGGTCAATCATGAAAAGACTAAAGTCATGAAAAGTTTAATTCCAACAAGTGACAAAATATACATTGAAAACAAACCAGTAGAAGAGATCAATCACTTTATCTATCTTGGAAGTCACATTGATCGAGAAGGGGATACGAGCAAAGAAATTAGAATCAGACTGGCTAAAGCAGCAATGTCTTTCAGAAACCTTGAAAAGTTGTGGAAATCAAAACTCATTAGCACAAACACAAAACTTAGGCTATTCAAATCAAATGTACTATCAACCCTTACGTATGCGTGTGAAAGCTGGAAAACAACAAGAGATATAGAAACAAAGTTGAACGCATTCGAAAATAAATGTCTAAGGAAAATACTTGGTATAGAATGGAACAAATTCAAAACAAACGAGGAAATTAGAGAAATCGCCAATCAACCACTAATATCTTCAGTAATAAAGAAAAGACGATGGTCATACGTTGGACATGTGATGAGAAGAGATAATAATCGAATAGCAAAGCAAGCCCTCATATGGGAAACAACAGGTAAAAGAAAAAGAGGAAGACCCAGGGAGACACTGAGAAGAACATTGATGAGAGAGGCAAGAGCAGCAGGATTCGGCTCCCTCAATGAGATAGAACTGCTTGCACAGAACAGAGACAGATGGCGAGATTTGATAAAATATCTTTAAAAGAAAACTGCTAGAACAAAAATTCACATAGGAGAAGGTGTATCTTGGTCTACGCCCTATGGGCCGGTTACGGCTCGAAAGGTCAATAGAATGATTAGTACATCATAACTGCACTCTCATCAATCACCTTATCACTCAAAACTTACAAAGACTTCACTATATTTTTGTATTCAAGCACTAGAGTTCCCACAATAAGTGCCTTCAAGGTAGCCACAGTGCTTTCATTGCAATGAACTTCTACTCCAGGACTGTAGACTAATACACTTCTTGAAGATTCAAGGCCTTAAAATGTTACCTTTCCTAACTTTGTGAGCCTATGAGTAAACACTTAACTAACCTTCATGTAATTTAAAATTTAAATTTAAACATGTTAAAATTTCATTTCAATTTGATTTCTGTCAACTATTAAATATTACCTGCTCAATCCCCTTGAATACTTTGAGGCTGGATTCAAAGTGTTCATAGTTCTGCTGGTCTAGGAGAATGACAAATAAGGCATCTCTTGCTCGAGCTCTACCCTGAGAACAACATCAAGTCATAGTTTATTTATGACTACCAACTGAACCTATATTACTATACCTCTTTTTGAGTTACATTTTTATGAAACCATAGTAAAATTTACTATTCAAAGAAAATTGTGTAATTTGGAGAAATAATATTTTTATTGACTTCTTAAAACAGACATTTGGAACAATGATACTTTAGAAGAACTAGTTTAAAAAAATAATTGAAGCAATTAAAGAGCACAGCCAGGACAAAGGTTAACATTATGTGCATGAAATATAGATTTTTTTTTTTTAAAACAAAAAGTTTGTTGTAATTTTTCTTGAATCTGTGGGACACAGTGCACAAACTTTACAAGAGCGACTAAAAACTCTCTTTTTCAACAATATTCAGTAAGCACAAGAAGTGAATGGGATATGTTTATTTGTTTATCTATGTAGGCCCACAACAAGGCCTTTGTTCGTCTGTGCTTTGCACTCTGTTTCTGGTCAGATAACATTATCAGTGGGTGCCTCCTGGCAAAAAACTAGAGGTGGTTTATCGGGTTAGTCCGGTTTGTGTATCCACATCAAAGATCTCAACAAAAACGCTGGTCTCACCAGGAGCTAAGGGTTTTGCAGCCAGAAAGCTAAGATTTTGCTCTACCAATTGGCAGCAGCGAAGTAAGGCAAAACGATTTTTATCTTTTCAAGAGAGAGGAATGAATCAATAGTTTAATCTACATGCCATTCTCACTGCATATTGGACAAATCTGTAAGTGCTCAGATCTCCTACAAAGTATATCCCTCAATGTGTAGAGACTAATGACACTGGTATTGTGTTGATTTACAAGTCTTCTTTGGATTCCTGTATAGCGCCTCCGTCTGGCGTTTCCCACCATTACATGAATATTTGTATAGAAACATTATTTAGAATAAAGGGAAAAAAAAAATAAATAAAATCTCATCCACTTAGTTAGTTTTTAAAAATCACACATATTACAATTTTATCTTGACATAGTTTAAAAAAAAAAAATCAGGTCGCAATGACACAATACAGGTCACTGGCAGGAACAATCAGAAAGGGAGAGAGGTTGTGTACATGGGGAATCTGTTGAGTCTAGAAATTGGACTTTTGAGATGGTAATTTTTATGATATGACTGTAATCTAGGATCAATAAACAAATGTTGCATTCTTTTTGCCTAGAGGCAAAACATTTACTTGTGTTAAATGTAACAAAATTTGTGTTTAAATTCAAAGCATTCGATAGACCTAATATTATTATCTTAGATTGCCAAATAAAACTGTAAATGAAAACCTTAGGGGGAAAAACAAAAAACTGCCCAGATACCAACTGGAACAGAGATCAAGAAAAAGAAATGGGGATGAATTAGCTACACATTGTGAAGACCAACAAACAATATTGCAAGACAGTTATCGAACTGGAATCCACAAAGAACTAGGAAAGTTAGAAGGCTCAAACAGATAAGGAGAGGAACTATCAAGATAGAAGAAAAGGCTGCAAGATGGATGTTGGCACATTTGGATAAGATTGCACAGAACCGAGTCCATTGACAGTGTGGTTGTAGACCTTTGCTGCATGAGAGGCTGCAAGGTTACGGTCAAGTCAGTATTATTATAACGTTAATCAGAGTGCATTATGATCCTTTGACTATTGTGAAGAAAAGTAAAATGAAATGGTTTAGCCATGTTTCACAATCACCTGGAATGTCAAAGACAACTGTGCAAGGAAATGTGACAGGAGAAAGAAAGAGAAGTAGACAGAGAAAGCGATGGGAAGATGACATTAAAGAATAGACAGACCTCAGACTCCGCAGAGTCCTAAAGAACGAGTGAACATAGATAGAGATCGACAGAAAAGATTGATGAAGTCTGTCAGTGGTACCCAACAACATACAGGGTTATGGGATGAAAAAATATTACTTGTTTAAAACAATATCACATTGAAAGGAAAGACAACACATACTCTTCTTTTGTTCTTTCCTTCTTTCATCTTCCCGCTTGAGCCATGTAGCGTCACAGAGAGGAGGAATGTGTAATTTTTCTGGCATTCGCTATATGAATAGGTGGAGTTGTCATGTCAATTTACTGAATATCTTTTTCACTCTATTTTTCCATCTCTTTCTGGGTTTCCTATTTGCTCTGTAGACATGTTTTCATGTAATATGCTTGAGCCATAGATTGGTTGGATTTCATTCTGGTCAGATGTTCAAATCATTTCTTTTTTTTTTTTTTTTTGTTCAATACAGTCAATAGTTGGTATTTCAGCGACCATTTTTTTCAAGACCATTACTAATCTTATCTCATCTAGTTTTATTTACAGCTTTTCATTTTGCATGTAATTTTATGCTTGTCTTTCAAGAATTGTCCATGCATGTTAACAATGAGCAGATTTATACCCAAAAAATATATATGGCTGTGTCAGCATAAAGTACAGATTTTAACATCATG
The DNA here is from genome assembly GCA_032433765.1 of Megaustenia siamemsis. Lineage (NCBI taxonomy): Eukaryota > Metazoa > Mollusca > Gastropoda > Stylommatophora > Ariophantidae > Megaustenia > Megaustenia siamemsis. The sequence goes on from JAVIAB010000124.1 coordinate 34,871,496, forward strand.
GCACAGTTTAAGAATATGAACAATAGAACCGCATCATGGGTATATAGATATAGTGTTAGACTTTTACTGCATCAGACTGCTTATATTAATATAGATGTTTATACATGATTACTAACCTTAGAAAGAGTGTAGGACCTGTAATCCTTTGGAGAATCAAACCTAATGACTAGGTTGCACTTGGGGATATCAACACCCTCCTCCAGCTCAAATGTGGCAATCACTAAGTTACATTCTTGTGTACGAAATTTACGCAATGCTTCCTCTTGACGCTTGAAATTTCTGCTTATTTTCTGTTTGCCATTGACACCCCTTAAGCCTGGACCTGTGATATGACAACTCTTCACAAAACAGAGGTTTTCATCCCAAGAACAAACTTCTTCAATCACTTTGTTCAGGCCAAAAGCAATATATCTATTCTCTACAAATACGACCCCACACAAGTTCTTCTCCTCCTCTTCCGTAAATGACAATACATGCTCATGTCCACCATCTGCCGTGCGTTTAACTGCAATGTGCACTGGTTTGGATGATTTTTTATTTGATGGCCCCACGTTGCTTTCATCATCATCTGAGCCTGACATGCTAGAATCATCATCATCAGAAAGGTCAGAAAAGTCATCATCACCATTACAATTGTCACCATTACTTATGATCACAAAATCCAGCTCTGGCTTGTAGTTTCTCAAAACTGTTACTAGTTCTCTAACTTTTGGGGTTGTGTACTCTAGCAGCTCATCTACATCATAGTCAGGGTGGAAATTTTTTTCAAAAACTCTAATCAGAAGCCGTAATGTAGTAATGACACATTTGAGAAAGCGTTTGTGAATCTCATTCTTTTCATATTTGAGAATTTTTTCTAGCTGCATGACAAAATATTCTGAAATTGAAGATGTACACCATGTCCCCAAAACACTTAGCACATTCAGACACTGAGATAAGACTTGTTCTGGAATCTCTGTTGGATCTCTATTGTCCATCTCAGAACTAATAGAAATGTGACAATTACTAAAGAAATAGTAGCTCTGCTCTAACAAATCTTCTAAAGTTGCCCTAAGTGACAGTTGCCCTGTATCATACTCATATTCAACACATTTGATTACGGACTCTTTTGGTCGACAGCCAAATCTTTCTGACAATAAAAGCATGGATGTTTCTGCATAGGCGTACATAGTTTTTTCCATTGAAGCAATTGTTTCTTGCAGTTTGGAAGGATCATCACACTCTGTTCCTGCTATTGAAGCTGTCACACCTAAGATGTGAGGCTGACTATTGAAAGGAATGGCCCTGACATGGGCAATAATCTCAGCATAAGGGTGTTTTTCTACCTCAGCTGCTTTGTGACACTCATCAAATATAAGTAAGTTCACATCCTTCAACTTAACATAATCATTCTGAAGAGCTGCCAGGAACACAGGACCATAACAAACTAAAATGTTATTTGACTCTATCAAATGACTCCAGTTTTGTAAATGTTTTCCATTGACAGTTCCTTCATTTATAAAGCCTCCTTCAAACAAGTGAAGAGGGCAACATCCGATCTGTAGGTCAGTATGATGTGGTAATGTTTGAAACAAACCATCAACTTCCTCCTCTGTAAATGATAGACATAAATATTAATAATCACTATATTTGTAAATAACAATTGTACTTCCATAATCTGTACTTTACTTTCTATATTTTACATTAAAGAAAAATCTCATTTGCAAAAAAGCAGAAAAAATACTTATAAAATGTTTTAATAACAACTAATGTCTCCTTTTGATGATATATCAAACGAACCCACAGCCTCAAAGAAGTAGATACAATCTAGAAACAAGCTAGAAAAACAAAATGGACAACGTTATAAAAAAAAAGATGTGTGCTAGAACATGACAACTTAAACAAGCACACCAGTATATCTTCAGATTCAGAACAAGTCACTGTGGCCTCAGAGCACACCTAAAGAAGATAGGACTCAGCGACTTTGCAAACATGTGATTGCAGAGTACCCAGACTCCATAGCATATTCTACAAAACTGCAGCATTCTCATAACCCTAAGAACACAAATATGGCCCAAGAAAACAATCCCATATGGAAAACTATAGGGAACCAATGAAGACTTCAAACGTATCATCTTGTTAGTGTCCCAAGCTAGTCTAAATGTCTAAAAACATAGCAGAAGCTGATCATTGAAGAAGATTTTTCAAATTTTTTTTACTAATCAATTTATTCATTGTCATATAAGAACAATTAAACAAAATAGAAAAGAAATAAAAAGTATAACATTTATTTATCATCCCAGGTTCATTTAATTGTGATTTCAGTTAATAAATTTAGAATCATGGAAAATCATCCATATTTTATGTCTCTTTACCTGAGTCAGTAAGGTAGAATGTAACTTGGCGATTACAATTTACAGAATGACGAGTAGATGATGCTAGTTCTTTAGCCACCATTAGCGCCAAGAACACTTTACTTTGTGAACATCCTAAACACAAAAGTGTGTTTCTCTTCAAAGCAGCATCTAGTAATTGTATCTGTGTGAAATATATACAGAGAAATATAATTCATAATATGAAGAGTAAGAATTCCTGACTAATCAAACAGTCACAGCGCTGTCTCTGTCCGCTCTCCCCTACCAATGAAACTCCCAGTATATAATTTACATTATATTTACAATATTGGAGCTGCGATAGCTCAGTGGTTAGTGAACTGGACTACAAAGGACAAGTGGTAGGGTTCGATCCCAACCGACGGCTTCCGGGTTCACCCAACCTTAAATGGGTACCGGATTTTTTTTCTGGGAAAGTAAAGCGGCACGGGCATAATACCGACCACATTACCCCATTTTTTTTATGGTCACTAACACCATATTCCCTATACGCCGCCACTTGGCGTGACGGGGATACTTTACTTTTTTTTTTTTTACTATATTTACAATAAAAGACAGAATTTAAGGCAACACAAACAAATGTATCAAACATGAAAATAAGACCAAGTCTCTTGTAATGTTTTGGCAAGTTGCACAATAATGAATCAATTAAGCTTTCATTTCATCTTCTCGTGGAATCATTTACATTATAATAACAGGATCACTCTCAGATTTTAATACATAAAAACCTCATCTAGTAAAACACCTATTACCAGATCTTATAGACTATGGGAGAAACCATTACGGTTGGCCCACACCATGATTTATATGCAATCTTTGGTGATTTATTTGTATCTAGTATAGATTAAAATATTAATTAAATATTAAATCTCCCATTCATAAAAGGAACACAAAAGTCTAATTTCATTTTTAAATCTTTCCAAGAAAAGTACCTGATATGTTTGTGGAGTGAAAGTATTTGTTGGAATGTCATCAAGGCGATGATACCGTGAAGCTTTCCGAATTCCTCCAGGATTGTTATGTGCCATCTTGAAATCAAGCTTTCTGCTCATGTGTTCAAAATAAAGAAAAGATATATAGGTAACAGTTCATTTTGACACTGTGCCAAAATGTTATGTGGTCATTTACAGACTAAAAATAATTAATGCAACTCTTGATGAAACTATTAAAGCAAATGTGTTCATCATCATCATCAAGTACTGGCGTAGGTGATCATGTCTCTCCACAACTTTCGATTTTGGTAGATATTTATCATCTCTGTTGTTGACCTTCTGCCAGCCATTCTCTTAAGCTGTCTGTTATTTTCTCTCTTTGCTTCCCTCTATCTCTTCGTCCCTCAATTTTTCCAGTTGTTACAATATATTCCAGTTGTTCTCTTCTCATTACATGCCCAAAAAATTATGATTGTTTCTTCCTAATATTGGAAATTAGCTCTGTTTTTGCTTTGACCTATCTCAGAACATCTTCATTTCTCTTCTTCGCTGTCCATGGTACTCTCAACATTCTTCTGTAAAACCACATTTCTACAGACTCCAGTGATTTTCTTGTTTGTTGTCCTATTGTCCATGATTCGCATCCATATGTTAAGACTGGCTCTATGTAACATTTAAGAACTCTTTTTCTTGTTGTGGCGATTCATGATTGTACAAAGAAATTACGACTGTGGTTTTCTGTTGCCTTCCGTCGGTTTGTTTGCGGTTGGCTCCGCTAGCCTTTGACTAAAAAGTCTCACCCACAAGGCAGTGGGATTGTTTTATTTCGGGGTACCCTCCCTTAGCCTTTTACTATCCCGAGCTTACCTGCAAGGCAGCCACAGGTTGTACTGTTTACTGCATACAGTAGCAGGTAAAATTACCTGACCTGACACTACTTGTGTTCATAAGTAACAATAATACATTTAAAAACAATTAAACAGGTTAAATTTGACCCACAGTAACAAATCTTACATTAATTCATTATTTAAAGCAGCTATCGTGTTTATACTCTGCATATATCTTAGTGTGATAATTCATGTGAGAGCTGTTGGAAAACAATTATAGAAATAGAAAACAAATCAGATCCATTTGAAAACATGTGTCATGAAAATAGTTTGTATGCCATGGAATGAATTAAAGACTAGTGCAGAAATAAAGAAATGACAATGCATCAAAAAAATATATGTAATCAAGAGAAGGTGGTCATTGTTGACCATGTAATGAGAAGAGACAACAACAAAATCTCAAAACAAGCCCACTGAACTAGAAACCTGAAGGTAAAAGAAAAAAGAAGTTGACCTAGAGAAACACTAAAAAGAAACTACCTTGTCAAGATTGAGAGGCTTTCCAAGAATCAGGATATATGCTGAGATACAATGCAGGTCCTGTGCATTGTATGCTGACACTTAATAGCAAAGATTGTCAGACACAGAGAATCTAACTTCTACCCTATATGTGCCATCTTTCACTTGAAAGGACAATAGATTGATATATCTCAGTATAAGCAGTGATTGGAATATCTGGGTTGACAAAATTGTGGGAATAAGAAGTAATTAATGAGCTGACAGGCTTACAGATATAGCTGCTATGAAGAATAAATGCATTTGAACTCATATTGTGCTGTTATTCATCACCATCATCGAGTGTCGTCTCCACAACGAAGGTTGTTGTTTCACAACAGAAGGTGATGTTCTTGAAAGAAAAACTAGAGTGTCTTTAACAATTAGATATGTGCCAAAAATTCTGAAGTCTAAACTCTTTGTTTATACTTATATATATATATGAAATAGAAACCACCTTAAAGCTAATGACCAATAACAAGGCTGCTGGAGAGGATAAGTTAACAGCTGAGATCCTCAAGGCAATTGATAGCCATAATTTAATACATCTCCAAAAAATGTTCAACATCATTTGGAAAACAGAGAAGACGCCTCATAAATGGAAAAAAGGAATCATTGTTAAGATCCCAAAAAAGGGCAATCTTAGAGATTGTAACAATTGGAGAGGCGTGACACTTTTGTCAGTTGCCTCAAAATTATTCTGTAAAATCATCCTAAATAGAATAAAGGATTCAATAGATACAGTAATGCGTGAAGAACAGGCTGGGTTTAGAAAAGGGAGAAGCTGTCTTGACCACATTTTCACTCTACGACTTATATTGGAGGAACACATTGAAAAGCAAAAACCTTTTGTACTTAACTTCATCGACTTCAAAAAAGCATTTGATAGTATTCATAGAGATTCTTTGTGGAAAATTCTGAAGCAATATGGCTTACCATCAAAAATCATAAATATTATCAAAGACATGTATGATGGTTACACATGTGCAGTTCGAACAGAGGAAGGACTGAGCGAATGTTTCCCAATAGAAACTGGGGTTAAACAAGGATGTATTTTATCGCCCTTGTTATTTGGAATTGTTATGGACTTCATAATGAAGAAATGCTGCACTGGTAATAAAGGCATCGAATGGATACAAGGAGACCATTTGGAGGACCTGGACTTTGCTGATGACATAGTTCTCATCAGTAATCAGATAAAAACGATGCAGGAAAACACAAATGAACTATCATCAATAGCCAGCAAAATTGGGCTTGAGGTCAATCATGAAAAGACTAAAGTCATGAAAAGTTTAATTCCAACAAGTGACAAAATATACATGGAAAACAAACCAGTAGAAGAGATCGATCACTTCATCTATCTTGGAAGTCACATTGATCGAGAAGGGGATACGAGCAAAGAAATTAGAATCAGACTGGCTAAAGCAGCAATGTCTTTCAGAAGCCTTGAAAAGTTGTGGAAATCAAAACTCATTAGCACAAACACAAAACTTAGGCTATTCAAATCAAATGTACTATCAACCCTTACGTATGCGTGTGAAAGCTGGAAAACAACAAGAGATATAGAAACAAAGTTGAACGCATTCGAAAATAAATGTCTAAGGAAAATACTTGGTATAGAATGGAACGAATTCAAAACAAACGAGGAAATTAGAGAAATCGCCAATCAACCACTAATATCTTCAGTAATAAAGAAAAGACGATGGTCATACGTTGGACATGTGATGAGAAGAGATAATAATCGAATAGCAAAGCAAGCCCTCATATGGGAAACAACAGGTAAAAGAAAAAGAGGAAGACCCAGGGAGACACTGAGAAGAACATTGATGAGAGAGGCAAGAGCAGCAGGAATCGGCTCCCTCAATGAGATAGAACTGCTTGCACAGAACAGAGACAGATGGCGAGATTTGATAAAATATCTTTAAAAGAAAACTGCTAGAACAAAAATTCATATAGGAGAAGGTGTATCTTGGTCTACGCCCTATGGGCCGGTTACGGCTCGAAAGGTCAATAGATAGATAGAAACTCTTTTTTGGAAAGTGATCATCATCATCGAGTGCCTTCTCCGCAACGAAGGTTGGCTACCATGGAGCGCCATTCTGCTCTGTCTCTTGCTTTGATGGTGCAGGTTGTCATAGGCTGATTTGTCCATCTTTTGATGTTACTCGTCCATGTTAGTCTTGGTCTGCCTCTTTTACCTTGTATTTTCCCCTCCAGGATTACTTTTAGTAGGCTGTTGTGTCTTTTAACATGGCCCAAAAATCGCATTTGTCTTGTTTGAATTGTGCTTAGTAGTTCTTTTCATTTTAGTTGTTTTAAGACTTCATCGTTTGTTTTCTTTTCCTTCCATCCAATTCTATCTATTCTTCTATATATCCACATTTCAAAGGCTTCAATTCTCTGTTCTGTTTTCTTGACCATGTTTCAGCACCATATAGGAATATTGAGAAGATGTAACATTTTGCTATTCTTAGTTTTAGCCCTGGTGTTATTTGTTTTGATGTTAGTATGTTCTTCATGACATTAAAATTACTTTTGCCATTCCTATTCTTTTGTTTATTTCAGTTCTACATTTTCCATCACTGGTTATGGTATGTCCAAGGTAGTTGTAGTTCTGAACTGTCTCCAGGTCTATTCCTTCTATTTTGATACCCACTTGTGGGTTTTGAGTATTTTCTTTGTTTATGATCATAGTTTTAGTCTTTTTGATATTCATATCTAGTCCATATTTTTTGCTTGTCATGTTTATTACATTAAGTAATTGTTGTAGATCTTTAGGATTTTCTGCTATTAGTACAGTATCGTCAGCATATCTTAAGTTATTAATTATCTTTCCATTAATTTGTAGCCCTTGCATCTCTATGATGTTTTTAAAGATTTGCTCAGTGTATAGATTGAACAAGCTTGGTGACAGGATGCATCCCTGTCTTACTCCTCTTTTTATATCAATGGGTGTATAGTTCTCTTTGTTATATTTTATTATTGCTGTTTGCTCCCAGTATAGATTACATATTAGTCGTATGTCCATGTCATCTAAATGTATCACTTTTAGGCATTCTATAAGTTGTTTGTGGTGTACTCTATCAAATGCTTTGGTGTAGTCTATGAAGCAGCCTTATATTGGTTTGTTCACTTCTGTGTACTTTTCGATTAATGTTCTCATGCAGAATATGGCTTCTTTTGTTCCACTATTTTTCCTAAATCCAAATTGCTGCTAAAAAATTTGGCTGTTATTGCAACTGCCAATATAAGGAAGATGGAAGAGTCAATGATTTGACAATATCTGTGAATCTGCGACATGACAAGACAAGTCCACGACTGGACATTTGTTTTTGCATCATGATCCATCTCAAATAATAATTTCAGAAAATGATAAAAAGCAAGCTTCTAAAATGTCAAATCAATGATAAATATTAAATTTGATGGTTGGTAGTCACAGTAATGTATCACTTAAGTTGTCACCGTCACGCCTAAGTTACATATTGTTTTTATTTATATTATTATATGATTAAATGGGATGATTTATATTACTATTACAGACAGTTTAAGTCACACTACAATACAATCAGTACTCTACAGTATATTAGTATAAATATGTATTAAATGCATATTATTAATAATTGTGTTGTAATGTAAATGTATTTTCACAGAGCAAAATACTAATGACAGCAGCAGAAACAAGTGCTGGACTGAAGAAAATGGAAAAACGAGCTTGGATCTCAGACACCACATGGAAATACATCAAAGAAAGAAGAGAAGCGAAGAGAGCCATGACTAATGTAAAGACAGATCTTGGAAAGGTTCTGGCAAAAGCAACATACAAAGAATTAGACAACAAAGTGAAAAGTTCGGCAAGAAGAGATACAAGAGCTTATATAGACAACTTGGCAGAGAAAGCAGAGACAGCTGCAATTACAGGAGACAGCAGAACTCTTTATACTGTACAAAAGATGCTGACAAACACCTATACATCCAGTGGAACACCAATTCTAGACAAATCTGGATTAATGCTAACAACAAGCGCAGACAGAAAAGCCCGTTGGGCAGAACACTTCAAAGAAATTCTTAACCGTCCACTACCTCACAGTTTAATAGATTTTGAAGCTGAAACACCAGCAGCAGAATTAGATGTAAATTTAGATGACTTCACCTTGAGTGAAATAGAAACCACCTTAAAGCTAATGACCAATAACAAGGCTGCTGGAGAGGATAAGTTAACAGCTGAGATCCTCAAGGCAATTGATAGCCATAATTTAATACATCTCCAAAAAATGTTCAACATCATTTGGAAAACAGAGAAGACGCCTCATAAATGGAAAAAAGGAATCATTGTTAAGATCCCAAAAAAGGGCAATCTTAGAGATTGTAACAACTGGAGAGGCGTGACACTTTTGTCAGTTGCCTCAAAGTTATTCTGTAAAATCATCCTAAATAGAATAAAGGATTCAATAGATACAGTAATGCGTGAAGAACAGGCTGGGTTTAGAAAAGGGAGAAGCTGTCTTGACCACATTTTCACTCTACGACTTATATTGGAGGAACACATTGAAAAGCAAAAACCTTTTGTACTTAACTTCATCGACTTCAAAAAAGCATTTGATAGTATTCATAGAGATTCTTTGTGGAAAATTCTGAAGCAATATGGCTTACCATCAAAAATCATAAATATTATCAAAGACATGTATGATGGTTACACATGTGCAGTTCGAACAGAGGAAGGACTGAGCGAATGTTTCCCAATAGAAACTGGGGTTAAACAAGGATGTATTTTATCGCCCTTGTTATTTGGAATTGTTATGGACTTCATAATGAAGAAATGCTGCACTGGTAATAAAGGCATCGAATGGATACAAGGAGACCATTTGGAGGACCTCGACTTTGCTGATGACATAGTTCTCATCAGCAGTCAGATAAAAACGATGCAGGAAAACACAAATGAACTATCATCAATAGCCAGCAAAATTGGGCTTGAGGTCAATCATGAAAAGACTAAAGTCATGAAAAGTTTAATTCCAACAAGTGACAAAATATACATGGAAAACAAACCAGTAGAAGAGATCGATCACTTTATCTATCTTGGAAGTCACATTGATCGAGAAGGGGATACGAGCAAAGAAATTAGAATCAGACTGGCTAAAGCAGCAATGTCTTTCAGAAGCCTTGAAAAGTTGTGGAAATCAAAACTCATTAGCACAAACACAAAACTTAGGCTATTCAAATCAAATGTACTATCAACCCTTACGTATGCGTGTGAAAGCTGGAAAACAACAAGAGATATAGAAACAAAGTTGAACGCATTCGAAAATAAATGTCTAAGGAAAATACTTGGTATAGAATGGAACGAATTCAAAACAAACGAGGAAATTAGAGAAATCGCCAATCAACCACTAATATCTTCAGTAATAAAGAAAAGACGATGGTCATACGTTGGACATGTGATGAGAAGAGATAATAATCGAATAGCAAAGCAAGCCCTCATATGGGAAACAACAGGTAAAAGAAAAAGAGGAAGACCCAGGGAGACACTGAGAAGAACATTGATGAGAGAGGCAAGAGCAGCAGGAATCGGCTCCATCAATGAGATAGAACTGCTTGCACAGAACAGAGACAGATGGCGAGATTTGATAAAATATCTTTAAAAGAAAACTGCTAGAACAAAAATTCATATAGGAGAAGGTGTATCTTGGTCTACGCCCTATGGGCCGGTTACGGCTCGAAAGGTCAATAGATAGAATGTAAATGTCAAATTTGAAATATTATAATGATAATCTGTCTCTAGCTATAATAATTAAATAATATTACAGCTGCCTTAGTTACTGCAGTGTTTAGTCTATACTTACTAATCTTTGTTATATATATATTACATTTAATATAATAATATTATTAAAACAGTGTAAGATAAGAGTATGTAAGACTAACTGTAAAAGTGTTATAATAACTTAAACTTGTATTAATTGTAATTATTAATTCTTATTAAGTATAAAAGACTAGTCCCTGTAGACAGTGTTTGTGTGTAGTAGTAGTCCCAATTCAAAGAGATCTAGTCAAGCTATCAGGACATAAAAAAGCATTATAAAAAATTTTAAAAATATTAAAATGCACTGCAACGTTAGTTTTCATCTTGCGACCTACAGTCTACAGTAACACTAGGCTACACTACACTAGCCTAGCCTACAGTCATCTCATTTTATTTTTGTATGGAAATCAAAACAGTAAATAATATATTCTATATTGCAATGAAAATTATTTCAAATCCCAATGAACTTATTAACTTATAAAATATATAAAATTATAATAATTTTGTATGAATATTGAATGTCTGAAAATTGAATGACTGAAGTGAATATCAATTTTATTTAAAAATTGTATACTTTTGTGAAGTGTTCGATGAGTGTATTTTGTCTTGAGCTTGTTTTGGTCCAAATTCTGAGAAAGTTTCTCACAGTGAGTTCCAGTTCTAAGTCAGTCTGTCTCTCGCCGACAAGTTTAAAATTGATCTTATATATCAGATTTCCCGATCCGATTGAAATCTGAAACTGAAACTCCAGACAGAAATGAGAACTTGAGTCTTCAGTTCAAACTTATATTATTAGATTATAAATTTAATAAATATAAAATATGAACAATTGGTACAGAAAATGAATATTGATAGTGCTTGCACCCATGCAGATAATAAAATCAAAGTATCTGACCATGATCCTAGTCGGCTTGTCCTTATGAATCAAAGATTTGAGCACTTAGATCATTTTGTCATTTTCATTGTCTACCACGACAAAAATAGCCTCGGTCCGTCTACCATTCGCCATTTTCAGGACAAGCATGCACGATTTGTTAGTGCGTTTTTCATTGGGCAACTCCCATTATTCACCCAATGGAAAGAAATTTCACAGTAATTCTGGGAAATTAAAGAGAGTGGTCGTTCTTTGTGACTATGTTTTTCGCTATTATACAAATAGAATCCAATAACTTATATTGAGGGGCGTCATTACAACTGACTGATACATTATTTGACATAATTTTTGGATTATGAATCTTGAAAATTACCAAGTTAAAAATGTGAGTTTGCAATAATTTCTTTACAAAATAAATATAATTGTTATGTTTTATTTAATTATTATGTTTGTTTACTACAGTAAACTAAAGATAAAGTAGTTTAGTTTAGTCGTACGTACTGAACTGTAGTGAGTTAGTACTCACTGTTACTGTTAGTGTTGTAATATAGTACATACATATATAGTACTCTGTCAACTCAGTGTGCTGACTGTAGTGTATGTTTATGTTAAAATATTTAGTCTGAGAGTTGATAGTTTTTTAGTTACTACTCACTGTGTGTGCTTGTGTATTATATAGTGTACAACTGTAGTTTGTGTAGTCAAGTAAAGTAATATGTGGCAAGCACTCCACAGTGACAATTGTTGTTGATGTCTAATGTCTGCATGCTTCCTGTTGAGTTTGAACACTTTATTTTTACCAACACTTCTGTGATATTGATTACTATTACTTTATAACTTGTTTTGTTCAGGTTTAGCTTGAGCAAAAATTAAGTGTTCTAATCTATCACGCTCTAAATTCTTTTGTTAGTTCATGATCATGTGTGATGTTCTTTGTTTTGTAATATCTTCTATTTCATTAATTTTTATTTTTCATTTTCTAAAAGTACCTTTTCTTGCAGCATTGCATCTCAGTGTAGTGATTCAGGAAATGTGTATATACACTGTATCTGGTGGCGATGTTACAGGGTATGTTACCCATAAATGATTCAAAGATAGCAGTAGAGCATAGTGGTGATGGCTCGGATAATGTGGGGGAGGGGGGATGAATGGAAGAGTGGTGGCAATGACCCAGGTTGTGTGTATGGGTGGTGCACATTTAAGTAGAAGGATAGGGCATATGGAAAATAATTCTAGAGAAATTTCCCCAAATTCAGGTCACTCTAATTTGACAAACTAACCAACCAATGGAGGGTTGAACTCATTGTTAAGTTTGTATACAATACTAATAAGAGATCATGCAGTATTCTATGGACAGAGTCAGAAGGACTTATTAATGCATTGAAGTGAATAACTTAGTCAGAGTTATTAAATTACTTTTGTGAATAATGAAATAATTCAAGTTCAGTCACCTCTAAGCACACCACTGACTGAGCACGTTGTATTAGAAAAAGACCAAATAATCATGTGAGGTTCATTAACATTAATCATCAGTATTAACCTATTGAACTTTAATTAGCCATTAGGCACTAGATAACGAATGAGAAAGATAGATGTGAATTCATAACTACCAGAATGTAAGTAGAATTGCAATCTATCACTCACCAGTGTACCTATGAGAGAGCCAATTATGCATGAGTGATATGACTTATGTTGATATGCCATGATATAGACTAGCCAATAAACAAAACAGATGTATTCTTTCATGTGTGTGATTGTGTTAATCTTAAATGTGTTTTAGCTGCTTCCTTTGTAGGAGTGTACGTTACACCCCACTACTTGCTCCTGTCATGAAATATCCAACTGAAATTTCATATATATTTCCACTGCTGATAATACCATGCATGATAAAATTAATATGTTTCTTTACAGGCACCACCAACAATATACTATATTCCCAATTTTATTTGCAAAGAAGAAGAAGATCTGCTCTTAAATAAAGTTTATTCTGCCCCCAAGCCAAAATGGACACAGCTCTCTCACAGAAAACTTCAAAACTGGGGTAAGACTTTCAGAAATCATGAATTAATATTTTTTTATATTATATTAGTAATATTTTTTTAATTGATAGCCATCTGGATGATTTTATTAATTTTGCAATATTTAATATTGTTATATGGGAAACAACAGGTAAGAGAAAAAGAGGAAGACCCAGAGAGACATTGAGAAGAACATTGATTAGAGAGGCAAGAGCAGCAGGAATCGGCTCCCTCAATGAGATGAGATAGAGTTGCTTGCACAGAGTAGAGACAAATAGCGAGATTTGATAAAAGATCTTTACAAGTATTGAAAGCTGCTTGAATACAAATTTAGATAAGAGTTTCTGGGTCTATGCCCATGGGCCAGCTACGGCTCGAAAGGTCAATAGATAGATAGATAATATATTGCTATGACATGACATATGCAAATCTATTCTCCTCTTGCGATTAGTTAAAATGTTATATCATGTGGACAGCATTAGATTAAAATTCTGCACTAATACTTCAAGGATAGGAGAATTGAAAAAAAAATACCGTGGGGAACACTGTCCAGGTTACCTCGACTGCAAAGACACTGACAATGTCTATAAGTATCTAAGGGCCCACACATACATGTATAAATGCACAAATGTGTGTGTGTGTGTGTGTATATATATATATATATATATATATATATATATATATATACAAACATATATGCGCATATATATATATATATACAAACATATATGCGCATATATATATATATATATACAAACATATATGCACATATATATATATATATATACCTATACACATACATGCATATACACACCCATACAGGGACAATCATATATGTGTAGAAATGTGAGCATAACGCCCACATAACCAGAAGAGTACACACCGAGGTCAGTGTGCATACACAAAGGAGAAAGAATAGAACAGAAGAATAACAGATACTGGAAAGACGGAAAGATTGAGATGTCTGAGAGTGGGGTACAATAAGAAACATATGAAAGGTAAGTAGCACAAACAAAAGAGGTATAGGAGATCACAGAAGTATTGCAGTGGGGTCTAGTGGAGGAGAACTATGAATAGCATGGCATAGTGGATAGACTAAAGTGCCCAAACATGGGCAGCAAAGAAGGTTATGCAATAAGGAAGGAGCAACTAAATGGAAACTATGTGTATGAGTGAGATACATTCATGCCTCGTGGGGTCAGCGAACCAAATTGGACTATACGGCAATTCTCCAAAAGCAAATCGGCTGCGGTCACCAGAGTGGCAAAGTACAATATCAGTGATACGGATGTCGTCTTCGTCCTTGTGGTCTGAGGAATTAAAATGGGAAGACACTGGAGTGCCAGTATTCTGATGAAGGTCTCAAAGATGTTCACAAAATCTTTTCGCTAATCATCTCCCATACTCACCAATATAAGTTATGTGGCATCGTTGGCATATGATGGCATAAATGATGTTTCGGGACACACATGTGAAGCCATGCTTAATCTCAAACCGTCCGTTAGGGAATAAGACAGAGTCAGTGCGGAGCACATAGGCTCAGGTGATACAGTTACAACCACAAGGGGACGCACCCAAGTGTTGGTGGTCAGAGCAAGGGAGATGACTCCTAACCAGAATATCTCCCAAATTCCTGTCGCGTTTGAAGGTGATCATATGGGGATCACTAAAAAGTAGACGAGTAATGTGATCAGAGTGAAGAATGGAACGATAGCGGTTGAGTATCTTCACAGCTGCCAGGTTGTGAGGGTGATTATTGTTCTCTTTGGGGGGGGGGGGCAGTTTGCAAAAAGTGAGTGCCTTTGGACGAGATATAAGGAGGACCCGCTTGAAGGCAGACTGGAGGATCGAATCTGTATAAAGCCGGCGGTTAAAGAAACCTAACATGAGGTGAGCCTTGGTCATCCTGGCAGATGCAACGAAGATGCGATAACTGTGAGAACGGAATCGAATCACAAGAAGGTGAATGTGATGAAGCATAGAAAAGATAACAATGAGTGTCTGTGGGTTTATAGAAAACCAAGGTGTGGAGGCCAGAAGTACCGAAGGAAACAATAAGATCTAGGAAGGCAACAGAGGAAGTGGATATCATCATCACCAAGTACCGGGCCTACTGGCGTATGTGGTCATGTCTCTCCACAACTTTCGATCTTGATAGTTCTTTATCATTTCTGTTGTTGACCTTCTGCCAAGCCATTCTCTTAAGCTGTCTGGTATTTCTCTCTTTGCTTCCCTCTATCTCTTCGACCCTCAATTTTTCCAGTTGTTACAATATATTGCTCTCTTCTCATTACATAGCCAAAAAATGATTGTTTCTTCCTAATATTGGAAATTAGCTCTCTTTTTGCTTTGACCCCTTTCAGAACATTTTCATTACTCTTCTTAGCTGTCCATGGTATTCTCAACATTCTTCTGTAAAACTACATTTCTACAGACTCCAGTGATTTTCTTGTCTGTTGTCCTATTGTCCATGATTCACATCCATATGTTAAAACTGGCTCTACATAACATTTAAGAACTCTTTTTCTTGTTTCTATTGATTGCATAGTATCTTCCTCATTTTCTGGAAAGCTGCTTTTGCCTGAGCCATTCTGTATCTCACCTCTTTTGTACATCTTCTGTCTGAGGTTAACAAATATTTAAATTCATTACCTGTTTTAATATTGTTCCACTTGTCTTTATTGAAGTGGATATACAAGATCCATTTAATCTTATAGCTTTGTGATAGCTGCCAATGTAGTCGATAAACTTGGAGACGTCATCTTCAGGTAGATCGGTAAGTCCGAAGCTGTCATCAATATACCTGAGGTATATGATGGGAAGGGGACCTTGATACAAATTAAAAATTTGGTGTTCAAGGTAACCCATAAATAGGCAAGCATAGCTGGGGCCCAATTTGGTGCCCATGGCTACTCCACTAACTTGGTCATAGAAGTCACGATTGAGCTCAAAGGTGTTGAGGTTGAGTACAAGCTCAGTAAGGCGGAGAAGAGTAGCAGTATCAACAGAGGGGTGTTGCCTCCGGTCAAGAAAGAACCGTAAAGCCAGGTCGTCGGAGTGAGGATAGAGAGAACAAACATCAAGGATGAAAAGTCGGTATGAGAGACCACGGGAGCGAGAGATGGGAAAGACTAACTACCATGTGCTGAAGACACTGTCTAGATAGTCAGATATATGATCAGTCAGGCAAGCACACGCTGACATAATGGGATGTCCTGGATTGTCCATTTTGTTAATTTTAGGGAGCATGTAGAATGATGGCTTACCACGACCACTATTGGGGATAATGAGGCGGGGCGCACTAGAAGGAAAGAGGTTGTCTTGGATAAGTTCCTTGATGGTAGATTGGACCTGCTTATTGTGGAGGACAATGGTGTCATCAGGGAGGGGTTTATAAAATGTGGTATTAGATAACTGTTTGGGTTTGTTGCCCTGTGAAATGTATAAGTCTTTACGCCAAACTACCACCCTCCCCCATTATCTGCTGGTTTGATAACAATGTCCTCCAGGTGGAGGAGATTAGAGAGGGCCTGAAACTCAGAGGGAGTTAAATTAGAGCAGTGAAGTTTTCTAGGACGCAGTTGTTGTGTCCCACATGTGGTGACCTTTACGTAGAGATCCAAGGCAAGTTGAGGTGCCAGCTGGTGGGGTCAATCCGATTTACAGGGGTGGAAGCGAGAAAACTCATCTACAAGGGTAGGTACTTCATGGACACTTGCATTCAATTAACAGATAATTCAAGAGTACGTCTCTTTGGTACACATTAGGTTACAGTACTTAATGTGTTAAAACATTTCAATTGTATTTACAAATTATATGTTCTATGATATTTAAATTTATACCCCTTACATGCCAATAGTAGGTGTAAGATAACGCAAATAAGAATATTTTAAATTATTAATTTCACTCTGATAGATTCAGAATGAATTTTTGTTAAATTATGAAATAAAAAGGTTTAGACCAGTTCAAGTATGTATCTTCAAATTTGCAGGTGGATTACCACATCCTAAGGGAATGATTGCTGAAGCCTTGCCTACTGTGAGTTGCATGTGAAATGCATTAGAAATCAGAGTACTTTTTCTTACTATTTTTCTAATATGATAAAATAAAAGTACAGCATCTGATGTGTGCACCAGACATTTTTTTTACAGAAAATATAGAGCAGTCTGGTATGTCAACCACTTCCCCAAAAAATGTGTTATTAGTCATTGAATAATATGAGCACAAACATCATGTTCTCCATATATATTTTGAGCCATGATAACAATTTTTTTTGGTAATTTCCTAGTTTGATCAGATATATTATTTCAGTTGGAAGAGTGATGTCCCCTAAAATATGTCTGCCAAAATACAGTGGTTCTACGCATTCTTGGCGTTGGGGTCATTACGCTGGCATGTAATCATTTCGGAGTATCTGTTGATTGGGCGTTGGGTCCAGGGGTTAGGTTTAGCTTTAGTGTTAAATATTTATAAATATATTATAACGCGTGACAAAAACGACGCCACTCGGCCTAATTATGATCTTCTGA
Organism: Megaustenia siamemsis; assembly: GCA_032433765.1. NCBI lineage: Eukaryota > Metazoa > Mollusca > Gastropoda > Stylommatophora > Ariophantidae > Megaustenia > Megaustenia siamemsis. The sequence goes on from JAVIAB010000124.1 coordinate 34,889,400, forward strand.
TCGAAGGGAATTGTGCGGTTGATTACCATGCCAGCGTAATGACCCCAACGCCAAGAATGCGTAGAACCACTGTATTTTGGCAGACATATTTTAGGGGACATCACTCTTCCAAACTGAAATAATATATCTGATCAAACTAGGAAATTACCCAATTTTTTACATTGTTATTTCACTATCTTTGGTCATTTTGTTCTTATGTAGATGCTCTATGAGCACATGACTGTTAGTGGTTGTTTTTTTGTATCATTCTCCAGATCAGCCTGCTGCTATTTTTTTTTATACAGAGATCTATGTATTGTAATGCCTGCAGCAATTTATGCAAAGAAAGAATATAGACACATGTTATGGTAAAGATCTGCAGGTAGGATGTTATATTCTTGGAGAAGTGGATAGTCTAGAGCAGTGGTGGCCAACTTGAGGTTGCCCGAGGGCCGGATTAAAACCAAGGACAAGACCCGCGGGCCACACTTAAGAATATCGTCAAAAATGACAGTAGGGACCTATGCGATATAGTAATATATAAATAATGCTTGCACTTTGACTACATATTTGATTTGTAACAAATCCATTAATTATTCATTTTAAAATTACCTTTAATGTCTCAGTGCGACGATTGTGACTTGTCACAGCTTTCCACCAGAGATTTGAAGTCCACTTCCATTTTTGACGTGGCGATTCGGAGAGTATGGGACAATGTCGAATCGGTCATTCTGTTCCTGGTCTTAGATTTAATTAACTTCATGGAAGAGAATGTTGTCTCGCAGAGATATGTGCTGCCGAATATAGAGCACATCTTTAGTGCCCATTTTCTCAGACACGGGTAACGTTCATTTGGTAGCAATTTCCAGAAGTCAGCTCCTAATGCCTTTACAGTACTGAGGAAGGGGTCACACTGAAGGTCACACAACTCTAGTTGAAGATCTGATGGCTGGCACTCCACTGTGCACTTAATTGGGTTATTAAAAAGTTCCGTTTGCGGACGAAACATTTCAAAATCTTGAAATCGTCGATCAAATTCACAAATCAAATGTTCAATGTCAGCTGCGTACTTACTGAAGTTTGCACTTTCTATCTCTGACAACAACTGCTTACAACTTAAAAAATGGAACAGATCATTTTTTTGCAAAGAAAGTCTAAATAGATTCAGCTTCTTTTTAAAACCATCAACATATCCCATCAATTGAAAAATGGTTTGCTTTTCCCCTTGTAGCTGCAAATTCAATATGTTCAAATGTTGTGTGATGTCTGTGAGATATGCCAGATTATGAAGGAAATTAATGTCTTTGAGTGCATGTTGAAGATCAATGGAGCATGGTAAGTTCTCTCGCAGGAAGTCATAAATGTCATTCTTCAGTTCAAAAAATATTATTAAACATTTCCCTCGACTAAGCCATCTTACTTCTGTATAAAGCAGGAGATCACCGTAGCTAGAATCTACTTCCTCTAAAAATGATAAAAACTTCCTGTGATTAAAGACTGGTGTCCTCCTCTTATCAAATTTGTTATTTTCACAACAGTAGCCATGGTGTCTTTTAGATTTATGGACTTTGCACAAAGGGCCTCTTGATGAATTATGCAATGCAATGTAGGTACGTTAATTTTGTTTTGCTTTAGAAGTCCAACAAAACCAGTATTTGAACCAATAATAGCTTTGCAACCATCAGTACACACTGCAGACAACTTTCCAAAACCACCTACTTCATCTACGGCACTATGAACTGCAGAAAATATGTCTGTCCCTCTACAAGTGTCATGCAAAGAGCAAACTTTCAACAATTCTTCAATAACAGTAAAATCCTCCTGGATAACTTTAACAAAAATAAGAAGCTGGCAAGTGTCAGTGATGTCAGTACTTTCATCAATCGCGAGCGAAAAATATGAGCAGTTTTCAATACAAGATTTTAAACTTTGAGACAGTTGCAGACTGATGTCTTCTGTTCTTCTGGCTACAGTTTGTTTTGAAAGAGGCACAGATTCAAATTCTTTGGCTATTTTTTCTTGACCGAATGCCTTTGCCATTTGAATCGCACATTTCTTCACAAAATTTCCGTCAGTAAAGGGTTTTTTAGATTTTGCAAGCTCATAGGTAACTGTATATGATGCAATGATCGATGACTCTTTAATTTTATTGCCCTTTGTATACATACTTTGCTGTTGATTCAACTTTGTCTTCAGCTGTTCAACCAAAAGCTTCCTAGCTTCAATGCTATGTTTCTCATACATGTTTTGATGATGTGTGGCATAGTGCCGTTTTAAATTATATTCCTTCAAAACGGCTAACACTTGAACGCAAATTAAGCACTGAGGTTTACTATCCTTATTGAAGATGAACAAATAATCTAATTCCCATTCAGGTTTAAATATGCGATTTTCACAATCAACTTTTCTACGTTTTAACATGATTTAATACAAAATCTCACATCAAAGTTAAAAGTCACAGAATGTTGGTCCACTATCGAAAATAAGTCCAGATTTGACAGTTATACACAGACTTGTGTTTGACAATGAAATCAAAAGATTGTGACCAAATAAACATGTTGCAGTCATTTTATGGACAAGACAAGACGATGGGATCAAAGGGAATGAAGGCGAACAGTGAAACATTTTGAATGTAACTTCAAAGACAGAATTAGAGCTACGAAGTCCCCTCACCCCTGTCCCTCCCAACCTCATTAACCCCTTACCGCGAAATGAAAGAGCCACCACAAGTCCAGACGACAAATGTTGAGCCAAAGATCTGACGCTATCACCGCACTGACAATAAAGCAACTTTGCGGTACCAACTCGAAGCAAAGACTTTGAATATTGTCGGCACCATTAGTTGTGCAGTGTGTGTGTGTGTGTTATTTGAAATTATGTTACCAATCTAGCTGTTGCAAGAAATTGACAGAGATTTTCAAATTGTGTATTCTTGAACGATAGAAGAGTTAACTCCGACACGGATTAAAACCAGGAGAAATCCGCTATTAGGGGTAAAAAATGAAGTAAGTCCGTGGAGCTTCGCGGGCCAAGAAAACTAGGCTGGCGGGCCGCCATTTGGCCACCCCTGGTCTAGAGGTATGACTTCAACCTCAGGACAGAAAGGACCCGGGTTGAAAACCCACCAGAAGCGGTGGTGATTTTTCAGAAGTAGGAAAAATTAATCCGTGGTTTCTTTATGACATTATCCTACCCTGATCACTCGGGTAGGGAGATCCAATGTCTAGCTCTCTCAGGTAACGGCAATAAATAGGAGGTCTTATGTGCACCTGTGCATGTTAAAGATCCCTTGGCAGTTAAAATTGAAAGGAGTTGGCCATGAAGTAAGGCCACTGCCAGGGCTAAATTGTCAACAAAAACCTACTCATACTGTGGATCTCAGGTCGTGCTACTGAGTTTGTACACGTGGGTCAGGATTCTCCTTGGATTTTCTTGAGGGGGATATTGAAGCACCTGTGGATGCATCCGATGTGCAGTGATGATGATGCTAACAACAAACAATTCTTGCAATAAGAATTCTTGATTTAATATTGAACACACCAAGCTTTACCAATATTTTCTCCAAAGGCAGGATAGCCTGACATGATACCGACCACATCGCCCATAAAGTGTGTCACTGGTTATTGCAAAATACGAGCATGAACATCATATTCCCTAAACATATGACGTGCACTTTAAGGCCCAAAGGGAACCATTTACTTGTGAGGCATCTCAAAAATGTTCCAGATTTTGCTGATTTATTTTAAATACTCATGAATATAAATCATTATATATTGGGGGCCTCGGTAGCCTAGTTGGGAAAACCACCCGACTAGACTACCGACGTTCGGACAACCCGTGTTCAATTCCCGCTGGGAGCAGTGTGAATTGTACTCGTGGTTGGAATAAAAAAAAAAATACCCCCACGGTCGACCCAGCCGTTGGCAGAAATGGGTACCAGGGTATATTATCCTGGGAAGGTGAGGAATGTCGCTTCGCATCTGAGTTTCGATGCTTGAGGCTACACTATACAGAAATATCCGAACATTTCTGGATAGGCGGCCGAGCACATATGGGTATATACTCGCGTGCTAAGACGCCGGTTCAAGTCTCGTACTTTACCTTTACCTTTACCATTATATATTGCATTTTTTAAAATATTCACAACTTGGTTATTTTCATTGACAAATATTTTAGAATCTCTCTGGGAGAATGTGTACATCACATAGCCTATAAATATTTCATTGGTTGCGAAATATACTAATCACTAATAATGTATTCCCCATAAACCATATTTGCTGTTTTTAACCCTCTTTTAGCAATTGTATGCGTTTATGAAAAAAAATGCTAAAACCAAACCAATAAATGAGTACTTAGGTAAAAACATGTTAAATGCTGTCAAGTGTAAAACATAAATACATCATGTCTTACTTAGAGTGCATTTTCATTGAGCGTCTCCTTTACATCTATTATTGGTTCATTTATTTTGTTTTTTTTTTTCCTTTCATGTGTTTCTGGTTGAAAGTCAAATTAATTGTGTAAAACTACTAGATATACACTTTTTAGTTTATTATATGACAACTCAGGGATTATTGTATTGCTCAGAAAAAAAAAACTGTCTGCATTTCAATTATGTAAATTTTAAAACTATTTTGTATTAAAAAGGTGTTTAAAATTGAAATAAAGTTGTAGAACATCAAGAGTAACAGCATTTTGTTTTTCCTAGTGGCTTCAGACTTGTGCAGAACGAATTGGCAAACTAGGAGTATTTGAAGGAAAAATACCAAATCATGTGTTAGTGAACGAATATTTGCCTGGTCAGGGCATTATGGTAAGTTAATTACTCTGTACAATGCTCACAATTTTGGCTGAGAAAGATGTTTGAATAGTACATTAAATATTTTTAGCAAATAAGAAATATATCAATGAATTAATTTTAGTAAGTTTAATAAAAAAAATAAGTGAACTGTAAGAAATGATAGACATAACAGTGAAAGAACAGCAAGATAGGTCTCAGACTACACAATAAGAAAACTGAAGTAATAGTCACATTAAAGAAGCAACCATCACTGCCATGTAGCATAAAAATAAGTGGGACAAATCTGAAACAAGTGCAGGATGTCAAATACTTGGGCACAATAACCTCAGACGGAAGATGCACCACAAAAATAAAAAGCAGAATAGCACAAGCCAAAGTAGCATTTCATATTATCAAAAACATTTTGCGCAACGAGTCTGTATTAATAGAAGTGAGAAAGAGTTCATCGTTGCTATATAAAGCCAACACTGACCTATGGATGTGAATCATAGACAGTAGACAAACAAATGACAGGATGATTAGAAGCCACAGCGATAGGATTACTACGAAGAATATTGAGTTTCCCTGGACAGCTAAAAATACCAACAAGGAAATTCTCAAAGAGGCAAACACAAAAAGAGAGCTCCTAAAAAACATTAGAAAGAAATAATCAACATTTTTCGGGCACATCATGAGAAGAAGAAAGCTGGAATACTTGGTTATAACTAACAAAATACATGTACAGAGAAAGAGAGATTGTGGATGACAAAAAGGAAAGATGCCTCATAGCTTGGCGTGATAATCAGTCAACAACAGAATTGATACAATGCACTGTGTACAGAGAATTGTGGAAGGATATGATCATATACACCAACGGTATGGCACATGTTGATGATGAATTTAAAGTCTAAAACACATGAAAATAATGAATAAAAATAATTTAAAATAATGAATAAGCTGGAAACATGAACAACCATTTGTAAATGAAGTCCAAGCTAAAAGAAGAAAGACGCAAGAGATATGAGGTAACACCTCATGACATATACCCAATTTGTTCATTATGCTGCTGGACTTGTCTTTACTATATTTGACAAAACAAGCCATGATAGAAGTTCCTAACAGTCCCTGTCAGTTATTATAAAAGATCTATGAAAACAATCATACTGAAGATATTACTATAACTTTTATATTTTCTGAAACAAATTTTAAATAAATGAAATGAGAATCAGCTACTGATACCATGGTCTTTCTATCTATCTATTGACCTTTAGAGCCATAGCCAGCCCATTGGGCATAGACCCGGGTGCTCCTTCTCTTATCTAAATTTTTATTCTAGCAGTTTTCAATCCTTGTAAAGATCTTTTCTCCTGTGTGTTACCAGGGCCTCATTATGAGGAAAGTAAAGAATAGTGACACTGTGACCTTCCAGGCATGTCATAAGAGGCGACTAAGGAGGTTGATCGATGGCTTGACAAGCTGTCATTGTAAAAAGCATTGTTATGGAAACAGCCATAAATTTTAGAAGCAGTATGTACTCAGCAATATGTGCCATTTTAGCACACAAGGTTTCTTTTTGAGATTGTGGTTCTGCCCTATGTGCCATCTTCGGCTCGAACGGACAATAGATAGATAGATAGAAAGATCTTTTATCAAATATCACCATATGTCAGCCTCTTGGTCTGGTGTTCTCATGTTGTATGTTGGTAGCTAATTGTATTAGATTTAGTTCTCTATATCTTATCACAAGCCCGAACTACTTGATCTGTAGTTGCTCTATGTATTCAAAAGCTGGTTCCATTTCTAGTCTTTAAAAAAAAAAATCATTCACCTCAGAGAGCAGAAATTATATTCAGAAATAATAATGTAATTACATCATATTATAACAGTACATTAATTGATATATTGTTGAAAATGTATCATTATGTAATATGTTCATTTTAAATAGATTTTAGCTAATGGTATATAAAATGTTAAAACATAAACTAAATTAATCAAACCACACCTTATTTTGCGCTTTCACAGTCTGGAAGGATGTGATAATTATGTTTTTTAAAGGAAGAAATTTTTTATTTGGCCCAAATCAACATTTAATCTATTATTGACATTAGTCAGCATTTTAGACCAATATGTTTACATATTTTTTCAGCATGCCTACATCAACAAAAATATTAATCTGATTGGTGATAATTGTAATTATGCGAACAACCCACTGACATGTTAACATTTTCGTTTGTAATCTTGAATGAGAAGGTACACCAAAAATGTCTCATTTATCATTGTTTGATTACTTTTTTTTTGTCTTCTTAAACCTCAGCCTCATGAAGATGGTCCACTGTTTTACCCAACTGTTTCAACAATTAGCCTGGGATCCCACACCATGTTAGATTTTTACTACCATGTAAAACAAAGGGACAGTCAGAAAGTTTCTGAAGTTGATGATATCAGTAAGGATAAAAACAACTGCATTGCAGAACAAAATAAGGGTGAATGCATGGACTCATCTAGTGCTGAGGAGAATCCCTACACATCCTTTAAGGACCGTTATCTATTGTCTATTCTTCTTGAACCAAGAAGTTTGATTTTGGTATGTGATGACATGTATAAGATTCACCTTCATGGCATTGCTGAAAGAACAATAGATGAAATTTCTGATAAAATTGCAAATCTTAGTGCAATCTCTGGAACAGAAGGTGATGTTCTTGAAAGGAAAACTAGAGTGTCTTAACGATCAGATATGTGCCAAAAATTCTGAAGTCTAAACTCTTTTTTGGAAAGTGATCATCATCATCGAGTGCCTTCTCCTCAACGACAGTTGGCTACCATGGAGCGCCATTTTGCTCTATCTCTTGCTTTGATGGTGCAGGTTGTCATCGGTTGATTTGTCCATCTTTTGATGTTACTCGTCCATGTTAATCTTGGTCTGCCTCTGCCTCTTTTACCTTGTATTTTCCCCTCCAGGATCACTTTCAGTAGGCTGTTGTGTCTTTTAACATGGCCTAAGAATCGCATTTGTCTTGTTCTAATTGTGTTCAGAAGTTCTCTTTTCATTTTTAGTTGTTTTAAGACTTTGTCATTTGTTTTCTTTTCCTTCCATCCAATTCTACCTATTCTTCTATATATCCACATTTCAAAGGCTTCGATTCTCTGTTCTGTTTTCTTGTCTAATGTCCATGTTTCAGCACCATATAGGAATATTGAGAAGATGTAACATTTTGCTATTCTTAGTTTTAGCTCTGGTGTTATTTGTTTTGATGTTAGTATGTCCTTCATGACATTAAAATTACTTTTTGCCATTCCCATTCTTTTGTTTATTTCAGTTGTACATTTTCCATCACTGGTTATAGTATGTCCAAGGTAGTTGTAGTTCTGAACTGTCTCCAGGTCTATTCCTTCTATTTTGATATCCACTTGTGGGTTTTGAGTATTTTCTTTGTTTATGATCATAGTTTTAGTCTTTTTGATATTCATATCTAGTCCATATTTTTTGCTTGTCATGTTTATTACATTAAGTAATTGTTGTAGATCTTTAGGATTTTCTGCTAGTAGTACAGTATCGTCAGCATATCTTAAGTTATTAATTATCTTTCCATTAATTTGTAGCCCTGGCATCTCTATGATGTTTTTAAAGATTTGCTCAGTGTATAGATTGAACAAGCTTGGTGACAGGATGCATCCCTGTCTTACTCCTCTTTTTATATCAATGGGTGTATAGTTCTCTTTGTTATATTTTATTATTGCTGTTTGCTCCCAGTATAGATTACATATTAGTCGTATGCCCATGTCATCTAGATGTATCACTTTTAGGCATTCTATAAGTTGTTTGTGGTGTACTCTATCAAAAGCTTTGGTGTAGTCTATGAAGCAGGCATATATTGGTTTGTTTACTTCTGTGTATTTTTCAATTAATGTTCTCATGCAGAATATGGCTTCTTTTGTCCCGCTATTTTTCCTAAATCCAAATTGCTGCTCATCTTATTCAGTATTGATTTTATTATGAATCCTTCCTTGTATACCTTTTAGCAAGATTTTTGTAACATGGCTTATTAGGCTTATTGTTCTAAAGTCACTGCATTCAACTGCACCTTTCTTTTTAGGCAATGCAATGAAAGTTGATGTTTTTAGTTCATTTGGTATGTATCCTGTGTGGTATTTGTCATTGCATATGTCTGTAATCACTTCAATGCCAAAATCTTCTAGTGCCTGTATCACCTCTATCTGTATGCTGTCAGGTCCTGCTGCTTTTCCCTTTTCATTGTTTTATAGCTTTTTCCACCTCAGATTTTAAGATTTTATAGCCTGATGTACATTTTATAACTGGTTTCTTGTCCCTTTGATCCTGAAATAGTTGTTATATATTCCTGCCATCTATCTATAATATCCTTATTGTCTGTTAGCATTTTTCCATTTTTGTCTGCAATGCATCCACCTTCTGTGGCTTTTTTATTTTTATTAGTCATTCTCTTTATTTCTGTGTGCATTCCTTTTAAGTCTTATTCAGAACACGAAAGGCGAATATGGCAGACCAACGTGAAAGAGATTGGAGCCTCATCACGTACTAGTCCAGAGGAAGCCATGGAGAGGAATTAGAACTTATGTCGGAGGAAAGATCTTAAAATAAGTACTTGGAATGTTAGGACTGTATATCAAGAAGGGAAATTGGAAAATCTGATTCAAGAAGCAGAACGAATAAATATAGATATTTTAGGAAAGTGATATGTTAACAAAAAACATATTTAGTTTGCATTCTACATTGTTTTAGCATTTGCCACTTCTCACTTGTGCCTATATTGTTAAACAGACATTTACTCTGGAAAAGAAATATAAGTTTACTTTCGTACTAGTGTACCTTTTTTTTTTTTCTAAATTATACAATAAATTTGCACCTAAGTGGTGCTTATTTATATGTTTTTGTTAAATGTGACAGACTTCAGATGTACAGAACATTGAATCTTTCCTGTGTTTAAGGACTTAGCCACACCTGCAAAGTTGGAGAACTGATATAAAGTATTTTATTGCATTTACTTGCAATGGTGAACTTGCATACCAGATCTAGACTATAGCTTCCTAATAATCACAAGAGCTAACTATATATGTAGGCTAGACTTTGATAATACATTAACCCTTCTGGTTATAGTCAATATCCTAGAAATCTGTTCATTCAAATCGCACTGATAGGGCACATTGAGTAGCTCTCACAGTAGCTCTACTATTGAGGATCTTAACAATAAATCACAAAATGTAATATCTGATGAAAATCATATACCAGATATCACAGCCGTTTTACACAAATAGTTGAACTGGTTACTCAATATTGAGGGGGAAAAAAAGTGTGTGAATAAACTTCACTAAACTGTGAAATTGCTTTGTTGATGATCCATGCTCCCTAGACAGTTGATTAATGATAATATATACATGAGATCTATTTGGTGGCCATTGTATGAACTTGCAACTGTTTTCATAACACAAAGCAAAGAGAACTACAGCTAACATTTGTTATTGTGCTTATGGAAGGAAAAAATCTAATTGTCCCATCCAAATAGACAGAAAGTGGAACTGATGGTCATAAATCAGAATAATTTCCCCACTGTTAGATAATGGTGGGAAGCCAATGGGCATAAGAAAGGAGTCAAACTTCTAAAAGATGTCTTCATTTGGGGGGAAGCTGCGTAATGATTTGGAGCATACTGTTGTGCTAACAAAACCATCTCTATCTCCTTATATTCTTATAATGTCAACAAAACTGTCTCTTCAATGCCCTATTTTTATTTGGTAATGTCCTTACAAACATCCATAGAAGCACCATGATCAGTTATCAAATGCATTTATTCCTAATGATTCATGGTATCTATTGACCTTTCGAGCCATAGCCGGCTCATAGGGCGTAGACCAAGATACTCCCTCACTTATCTGAATTTTCGTTCTAGCAGTTTTCAATTCTTTTAAAGAAAATTTATCAAATCTTGCCAGTTGTCACTGTTCTGTGCAAGCAGCTCTATCTCATTGAGGGAGCCATTCATGGTATACCAGATATTATAAAAGTATATATTTACAATGATTCGAGGTACATCAGAAACTATAAAGAAAAAAAGAACAGAAGACTACCAAGATTTACACATCCTCACTGGACCAAGTTCTAGATTGTTCTGCCCACACTTCTTTCCTTCGTATTTCCATAACTAAATGCCATATATTGTTGCCTAGTATCTTGTAATTTCTAGTTTGTTCTTATTTTCTTCATGTACTTCCTGGTGCACATGTTCACTGATCATTAGTTTAACGATACCCCTTCGTGCTAAACCTCCTCGTATTTGAACTTTCCATTGTGCTTCTTCCACATTCTGTGCAGTCATGGTGTGTTCCTCTCTCACATCCTTATGCTTACATCTCTGTACTTTAACATCTCTCACTTCCTTCTGCTTACTTCTCTAAAAAAGTAGTAAAGAGCCCCGTCATGCCAAGTGGCGTATAGGGAATATGGTGTTAGTGACCATAAATTTTACAGACCTTCAGCACGTTGTTTTTTTTTTTTTTGGGGGGGGGGGGGGGAATGTGGTTGGTATTATGCCCGTGCCGCTTTACTTTCCAAGAAAAAAATTCGGTACCCATTAAGGGCTTGGTGAACCCGAAAGCCGTCAGTTGGGATCGAACCCTACCTCTTGTCCTTTGTAGTCTAGTTCACTAATGCTTACTTCTCTATTCTACAGTATTCTCTGTCCCTTAACAGTTGCAGGTGAATACAGATGAGAACAGGAATGACAAATAAATAAAATGGTCAAATTAATGGTGCAAAGAATGGTTACAATAGAACTGAAAAGCAAGATTACAGGAGAAGCATGAAGTTAAGGACAACCATGATAAGTTATACCAGCATGGTAATGAAGACAAACCAAGATACATGTTTAACAATAGCTCAGTAGTATATCTGTCAAATGGATTCATTTCTCTTAGCACACATTCATTTTCTCCATGCTACAATTATTCACATATACAAGTGTCATTTTAAGGAAGTGGGGGGGGGGGGATACATGTATCAGTTACTACTATTTAAATCAAACACTCTCATTTACTGTGCTTTCTAATGTCCACAAACTATATTATTATTCGTTAAATGATAGTCCTAAGATTTTAAAATGTATCCTCTGTGATAGTCTGTGTATAAAGTATGAATTGACACACATCAAGAAGTTTTATTTCTTTCTGGAAGTGGGTCAGGTCCTCCAGATTCAATCTTCTCCTTGTATTTGAGATAATCACGTCTTCTGTCAAAGTATATCACCTAAAACAATAAAGATAAAAAGATGGGCTATAAGTTATAAGGAATTATAAATTGTTTCTGTTGTCATGTTTAATGCTCTGCTACTACACTCTCTACAAATGCAATATAACGTGTAAGAAAAGGAAAATATTAAGTAAACCAAAGACAGCTAACATATAAAATAACCAAACATTACAAGAAAACACAAGGCTCCTCAGTGGTTAGTGTACTCTTTATCTGATCAGAATGCTCCAGGTTCAAATTCTAGAGATGCAGATTTTTTTAAAGACTGACAAGGCTCCAGGGCCCTACCACTAAAAATAGGCACCAGATATTTTTCTCAGAAGTAAAGGCAACCTGATGTGATATTGACCATTATCACTCTAATATGTGCTGTTGGCCATTGTAAAATATGGTTATTACAGCCTGTTCATAAATTCATGAACATGTTTGCTTCAGATTTGAATGAAAACTACCTGTTATTTCGCAGTGATTTTTTGCATGCAGCCTTAGAATATCCATCCGTGATGCAAAAATATTGCCATTCATCATTCAACAGATTTTGCACATCAGCTAATTCCTTTGATCTTTTAGGACCATTGCAAATAAGTTGATTCAAATTTTAGATGTTACAGTAAATATGTTACTTTCAAGTTCAGTTCTTTTCAGAGGTGTATCTACATAATACTTTTACAGATCAAGTAATTGTGTGCATGTTGCTCGTTATGTGTAATCGCAAACAGTTGCTACAGTTAGTCTTGCCCTTTGGTCACCATTAGAACCCAAGGGTGTCCTAACTGCAACCCAAATTAAATAATGGTAGGCGCACTTTGATATGGAAATATATTTGTTTCCATTGTACATACACTTAACCATTTGTTCAACATATGCTTAATCATCCCAGGCTGTTATTCAGTCTGTCAATAAATTATGGTCTTCAGCATTTTGAATCCATCGATTCCAAGAGGTTGATAATGGTTAATGGCTGGACAAATTGTATCTATCTCGTTGTCAGTACTCTTCTTCCATCCAGAGAACATGTGCAACACACATCTTCCAGAACTGAATGTCTATTCTTGAGAGGGACTCACATGTCAGAACTTCAACATTACACATTTTAAACGTCCTGTTCTATTCTGCAATTTGTCATTTGACTTTAGCCCACACAAGCTCAATCGATTGATATGCAGGGAGTTGCAGATAAATGTGACCGTATTCCTCAATGATTTTGTCAATGTGATACACTTTTTTAATTGGTATTCCTCACAAGCTGCAACAATTTGGGTTTTAAATATGTGTTGTCGAATTTGATATTTTCATTAGCAAGCCATATCCTAATTTGATTTGTTGTATTTGATGCAGTTGGTACTTTGTCTTCAATAGGCACTGTATAGTGATAAGATGTGTTATCCATTACTAGACATGAAAGTCTATCCAGGATTAGAAGAAGATTGTTCTCCAACCAGTGCCTGAAAATGTGTCCATTCATTTTACTTAATACTGTCAGTACTTGTTGATTAGAAAATAAGTCCAGCGTTAAAGACAAGGTCGTTTTCACTGCTTCCAACTTGAGTTACTATGATGTGCTGGCCTTTGCTGCTGGGAATTGTTCTGTTCTGCTCACCATCTACTGACTACCATTCTTTAGCATAGGTGTTGTGAGCAATGACCCAGGATTCATCCAAATATACAATATCATAGCCTTGACTTTGCCGCTCACAGATCTGCCTCAGATATTTGCTTTGGGCAGCAATCAAATATGGTTTCTCACAAATAATATTCCTGCCACCTACAGTTTTCCTGAAAGTGAAGCTGGTGGCACGTGCAATTTTCCATAGTGTACTTTTAGAAATTTCAATACTGCAGTCTGCATTCAAGAAATGCTGCACTGGTAATAAAGGCATCGAATGGATACAAGGAGACCATTTGGAGGACCTGGACTTTGCTGATGACATAGTTCTCATCAGCAGTCAGATAAAAACGATGCAGGAAAACACAAATGAACTATCATCAATAGCCAGCAAAATTGGGCTTGAGGTCAATCATGAAAAGACTAAAGTCATGAAAAGTTTAATTCCAACAAGTGACAAAATATACATGGAAAACAAACCAGTAGAAGAGATCGATCACTTTATCTATCTTGGAAGTCACATTGATCGAGAAGGGGATACGAGCAAAGAAATTAGAATCAGACTGGCTAAAGCAGCAATGTCTTTCAGAAGCCTTGAAAAGTTGTGGAAATCAAAACTCATTAGCACAAACACAAAACTTAGGCTATTCAAATCAAATGTACTATCAACCCTTACGTATGCGTGTGAAAGCTGGAAAACAACAAGAGATATAGAAACAAAGTTGAACGCATTCGAAAATAAATGTCTAAGGAAAATACTTGGTATAGAATGGAACGAATTCAAAACAAACGAGGAAATTAGAGAAATCGCCAATCAACCACTAATATCTTCAGTAATAAAGAAAAGACGATGGTCATACGTTGGACATGTGATGAGAAGAGATAATAATCGAATAGCAAAGCAAGCCCTCATATGGGAAACAACAGGTAAAAGAAAAAGAGGAAGACCCAGGGAGACACTGAGAAGAACATTGATGAGAGAGGCAAGAGCAGCAGGAATCGGCTCCCTCAATGAGATAGAACTGCTTGCACAGAACAGAGACAGATGGCGAGATTTAATAAAATATCTTTAAAAGAAAACTGCTAGAACAAAAATTCATATAGGAGAAGGTGTATCTTGGTCTACGCCCTATGGGCCGGTTACGGCTCGAAAGGTCAATAGATAGATAGATAGATAGTCTGCATTCAATATTAATTTCAATTTCCTGAGAGTAACAAACATTTTAAATATCTCCAGTCTTATGACATGTATGTTAACTTTCCTTTTCCTTCCTTGCTTGACATGAATGCACTCTGAGTCTTGTCTAATACAAGGGGAAAAGAATTATCTACCCAGACCAAGTGTCAATTGTGTTATTCTCTCTGGGTCATGAACATTGCAATATAAATGATCCATCTTCGGTTCCTTGCGGAAGTGCTGGTATAGTAAAATGGTAACCTTCTACATAGTTATAAATTTGGATTTTTGACTCATTATGATGACATAAAGTTTTAAGAAGCCAACATCATACCACAATAACTTCACAATAATAACAGAATATGCCTGTGACATGAACGGCTGCTTTCGCATTATTACATTACTGTTTACTGGTTTCAACTAAAAGTCAAATTGGTGCACATGGAAATTGAAAATTTATATTTCTTGGACCTGTTTAAATGTGAAAACAAAACTACTATTATTACAACATGACTGAGTACTGTAAATCTGCTAAATTTTGGTCCAATTTCGTGAGGTCAATTTTAATACAGCTTAATGAAGAAATCTTGCAAACTAGATCAAATGACTAAGAGCAAAAATATTTATATAATGTCATGGACATTCTAAGGCTGCATACAAACAATCACTATCATATAACGGCTAATTTTCATGTAAAGCAAACGTGTTCATGAATTTATGAACAGACTATAACACCATATTCTTCTTTCACCTAGCAATGCACGGTGAAACCTTTTCTTTGTTGGTTGTTCA
The DNA here is from genome assembly GCA_032433765.1 of Megaustenia siamemsis. Classification (NCBI taxonomy): domain Eukaryota; kingdom Metazoa; phylum Mollusca; class Gastropoda; order Stylommatophora; family Ariophantidae; genus Megaustenia; species Megaustenia siamemsis. Next base: position 34,905,010 of record JAVIAB010000124.1, read on the forward strand.
ATAAAAAACAAGCAATTAAACTGAATGAAACAATAAAAATTAAACCAATCACATAACCAATCAAGGATGACTGGAATAACAAGAATAGGAAGCACAGGCATTTTAAAAGGTCAAATATTTGCAGAGGAATGTGGATGTCAGGAGATCCATTGCAACAAACATTTAGGATGAAAGTTGTAATTTACTCAAAACATACCCATTGTTTTATACAGCTGTTCTCATATTCCTGGCGCTCTTTTCCACACTTAGAAGCATCATCACTATTATCTGTGAGACACTGCCAATAAGCGTCCTTTGATATCCAACACCTTTTTCTCTCTTCTTGTTTAGGAAATGGCATTGTCCACAATATTTCTAATTTGAAAGAAAAAAGTGCAAAAGCACAAGTTAAATATAGGACTGAATTTCCATTTCTTTTCATTATTAATTATTTTTAATTATGCCTGATTAACCTCAAGTGGGACTGTTGTCTATTTCTAAGAAATGCAATTTGAATAAACAATAAAACTTAAGAACAGCAAATCAGTTCCTCACATTTATTTATTAGGAATGTTTTCTATAACCGTAAAAACTGCAGAAAAATACAACATATGCAAGTACTGCGATTAAAAAAAATAGAAAATATGCAAGTACTGCGATTAAAAAAATAGCACAATAAATAACCTCAATTCTCCAAGAAAAAGGGGGGGAAAAAAGAAGATAACATGCTTTGATAGTGTAACAAACAAACATGAAATTGATGCATAAGTTATATCTTATCTTTACAGCATTTTCCCATTACTGGGGTCTGTCACTGGAGGGGTGTGGGGGGCACTTACATGACCGGAGAATAAAGGCCGCCTATCCAGTGCAGTTGCCACTAGGTATTTGGGTCTGTGTTTTTTCACCTCTCCCCCTCCCAATAGAAAAAATTTTTGATCCTATCAGCACTTGAACCTGCGTTATCCTGGTTTGGAGCCAGATAAGTTATCGATTCAGTCACCTGCTTTCCTATAAGTTATAACAATGACATTGAACAGAAAAAACCATACTCTGACTACAAACAACTACTGCCTTGCAAGAAGATCATAATTCTAAGGATGCAATTCTAAACAAATTTGTGTTAAAGATGGATGTACTGGGCCACAGGGTGGAAAACATGGTAGACATGATCTTTATTGAAAAGGTGTGTCATTCACAGAGGATGCTGATAAGAACATGTTTTAAAGAACTACATACACACAAAATATGACTTTGAGTAATGATTGGTTATTGGTTATGGAAGGCCTCGGTATCACAGCAAACGAATTAAAATCCATAATTGCTCAACCGCCCGTGCCAGTGGAATCATCCGAATTACTAACTCATCTCCCAAACAAAGAAAGGTAACTGTAGTCCCCATCGTAGCATCTCAGCACACACCAAAAGACATAAGGCGAAACCGCGCAGAAAATGAACACAGCCAACTGTTCCCTGTCATACGATATCATCATTCATCGTAAACAAGCGGGATATTGAAGCAGGATCAAAACGGATGAGACACACAGCTCACGGTGTGCACAGAGCACTTAACTCAGTAGCTCCTGCAACAAGCCGGACTTGGAATATGAGGAAACTGCAAGAAGGAACACTTTTCAGACATAGCCTTCAATGGTTCCTGCCGCCTATCCACCATATACCATGGGAGTTCACGTCCTCCCGAAAATGATGATCGTCATAGCACTTGATGATGTTAGGCCATCATTGATGACTCCAATTCCAAACATATAGACACACAGTGGTGGTAAGTTATCATTTCCAATCCAACAGAAGCCACATGACCTGTAGTTAGTAAAACCACAGAGAGAATATGATTTTGTGACCTTCACTGATTCACTCTTAGATGTGAATGTGTAGTTTACACAAGAGGAGAAGTTTTCAACTACAGTGATCCCATTTAAGGCAATTCTGGGATAGCAAGGCAAGTCTCCTTTATAGCAGCAGAACTTGATGTTCTCCACTCCCTTCTTGTAGCTGCCGCCACACGATTCTCATGTCTCATTAACTTGGACATCATTCAAGAACAATGTCAGATTAACATTCCCTAGATATGGCTCTGCTGATGAAATGCTTGGTGCAACAGTTGTATCAATCATACTGGTGGCTCCTGGTCTGTGGTCGGTCATTAATATCACAGACGGCACATGATGTTGTTATATTCAGTGTTTCTTTCTGGGGTGTAAATATGTGGCACACACATGGAGAGTGGTTTGTGGTCACAGTAATCCCATTTAAGGCAATTCCAGGGTAGCATGGCATAGCTGTTTCAGAACATCACAATCCTGTGATGTTTTCTGTGTTCACTATAAAGCTGCTGCTGCTACACAATCCTGACCAATTATAGGTGTGGACATTATTCACTTGCAATGACAAAACTGCTTTGTTTACACCATAAACCTCTGGAAGCGAATCATTTATGGGACTAATAGTACAATTTATTCTTCCATCTGGGATATCTTCATTGAGTCCCCAAAAAAAGGTCTTTGGTTAAAAAGCACATATGCTTTTGAGTTAAACACAAAATGAGCCCACTTCATAGATTCAAAATGATCCTTGCCAATGCCATCCGTTTGCACAAGTTAGGTCCTTAGCTACCAAACGTCCGAAACGAAGCCATCGAATTAACGACTTTATCTACAGCGAAGGTTAACGAACTGTGAACAAACATTTATGTTCAAAACCTTGAAAACATTTTCAAAAATCTGCCAACTCGCTGCAATAACATATATTGAGTAATGAGTTTAGTAAGAATACAACATGGCATGGCAGATTCACAAATTGTTATAAAATAAATAAATCACCAATAACTTTAGTGGCAAAACAGACACTGTACAATACAATCTTCATCCTAACATTGTGCTACCAATGCCAGCCCTGGGCCCTAGATGCAAGAACAATAAGAAAAATAACCTCTACTGAGATTAAATGTGCTAGACGAATGACAGGAAACAGCCTGATAGATAGGCCTATGAATAATTCCCGGTATAGAATATATAAAGAAACTGGTTTGGCCACGTGACAACGTGCCTTCAATAAACATTGCAAGAACACCAGACCCAAGGGCTGACCACAAAAAAGATAGATTGACAGAATATTGGAAACACTAGGAAACATAATATCAGCAGAGGTGAATAGAAAAGCAAAAGACCGCAAATGATATTTCCCCTCGACGCTGAAAGGTGAATGAGGAAGGAAAGAAGAATAAATCTTCAAAATTGATCAGCTGTAAGTTATTATGGCATGATGGAGATGTTCTACCCTTCTTAAACCATTTATCTTTTTTAACTCTGCTTTGCTTTTGAACTATTTTCATAATAAATTACTAACTTTCACTTTCAGGCGTGGAAGAATTGGACTTGATATTAGTTAGGGTATAGGTAAATAATTGCAGTGCTGCTGTAAAGCTGATAACAAGGAGCCAGTAGTGGGGTGTAACGTACACTTCTACATGTAGAAGTGTATGTCACACCCATTACTCATACTGGCTCCTTGATATTAATTAATTTTTTAAATATGAAAATGAAAGGAAAGTTTTTTTGTTTTTAATAATTTATTTAAAAATTGGGTACGATATCAAGGAGATGATGGTATTATGTCAGATAATATCATGTCATATGATATGTTGGAATGTGAAAGTCAACATTAATTATAGATTACTGGCTGGCCAACATATAACACACTGAGGCACGAGAATTAAGTAACAGAACACGTAAATTAGTCTTAATATCATAAGTATTACTATTTACAAAGCATGGAGTGTGATGACGATGACAGAGCTTAAATTAGATATTAAATCTATGTAATTTACGAGTTTAGTGTCCCAAATTATTTCTGCTAAATGATCTCCCCTGATTGACTGCATCTATCATTTGTTATAATTTTTTTATATTTTCAACAAGATTTAGACTTTAGGGTATTCCAAACCCTAAACCTAACCCTGGGGTCTTCATACAGATTAGGAAATGACCAAATAAAGTACAAGGAGACATTGCTCTGAATTGAGTATACTTTAGGACGCTAAACTTGTAAACTCCCTCAATCGAATCAATAACAAAATAAAAGTTGAATGAGATGTTTTATTAATCAATCAACAATGTTATCATCAAAACTTGTTATTTTTATTATTGAAAAATTTGCCAAAAGACAAAGTAAAAAAAAAAAAGTAAACAATATATACTGCAATTCTGTCTCCATTTCTCTTTCTACTGACCATAGACTGGATTATGAAAATAACTCAAAACAACAGAAAAGGGATCCAGTGGTCACTGACCAAACAACTTGATGATTTAGACTTTGCTGATGACATAGCTCTCCTATCACACAGCCATCAACAGATGTTGGATAAAATGAGCATACTAGATGAGAGATCACAACAGCTAGGACTGAAGATTAATAGAGATAAGACCAACATTATGAGAATTAATACAGTTGGCAATAACCAAATAAAACTACGAGAAATACCTTTACTAGACGTACAATCTTACATATATCTGGGCAGTAATATAGATAAAGAGGAAGGAACAGAAAATGATACCAAAATAAAATAAGGATATCAAAAGCAAGAGGAGCTTTCATTGCATTGGGAAACATATGGAAATCCAAAGAAAATAGGTTAAATGCAAAAATAAAAATTTTAAACTCAAATGTTAAGTCGGTCCTATTATATGGCTGTGAAACATGGAGAACAACAAAATTGACAATCACGAAGATACAGACTTTCATTAATGGATGCTTACGCAGAATAAAAGGATGGAAATGGCAGGACAAAATCACTAACATAAAATTATGGAAATGTACCAGTCAAATACCAGTGGATAAAGAGATACAGCGAAGACGATGGCGATGGATAGGACACACACTGCGGAAGCCAACTGAGAGTATTACACAACAGGCCCTTTTTTGGAATCCCCAGGGGAAAAGACAAAGAGGAAGACCAAGGAATTCTTGGAGAAGACAGATAGAAGCAGAGATGAAAATGATGGGGAAGACATGGAATGATCTTAAAAGAATGGCAAAAAACAGAACGACTTGGAAAGTGTTTGTTGAAGACCTATGCTCCACTGGGAGCTAAAAAGGTAGAAGAAGAAAAGTCTTGAAAGTCTAATTCTAAGTGAATAATCAAATCATATAGTTTACCTCTATTGTAAAGACTAAAATCAAATAATATCAATTATTATTAAATTTAAATACAATTATGTATGTATTTATATAGTATATTATGCAATGTTTAGTTTTTTAATATTTATTGATATAATCATAATTTTATTTTCTTATTTTATACTAAATTATAATTTTATATAATTATATTATTTTAATTATACTACTAAATTACAAAATACAATTATTCAAACAAGACACATGAGATTTTTGGGGCATGTTAAAAGACTCAACAGCCTACTAAAAGTAATCTGGAAAGGGTAGATACAAGGTAAAAGAGGCAGAGACCGACCAAGACTAACATGGACGAGGAATATCAAAAGATGGACAAGTCAAGTCAGTCTTGAGTCTATGACAACCTGCACTATAACTATATCAAAGCAAAAGACATGGTAGCCGACCTTCGTTGTGGAGATGGCACTCGATGATGATGATAAAATAACGTTAACTGAAAGGCAGTGTTCTGAGTTACCAACAACACCTTGACCATTAATCTATCTCTCTATCTGTCGTCCTTTCGAGCTGAAGACGGCACATAGGCCATAGGGCAGAACCACAATCTCAAAAAACAGAAACCTTGCGTGCCAAAATGGCACATACAGCAGTGACCATTAATACTTAACTATTATTATATAGATAGAACTCACTCAATAATGATCATACGAGATCAAACTTAATATGTGAGTAGTGTGAGTGATGATATGCAATTATGCATGATAACTTAAATGTTATGTAGATGTAAAGTAAAGCCTGTTTTAACAAAGTTAACATATGGATTGGATGTGAATCATGGACAATAGGACAACAGACAAGAAAATCACGGAAGTCTGTAGAAATGTGGTTTTACAGAAGAATGTTAAGAATACCATGGACTGGACAGCTAAAAAGAGCAATGAAAACGTTCTTCTGGAAGAGGCCAAAGCAAAAAGAGAGCTAATTTCCAATATTAGGAAGAAACAATCATCATTTTTTGGCCATGTCTGTAATGAGAAAACTGAAAAGAACAGCTGGAATATATTATATTGTAACAACTGGGAAAATTGAGGGACGAAGAGATAGAGGGAATCAAAGAGAAAAAATAACAGATAGCTTAAGAGAATGGTGTGGCAGAAGGTCAACAACAGAAATGATAAATAACTGTCGTGATCGAAAGTTGTCAGTTATGGAGAGACATGATCACCTACGTCTACGCCATCAGGTTCGGTAACTTGATGATGAGTACAGTACAGTACAGTAGTGTAAGTCAAGTGTGATGCTTTCTTTTTTTAAAACTCAAATAAACAATAATAATATATTTTATAATACACCTGCCCTTGCCTTTTCATATGTCGGTTTTATTATATTTCAATTTTCTTTACATCGCACTCACATATCAAACTTAACAGCAACAACCGGGCGTCTACTCAGCAAGTAAAAGTCAACTTGTCAAGTAATGTCAAGTCTAGTCCACTTTTTAATTTTTTCAACTTTCGCTTTCAGCTACGGCCATTGAAAAAATGGTTGGTACTCAATAACTCAGCATCACTACATAATACACCCATAATGTGAAGAAAAAAAATTGTCTTTAGCAATAATTAAGTTAACGTTATCTTGTAATGCAATATAAACCGGTCTTGGCAATAAATGTGCACATCAAAACTGTCGTATGGCCAAAAACGTTTGTATTTTTGTTTTGTCAAAATGTTGACAATTTTTATGAATCGCAAAGTACAATCAAAGAAGCGGAAGTTATAATTCTATGAACTAAATTCACATGCGCAGTTACCTTGTAATCTGTAAGGCTGTAGTTCTGTGTCGTAAAAACACAGGTAAACTTGGGACCAGCCTAATTTTGATGGTTAGCATGTGGACAGTATGTCAAGATTGTGGTCTACAAATATATTATATTAGACAATTTTACCTGGATAATTGCTGATGGCAGATCTAACAGTTTCTGTGGCTTGCCTGCCGCTGAAACAGAAAAGCGAACTTTGTTCAGGCTCGAATCTACCTCAGACTACTCAGAGTCAGAGCATCTGCAATGGCACGAGTAGTGGTTGTTGTAGTAGTAGTAGTATTAGCAGTAACCATATGCTCAACGAAAATCCTGTTGTAGGTCTCCCAGTCTATTCGTGTTCAGCGGTCTGCAAGAATGTTGATGGAAATACGAAGCAATATTACGGTAATTTGCAGCCTGAAATTGAATTTACGTTTTCTAAAGACGTCAAAGTAGAAAGTCAAAATGTGAATTCTTTTGAATTTGATGATGATGATCATGATCACTGCAGCCACAGTCAGGTTCATAATCATAAATGCGGTGCCGGTGTTTCACAAATTTGCCGTGCCCATAAACATGCTCCAACAATTAAGCTGAAAGGTTTTGACAAATGCAACGGTCTTACCCATCATCACACTGAAATTCATAGCTTTAATAAAGTTAAAGATTCAGACAGGGAATCAGAAAGTACATGTACTACATGCCATTGCACAACAAAAGTTGACAGTGATTATGTGTCTTGTGATGAAATAGAAACAGTAAATATTTGTTCACCTCAAGTATGCTGTCACAATGACAACTGTGGTGTGAGTACATTACTAACTGACCTAGAAAAGACATCCATACGTCAGCTCAGTTACTCTAGTGAACCTTGCACAGTCTCTGATGATGTGATAAATGGTGTTACCTATATTGTTTACGAGTCTGAAAAGCAGATGCCAGATATTATGAGACTAATTACAAAAGACTTATCAGAGCCATATTCAATATATACATACAGATATTTTATTCATAACTGGCCCAAGTTATGTTTTCTGGTATGTATACACTGTATAAAGTATACTATGCAAGATGTTAATTAATTATAATGTTTCTAAAATTTGATTTCCTGTATTTTCCCAGATCGCTACAAATTAACTTTATATTTGTGTAATTTGTACTATGTTGTTGTTTCTCAAATTTTAGAAATTCAATGTATGGAACTGAAGATGCCTGGCCAGTGTATGAGATAAATTTAGTCAGTGACTAATAATTGAATGCTTTTGTCAGATAAGTAAACCAAAATTGATCAAGATCATCATACTCCACTGTTCAATCAATGGCAGCCCTGGAATTTGGAAACAGACTATAATTAGTCTTGACTAGATAAGTAGGGACACAACAAAAATGGAAGGTTAACCTGGTACCTAAACACATTGTGCTACTGGTGGATATATTGAGCTGAAAGTGCAGCAATAAGCTGACATTCATGTTGACTCCTCTGTGATCACAAGGGGCCGATCTCAATAAGCACTGTGTGGCCAGTGTCACTCTCTCAAATGTGAGGGAAAATCTGAAGCCAGCTATTCACAAGAAAACGCTGATTGCTGAAGGCAGGAGTTCAGTGTGTCTGGTCTCCTCCACTGCAATTCAAGGCCAATTATGATAGAACAAGAGTGTTGACTGTTGAGCCTAGTTGAGGAGCTATGCTTTAAATGGATCTCACACCTTCTGTATTTATCCAACCTTACTTCTTTGAATTTCCACGTCTTTGGTCCACTGAATAATTAGAATGTACTAAGTGTAGCAAAATGCCTGGATGACCTTGGGGTTAATTGGATGGTACATGATTGACTGTTCAAATGTCCAAAAGAATTATTTTCCCACTGATTCTAAGCACTGGTAAAAGTGCATCTTGTACTAGAAGGGAGACCATGTTGATAAGTGATAATGCAATTATTTCAGTGTTGCAATAAACACTCTGTAAAAAAAAATTCTGGTTTTCCTTTGAAAGCATTTAGATGTTTTAGATTTTTTATTTTTAGATGTGAGTACATCATAAAACAGGTTCTTTATTTTTATTCCTCCAGAGAATTTTTGGTGAGACAAATAGCTAAAAATTAATGTTATAAAAACTCCTCGAAATCATAGATTAGATAAACCAATAGATTTGCTTCAAAGCACACAAAAAGGTGTAAGTTAGTACAGAGAAAAAAGAAAGTTTTAGTTATAATACAGAATTTCCAACTGTTGCCTGGACACAGAGGCAAACAGTGGCTTGCGATTGATAATTTAGTAGTTTTGCTCATTTTAGAAATATAATCTGTCTCTTCTCTCCATGCCTGTGGCACTCTACCTGTGACCCAACCCAGTAAATATTGTAGATCTGCAGTAGTTTTGCTTTAGCTGCAGTTCCCAAGTTCTTAATCATTTCATGGACACTCCATCACTACCTGGTTACTATTTCATTGTTAATTTGGATATAGCCAGCTCTAGCTGTCTTTGTGGCCTCAAATGATGTTATACCATTATTTATACACTCAACATGATGTGCGATCTCTTGCCAGATGAAGTCATTCAGAGATGATTTATAAATATCTCTATTTTGTAAGTTTGGGTCGGCCAAAATCAGTCTGTTTTCTTTGACATGATGGAGTACTGACTAAGTCAGTAACTTTTGCTTTATTCTTCGTTTTCATTGCCAGTTTTTCTGCAATGTTTATTGTGGTGAATTTCATTTATTCTTTTACTTTTATCTTAAGGTCTACTCACTTAATTTTTAAAATTTAATATTACTAAATCTCTCATTGAAAAATATCAGCATTAAGCAGAATTTATGTGCACATAGTTTTTCTGTTTCTTTGTTATAATTTGATGAGAAACAGAATTGCCTATCTCTGTTTAAATTATTGTTGTTCAAAGAAATTCTTTAGTATTGAAATACTTTTGTGTTAATTTTCTTATTTATTTCTTTATGACAGGCTTTATGTGATACAAATTGTGTTGGAGCTATAGTCTGCAAGCTGGACTTGCATAAAAAGATGGTACGGAGAGGATACATTGCCATGCTAGCAGTGGATTCTGAGTACAGGCGAAGAAAAATAGGTCTGCATTATTGTCTTCTCATTATATATATCATGCTATTTATTTAGTATGTCAGATAGTATATCCTAATCTCATTTACTATCAAATTGAAAAAAAAACTAGACAACGACTAGATTAATCTGCAATAGGCAGCAAAGTTAGCATTCTGAACTGCTTATTTGCATTTGTAAAAATGTTATTTCACTTATAATTGTAAATATTTAACTTCAAGAAAGGAGAAAGAACCCTATCCTAGTGTGGAAGGTATTAACACGGCTGCCATATTTCTTTACCAGAAAAATCTGGTGTTCATTCAAGGCTGGGTGAACCTGGAAGCCATTAATCAGGATCAAACCCAACCACTTGTCTTTAGTAGTCCTGGTTAACTTTAGGATTGATCTGAAACTAAAGGGCTTTGAAATAATTGATTAGTCATTACTTGTATATTAACAGAGCATTTCTTTTTTCTTTGAAAGCACTGCCCACTTCCCAAAAAAGAATGTACAGGATATACATGCCATAAATTGTACGCATTCTTCTTTCCTTCTTCATTTGCCTTTCAGCGTCAAGGGGAGATATAATTTGCAGTCTTTTGTTATTCTGTTCGCATCTGCTGCTGTTATGCTTCCTAGTATTTATAGTCAATCCATCTTTTTATGGTCGGCTCTTGTGTCTGGTGTTCTCGCAACGTATATCGATGTGATTTGATTTTTCTGCCTTGTCACATGGTCAAACCATTTCATCTGTTGTTTCTTTATATATTCCATGGCGGGGTTATTCCTATAGTCCGTTCAGAAATTCATAATCACACCTGAATTAGTTTTGTGTGATAACCGCTTGTTATTTTGGTTTCAAATTTTACATGCAATCTTAGAATATTGATGATGTTATAGAAATATTTTTTGCTCTGAGAAATTTGATCTAGTTTAAAAGTTTTCTTCTTTAGGCTATATTAAATTCACCCTGTTCGAATTTGACACCATTTTAGGATATATACATTAATTTGGTGCGGTCCTTCACGTAAATAGTTTGGCTATTGCAGAAACACTAACTTCAGGAAAATCCCGTGCACAAAACTGAATTGTTATTGAACGACATGACGCACCATGGCCTTGGTATTAATTACCGAAGGGAAGGCATATCTTTATTAATTTTGTGAAGACTCAATAGACAATTTGTTGACTTTAAATACCAACATTTATATCTAAATTACAATGAGTTTGAAATGCAAATTTATAACTATGCAAAAGGTTACTTTTTTACTATATCAGCACTTCCTTAGGGAATCCAAGATGGGGCATATATATTGTGATATTCATGACCCAGAGAGACGAACGCAACTCGCGCTTGGTCTTAATAGATCGTCATTTTCTCGTTGGATTAAACAAGACTCAGAGTGCACTCATGTCAATCAAGGAAGGAAAAGGAAAGTCGACAGCTTTGACATTGATGTCATAAAACGTGAGATATTGAAAATGTTTGCTAATAATGTACTTGTTACTCTCAGGAATTTGAAATTAAAATTGCATGCAGACTGCAATATTGACATTTCTAAAAGTACTCTATGGAAGATTGTGCGAGGAGCCGGCTTCACTTTCAGAAAAACTGTTGGGGGCAGGAATATTATTTGTGAAAAACCACACTTGGTCATTGCTTGAAGCAAATACCTGAGACAGATCCGTGAACGGTATGATATTGTATATTAGGACGAATCATGGGTCAACGCACGTCACACCTATGCTAAAGAATGGCAGTCAGTAAATGGCAAACTCAAAAGAACAATTCCAAGCAGCAAAGGCCAGCGCATTATATTAACGCATGCTGGAAGCACTGAAAGCAGCCTTGTCCATGATGCGGGACTTATTTTCCAATAAAAAAGTACCGACTGTAGGGACTACCTGACAGAAATAAATGGAAACATTTTCAGGCACTGGTTGGAGAACGATCTTTTACCAATCCTGGAGAGACCTTCATGCATAGTCATGGATAATGCATCATACCACAATGTCGTATCAGAGGAAGACAAAGTGCCTACTGCATCAAATACAAAAGAGCAAATTAGGACATGGCTTGCGAATGAAAATGTCAAATTTGATGACACATATTTGAAACCCGAATTGTTACAACTTGTGAAGAATATGAATAAGAAAAAGGTGTACCATGTTGACAAAATCATTGAGAAATACGGCCACACCTCTCTTCGACTCCCTGCATATCATGCGCACCTTAATCCAATCGAACTTGTCTGGGCTCACGTCAAAGGACAAGTTGCAGAACAGAACAGGACGTTTAAAAAGTGTGATGTTGAAGTTCTGACACGCGAGTCTCTCTCAAAAATAGACATTCCGTTCTGGAAGAAGTGTGTTGAACATGTGCTTTGGGTGGAAGATGAGTACTGGAAACGAGATGGATTACTATTTGTCCAGCCAGTAATATTTATCAACCTCTTGGAATCGTCAGATTCGGAATGATTAAAATTAAGATGAATTCATTCCAGCTGCAGTTAGGACGTCCTGGGTCTAATGGTGACCGAAGGACAAGACTAATTGTAACCAATTGAATTCATGTTTGCAAATACACATAACGAACAACACCCACAATTAAGCACTATGTAGATACGCCTCTGACAAGAATTGCGGTAAACTGGAAAATTTAACACGATTACTGTAAACTCTAAAATTTGAATCAACCTGTGTGATATCGTCATAAAAGATCAAAGGAATTCGCTGATGTGCAAAATCTGTTGTGTTTGTGGAATAAAAAATACCAAAATCTTTGCGTCATCAATATTCTAAGATTGCATGCAACGTTTGAAACCAAAATAACAAGCGCAGAAGTAATTCAGGTGTAGTTATGAATTTCTGAACGGACTACAGCTTTTTTATACAGTTATTCATTTCTGTTCTTATCTACGGCTCTTTCCTGTATTTCGTATAACACATTTCATCTCAGTAGAGGTTATTTTTCTTATTGTTCTTGCATCTAGGGTCCAGGACTGGTATTGGTAGCACAATGTTGGGATGAAGATTGTATTGTAGAGTGCGCATTTTGCCACTATAGTTTTTTTTCCTTGTTGGACAATGACAATTGTGGTGATAACTGTCCAATGATTTGACAAGCTTTGTTGTATGTTGAGTCTGTCTGTGATTTGTCGTTTTTCATTAGACTTCTTAGGTATTTAAATTCCTCTACTTGTTTTGGATGGCTGCCGTCTATAGTTAGTTGATGTTCTGTTTCTCTTTTGCTATATTCATGACTTCCGTTTTATTGATTTTCATGTTGCATTTTGTGCCTGTGCTATTGAGTCTATTTAAATGTTCATGTAGGTCTTCTATTTTTCCATGTATTAGTGCCTGATCATCTGCAAATAGAAACTCACTAATCTCGCGTCTCTTATGGGTTGGCTCACTTGCATATGTAGTCCATGTATGTAATAAACAGTAAGGGAGATAATATGCACCTCCTGTCTTACACCTGATCTAACTTCGACGAAGTCTTTGTAACCTACCGCTGTTCTGACTGTGCAGCTGCTGTTGATCTAGAGACTTTTAATTAGGTTGGTTAGATGTTGGCTTACTCTGTATGTTGTTAGTGTCTCCCACAGTTGTTCTCTATTTACTTGGTTGAATGCTTTTTCCTGGTAAATGAAGCAGAACAAATTTTGATTGTGTTCTGTTGTCTTTTCTGCTAGCTGTTTTAAGGTGAATACAACCATTTGTACATCCTCCTTTTTTCGGAACCCCATTTGAGAATCACTTAATTGTAGTTCTGTTGTTGGTCTTAGCCTTTTTATGACAATTTCGGCATATAACTTTCCTATATGGCTGAGAAGTGATATACCTCTATACAATATTTTAATTTTTTGGGGTTAAGTGATCATTAATTTTTCCTTAAATTTTCTGTTGTAGGTTGTACTGGGGATAGAAATAACCAATCAGAGTGCTCTCCGCTTGTATGAAAATCTTGGCTTTGTTTGGGATAAAAGATTTTTCCAAAATTACCTGAATGGTGTAGGATACCTTGATATTGAAGTTTTATGCTTAAAGAAATCACACAATTGTGCACATAATACAAAACATTATGTCCATATATTTTAACATAACAATTTTTCAATTATGTTTAATTCTTTATAAATTTCTTCATTTTATCATCTTTGAATTTCAACAGGATCTATTCTAGTGACCAAAGCTATTGAAGCAATGATTAGAGATGATTGTGATGAGGTCAGTGATATGTGATATCCATAGCTCACACCTTCCATGATTCTTCTGGCTAAGATGTATAACATAATATTTTATAACTTTCTTCTTGTGGTTATTCATTGTGTAATGGCTTGATTCATGTGATTTTTATTATTTTCCTTGTAGCTCATTCATTACTAGAGTGAAAAGTAGGTTTTTAACTTAATTTGTTGTTTCTGTATGTGACGTTGCATAAATTAAACCTTTTATTTTTTTTATTTTTTTTCATACAGTGTTATTTTGCAGATAAATAAATGATTGCATTATACAGCAATATAGACTATTTTCTTATTCATGACAAGTGCTGCAAGTCTTAGTGGTTAATGATTCAAACAAATGTGTATTAGATTGAAATACTTTACTGTATATAATGTTCTGTTTTCCACTGGTTTTTGGGTTCAGTGGTCATTAATTTTTGTTTACATTTTCTGTTGTAGGTTGTGCTGGAGACAGAAATAACCAATCAGAGTGCTCTCCGCCTGTATGAAAATCTTGGCTTTGTTCGGGATAAAAGACTTTTCAGATATTACCTAAACGGTGTAGATGCTTTGAGGTTGAAGTTGTGGCTGCGGTGATAGTTCACTTATTTTTATGGAAAAGTTGTGACTGCAGTGATAACTTAGTTGCTTTTGACTGATGTGAAGTGATGGCAGCCATCATAGTTCAGTGTTTAGTTGTTTTTTATTGAACATTGGTGGTTAAGAGGCTTGATATAAATTATAATAAATCATTAAAAGTTTTTTTTTTTTTTTTGGGGGGGGGGGGATGTGCCTGTTATGTTTGTTGGTATGATTTTTAGTTTGGTTCTGCACATAAATGCAGCTAGTCTTTTTTTTTTTTTTTTTTTTTTTTTTTAAATTGATGAATCACTGGCTGTGAGGGATCTCATTTGTTTTCTAGATATTGATGTATCTCTATGTGCTTGTTGAAATATTATAGGCATCTCATGGTTGTCATACATGTGTAATTATTCAAGCAACAACAACCTTGATCTGTAAGAAATGAACTACTAAATATTAAAGAGTAGTTGAATATTTTATTGAATGTTTGATGCTGTGGTGTTGTTTTTAGGCCATTGGATTGAGAATGATTGTTAAGCTGTCTTCAAGAAGAAACAACAAACATAAAAAATATATTGAAATACTGTTTTTATGAGGTTTTGTTACTTACACCAAGAAAAATAATAATTAAAGCTGTAAATGTTTACTTGTGTGCAAGTTTGTAATAAGGTGAGGATATCACGTTGCTTCAGATCTGATAATCTGGGTAGTGAAACAACTATGATGAGTAAAGCAGGAACTAGAATAATGACAGACAATATTTTATGTTTAGATGACTGGGCTGGGCTCATAGAGGTTGACATTTCGCCAATTTGAGAGATAATAGATTTAGTGTTTGTGTGCAATTCTTGTCACCACAGAGATAAGATGTCTAAGGAAAGCACTTGAGAGGGCCAGAAAAGAATACTAGGCTACATACGGAAACAACAAATAACTGGTTTACCAATCTTAAAAAAAATGCCATGGGATTAATCATCATTCAAAGCATATATTAAAAAGGGAGAAGAGCAAGAGGCAGACCCAGAGTAAAATGGACGGACAATATCAAAGAAGTTCTAAGACATCATAAATTGACAATGAGTGAAGTCGCCAAAAGGGCGAGAACCAGAACTTGGCATCTCCCTCGATAACTGAATGGGTACAAGAGGAAGTGAAGAAAGAAAGAAGTGAGGTTTTTCTCAGGACTTGCAGTTGTTTCCTTCATGCTGGTCTAGAACCAGCAGCATTACTTAGTTTGAGTTTGCCTGTTCACAGTTCAGCATTTATTGCTTCTTCCAGCTGAATCTGTCTTCTGCAAGCTCTTCCCACTCAGCTATATTTACATCTAGTTCCTTCATGTTATGTTTACAAATATCCTTGAAGCAAAGTAAGTTTTTTTCCTTTGCTTATTTTGATAAAGTTCGCATGATATAATTATTAGTATTATCAACAGCATTTGATCATGTACAGACCACATGACCCAAAAATGTGTCAGTGGACAAAATAAATGGGCAGTCACACCATATTTCCTATATGTCAACAGGCATGATGGTTTTTTATTTATTTATTTTATTATGTATGTGGAATTTCGGCAGTATAAGTAAGCTTAAATTTTAAAAACAATTAATTATACAAAGTTTCATGACTGAAACAAGATGAGGTGACTATTATAAACATGTACAAGCTTAGTAATTTTGTCATAGCAATTCAAAACTCATAACCTGTTAATATTGTGATGATCTATCATTATACAATCAATAGACTTTTTAAAGCCAGATACTCTAGTTTTTCAATTTTCCTGGATGTCCCAGACAATTATAAATGTGGAATACAAATAACATGTTTTTCTCTTCTGACTGAGTACATGTCAAACATTGCACTATGTTCTGTGCCAATGGCCCAGTGCATCCGATTTCTGCCAGCATTTTATTCAGGTTTGCTTTCCTTAGCCTTTGATTGTCCCCAATCTTCCTGCGAGGCAGCAGATTGTCTTTTCTGTAGGGGGATTCTGCCCTTAGATGGTCAGCCTTCCCGTTTTACAAGCACCATCTGCCCAAGCTTTGTGTAGAGTTTTCTCTGTCATAGGTGGTCTGGTCTTCGGAGCTCTGGAGCACCACCTACCTGTTTGATAGAGGACAGAAAGAGGAGAAAAGACAGAGAAGCATTTAACCCATGAAGTGGAGGTGGATTCGTTCAGACCAGAGCGTGTACCACTCGTCTGCGTCTTCACTTAAAGGGTTCCATTTACTCCTGGCTGCTTTGTCTGGCCCCTCACCAAGGGCCTGTCCAGCTTGGGTGACCCTGCCAGGAGCTAAGCTCCTTGGATCCCGGAGGTGCACAAGTTCTCCATTCACAAGGTGAGCCTACTTGGAGGGATGTTTAATTTATAATGGCTCTGCAAAAGGATTTCTTCTGTCAATTTTTTTTCCCCAATGCATAAATTGGAGGTATCCTGAAATCCATATATGTTAAACTACTTATTGTTGTTAATGCTGCTTTAAAGCCATAATGGTTCTTCGCATTTTGATTTTATTTATTTATTAAAACATTTTACCATCTTTAATCAATCTGATTATTTGATACTCATTATTCATCATTGTAAATAATTTAAAGAAAGGACAGGTATTTGAGTGAGTTTGCATGCATCTGGTTGCGGCATTATCCCATAATAAATGTTCATCTGTTATTTTTCTTTTATGCCATCTTCATCACCTTCATTTTGTCCTGAGTTATGAGAATATGTATTAGAGAGTAAAATTATATTGATATAATCACTGTAATATTCATTATTTTTTTTTTTTTACATTTCATTATTTTTTCTATCTAGTCCAGCATAGACAGTTGTAAGATTCCAGAACTTTCTATTATTATACTGTCCTTCATTTCTGTTATTGACTGCTGTCCTTTTCCTGATATAGAGGCCCATTTTATTCTCCTTTGTCATTACCTGCCTCATTTCCCATCATCTTCATCTATTTTCAAGATTTTCTCCAAACCTCATAAATTGTCATGATCCTAGATTTTTTTGTGTAATTTATCCCTTTTTTTATCAAAAAATAATTCCTTTCTAAATAAATAAAGTAACCTATCCTTGGTTCTTTTTTAAAAATACATATATATATATATATATATATATATATATATATATATATATATATATATATATATATATACAGTCGAACCTGTCTAAGGCGACCATTCACGGGACTTTCAAAAACTGGTCCCATAGGACAGGTGGTCCTGCCTCACAGGTTTCACATAATAAATAGAGCGATAAAAAAAATTGTATCCTAAGCACTATGAAAACTAACCTGCAAATCAGCGTAATCCATGAGTAGAACATAGTGCACATGTCGGTCTACAATAGCCACTGGTTGGACACTTTTCATAAAACACGATAGTTAAACACACAAAAATATTTTGTCGAATCACTGATATTCGTTCTTCCAGCGTTAATGCTTTTGGTTTTACACTTTTGACACTGGCCATTTCCTATATTGTGTGTAACACTTTTAAAATCCACAAAAATAATTCACTGAGATACTGTACATGTACGTGAATACACTCTAAGCGGGCAATGACTAATTCTTTAGTTAATTCCTGTAATTTATACGGGCCACGCAATGGTCTACTCTGGTCTAGACGGAACCGCGAAGTGATGTCACTTCACGAATCATAGATCTGCGTCTGCCGTGTTTCTCACACCAGTATTGACTGATAAACGTAACACGTCCCACTGTAATCTGGGACTCACTAAATACGGGAAAACTTCGACACCTGTAGACACCTGTGTCGATCGTTTATGGCTCCCAGCGAGACGGAGGAGGACTGGCTGGTCAGTGTATCGTTATCTCGGATTACCCGCGTGTCGTAAACGGGATAAATAACATTGGCGGCGGTTAATTAGCCTGGTCTCTGGTCGCGTCATACGGTGAGCGCCGTAATCAGTGTTAGCATATAGTAAAAAACTCGGGGAAATTGTAGACCCGGTCCTATAACCAGGGAAACGCTTTAAACAGGTGGTCCTAAGACCAGGTTCGACTGTATATATATATATATATATATATATATATATATATATATATATATATATATATATATATATATAAAATTACCTATGTAATAATCTACCTTTGCATGTTTCACTTTCATTAACAATTTTCAATAAACATCCACTGATTTTGTGTTTATTTTTGTCCCCCTTTTTTAGTTTTATGTAACACTGAAGAGCTCACTTAGTTGCTTTAGTTATCCTTTTTTTTTTCTTTTTAGCATTTCAGTATTTTAGGGAGTCACGATAGCTCAGTGGTTGGTGAACTGGACCACAAAGGACAGGAGGTAGGGTTCGATTCCAACCGACGGCTTCCGGGTTCACCCAACCTTTAATGGGTACCTGATTTTTTTCAGGGAAAGTGAAGCGGCATGGGAGTAATACCGACCACATTACCCCAAAAATCATGTGCCGAAGGTCTGTAAAATATATGGTCACTTTGACAAAGAGGAACAAAATAGTCTACAGCGAAAAACAATAACTCTCAGTTTCCTGGATGAAGAATACCCACAAGACCTATGGATCCGTGTGTACACAGATGGATCAGCACAGAATGCAGTAAAGAATGGGGGAGCAGGTGCATATATAGAGTACCCAAATAACACTAGGGATATGAATAAAATAGCAACAGGGAAATATTGTCACAATTATGATGCAGAAATACAAGCAATAAAGTTGGCAATAGAAAAGCTGCTGAACAGTAATCTTAGCCCACAGCCTGTAGTGTTTTTGACAGATGCAAGATCAGTACTCCAGGCACTACAATCCAGAAAATTACCACATCTACAGACCTTATTGACTGAACTCTGCAAGCACCACAGGGTTGCCCTGCAGTGGATCCCGTCTCACTGTGGAATACCAGGAAATGAGAAAGCAGATCAGTTGGCAAAGGAAGGTTCAACAGGCACACAACTAGATACACCAGTCACATACCATCATAAGAAACAGATAATCAAATCAATCAGAGGACCACAAGCCCCATATCAGGATGCCTTTCATAATATGAATAGATATGAACAAGTTATCATTATACGCCTAAGAACAGGACACAATCGACTCCATAGTCACATGTATACAAAATTCAAGATCGGCACATCAACTACTTGTACATGTGGACAGGCACCCCAGACTGCTGAACACATACTTCAAGACTGCACTGAATATAGTAGACTGAGGAAAATCCATTGGCCCATAGATACAACACTACAGACAAAACTATATGGGCCACTGCAAGAATTACAAAAGACAGTAAAATTCATACAGAAAACGACATTGCTGATATAGACAATACTTCGAGCGAACGAAAGATAGATAGATATGGTCACTAACACCATATTCCCTATACGCCACTTGGCGTGACGGGGGTACTTTACTTTATTTATTTCAGTATTTTGCTTACTTGTAACTCAAACACTAAAAGTAATGTATTAGCTATTATGTAATTGACAGTTACAATTAATTGACAGATCTTGGAAAGGTTCTGGCAAAAGCAACGTACAAAGAATTAGACAACAAAGTGAAAAGTTCGGCAAGAAGAGATACAAGAGCTTATATAGACAACTTGGCAGAGAAAGCAGAGACAGCTGCAATTACAGGAGACAGCAGAACTCTCTATACAGTACAAAAGATGCTGACAAACACCTATACATCCAGTGGAACACCAATTCTAGACAAATCTGGATTAATGCTAACAACAAGCGCAGACATAAAAGCCCGTTGGGCAGAACACTTCAAAGAAATTCTTAACCGTCCACTACCTCACAGTTTAATAGATTTTGAAGCTGAAACACCAGCAGCAGAATTAGATGTAAATTTAGATGACTTCACCTTGAGTGAAATAGAAACCACCTTAAAGCTAATGACCAATAACAAGGCTGCTGGAGAGGATAAGTTAACAGCTGAGATCCTCAAGGCAATTGATAGCCATAATTTAATACATCTCCAAAAAATGTTCAACATCATTTGGAAAACAGAGAAGACGCCTCATAAATGGAAAAAAGGAATCATTGTTAAGATCCCAAAAAAGGGCAATCTTAGAGATTGTAACAACTGGAGAGGCGTGACACTTTTGTCAGTTGCCTCAAAGTTATTCTGTAAAATCATCCTAAATAGAATAAAGGATTCAATAGATACAGTAATGCGTGAAGAACAGGCTGGGTTTAGAAAAGGGAGAAGCTGTCTTGACCACATTTTCACTCTTCGACTTATATTGGAGGAACATATTGAAAAGCAAAAACCTTTTGTACTTAACTTCATCGACTTCAAAAAAGCATTTGATAGTATTCATAGAGATTCTTTGTGGAAAATTCTGAAGCAATATGGTTTACCATCAAAAATCATAAATATTATCAAAGACATGTTGATGGTTACACATGTGCAGTTCGAACAGAGGAAGGACTGAGCGAATGTTTCCCAATAGAAACTGGGGTTAAACAAGGATGTATTTTATCGCCCTTGTTATTTGGAATTGTTATGGACTTCATAATGAAGAAATGCTGCACTGGTAATAAAGGCATCGAATGGATACAAGGAGACCATTTGGAGGACCTCGACTTTGCTGATGACATAGTTCTCATCAGCAGTCAGATAAAAACGATGCAGGAAAACACAAATGAACTATCATCAATAGCCAGCAAAATTGGGCTTGAGGTCAATCATGAAAAGACTAAAGTCATGAAAAGTTTAATTCCAACAAGTGACAAAATATACATGGAAAACAAACCAGTAGAAGAGATCGATCACTTTATCTATCTTGGAAGTCACATTGATCGAGAAGGGGATACGAGCAAAGAAATTAGAATCAGACTGGCTAAAGCAGCAATGTCTTTCAGAAGCCTTGAAAAGTTGTGGAAATCAAAACTCATTAGCACAAACACAAAACTTAGGCTATTCAAATCAAATGTACTATCAACCCTTACGTATGCGTGTGAAAGCTGGAAAACAACAAGAGATATAGAAACAAAGTTGAACGCATTCGAAAATAAATGTCTAAGGAAAATACTTGGTATAGAATGGAACGAATTCAAAACAAACGAGGAAATTAGAGAAATCGCCAATCAACCACTAATATCTTCAGTAATAAAGAAAAGACGATGGTCATACGTTGGACATGTGATGAGAAGAGATAATAATCGAATAGCAAAGCAAGCCCTCATATGGGAAACAACAGGTAAAAGAAAAAGAGGAAGACCCAGGGAGACACTGAGAAGAACATTGATGAGAGAGGCAAGAGCAGCAGGAATCGGCTCCCTCAATGAGATAGAACTGCTTGCACAGAACAGAGACAGATGGCGAGATTTAATAAAATATCTTTAAAAGAAAACTGCTAGAACAAAAATTCATATAGGAGAAGGTGTATCTTGGTCTACGCCCTATGGGCCGGTTACGGCTCGAAAGGTCAATAGATAGATAGAATTGACAGTTAACATAACTGGCTACATCTAGTGAAACATTAAAATACTTATACTTTTATATTACTACAAAATGCATGTTATTCATCTTTGTTTTTTACTGACATAATTCAGTAATACCTTTTGGTAATTTTATATTTTACAAAAAAGGGACATATATGTCTGTTAAAGATAGAGAACCCAAATATTATTTGATAGCGGTCCTCTGCTGATAGAATGCCTCCAGTCACGTAGCACTATACCAAATGTTTTATCATTTTTGCAGTAAAATTAATATGTTGTAAACATTTTGACTGCTCTTCTTCTTCTACCTTTTTAGCTTCCAGTGGAGCACAGGTCTTCAACAAACACTTTCCAAGTCGTTCTGTTTTTTGCCAATCTTTTAAGATCATTCCATGTCTTCCCCATCATCTTCATCTCTGCTTCTATCTGTCTTCTCCAAGAATTCCTTGGTCTTCCTCTTTGTCTTTTTCTCTGGGGATTCCAAAAATCTGGGGCCTGTTGTGTAATACTCGCAGCTGGCTTCCGTAGTGTGTGTCAATTTTGTTGTTCTCCATGTTTCACAGCTATATAGTAGGACCGACTTAACATTTGAGTTGAAAATTTTTATTTTTGTATTTAACTTTCTTTAGATTTCCATGTTTCCCAGTGCAATGAAAGATCCTCTTGCTTTTGATATCCTTATTTTGGTATCATTTTCTGTTCCTCCCTCTTTATCTGTATTACTGCCCAGATATATGTAAGATTGTACGTCTAGTAAAGGTATTTCTCCTAGTTTTATTTGGTTATTGCCAACTGTATTAATTCTCATAATGTTGGTCTTATCTCTATTAATCTTCAGTCCTAGCTGTTGGGATCTCTCATCAAGTATGCTCATTTTATCCTACATCTGTTGATGGCTGTGTGATAGGAGAGCTATGTATGGCATCAGCAAAGTCTAAATCATCAAGTTGTTTGGTCAGTGACCACTGGATCCCATTTCTATTGTTTTGAGTTATTTTCATGACTGCTCTTCAGTTATTCTAAATGATACATATTTGTATTTTATTCATTTTGCTGCTTTCGTTGTATTATTACTATTACAATACATTTGATTGGTGAGTGCAGGTATATAGTATTGAGCTGTTTACCTTCATAAATTAAATTAAATAATTAAACTATGTTGTTTTTTCATTCTTAATTTATAAAGTTTTATTCATTCATCAAAAATAGTAATACAAAATTTGTGCGGCAGTAAAGCCAGATGTCTTTGTTATTATGAGGCAACTGGAAGACCATACATCACAACTACTCAGTTAATGATTAAAGTTTGAACATCATTAACACTTGATCACCACTGCTTGCTAAGTGCAATAAGAGAATCAATTTGCATAGTTGTAATTTTTTTTAAATCAAAAAGTCATCATTTCTTTGAAGTTACTAAAGAGTAACCCTGGCTTTAAACGATCTTTATTATCGTAGTAGTGTACCTGCACCTCTGTGTGTAAGGTCCATATCATCTCTTGATGTCTATGTATTTGCACACATAGTTGTGGAACACATCTAAACTTTACTATAAGACTTCAGTATATATATTTCTGTATCAGTATTATTACCATTGGCTTAATTGTAGTATCTTAGGTTCTTATTAGGTGACTCCAATATGAGTGGATATGACTTTGGAATGTCTCTGACAATCACTGTATGTGTATCTTGTCTCTGGTTCAGTGGAAGTGTGTGGCATCAAGAGAGCTGCTGACAAATTTATTTTGAGAGTACTCGCAGAGTTTAGTTAGAGGGATGCAAGGGTCATTCAGTGGGAAACTGGTTAGATTATATTTAAAATTGCTTGAATGGCCGATATTGTGTGTTTTGCATGCGAAGGTGGTGACCTTGAGGCATTAACACACATAAGAACCTAAGAAACTATTTGACCAGATAGTGACAATATTGCACCAGACAAAAGCACTGAAGTTTTGTAATATTTTTGTTAGTAATTATTTTTATCGCATTGTCCCATTACTAGGGTACAGGACTGGGGAATAAAGGCCTCTTGTCCTAAACATAAGGTGTTCAGGTCTGAGTTTTTATTTCATCCCTGATGGAAACAAACTTTTGACCCTACCTAGATCTGAACCCATTTTCTCCTATTTTGGAGCATGTCAAGTTATCAAGGCATGTAGAGATTCATCATTGGATGAGAGTTCGTTATTGTGACAGGTGCATGAGTTATTTGCGGGTCATCATCATTGCACCCCGAACATGTCCATAGGTGCTTAGATCCCCTGTTTGATGACATCTTCTGCTCGGCCCACCCATGATTTGCCTCTTTTTAGCCTGGCACCTTTCCCTGTGTTGAGCACATGGTGCAATGGATGCTCTTTATCTGTACTAATCTTCAGGTATGCTCGTGCTCTCCAGATCTTAATTCTGTCATCCATGGTTGGAAAGTCAAGAAGATACATCATTGCTACACAGGGAGTGTCCCTTGTACATCCCAAGATAATGCGCATGGCTTCATTTTGTATTTTCTCCAGCCTATCAATTTGAGTCGTACTGACAGTAAGAATTGCCAGAGCATACTCGATTGGTGCGAGGACTAATCCCTGAAACAGAAGAGTAAGTAGCCTCTGCTCAATGTTGGCAGCTGCCATGACCTTCAAGGTGGCTAATCCTTTGCGGGATTTTGTTATCACATGGTCGACGTGATCCCGAAAACACAGGCTGCGGTCAAACTTAACTCCGAGGTATGTCATCAACTTGCCCTGGTCACCTCATCAGCTCCCATTCGCACTACCGGTGTCATATTAACGATATGATTGTTAAGGGAGAAACATGAAACTGATGCTGTATTAGGATTAACCAATGCACCTGAAACCCCACACCAGGAAGAAATGCGATCGAGTTCGTCTTGCATTGTGCAGGCGATTCCCTGTCAATATACCAGAATATCATCAGCAAAAGTCATAGTTCTTCCCCTCCCATCCAGCTGTTGTTCCGTGATCGTTATTGTGTACATGTTAAATAGAACTGGTGACAATGGTGAGCCTTGTGGCAGCCCTGGACAAATGGATGTTGGCTCGGAAAACCAACTTCCACATCTGAGTATCACCTTCCTCTGAAACAGTGCCGCGGCGATCCATCTAATAAGGAAGGGGTGCACCGCCAGTTTGAGGAGCATATGCATGAGATATTCAAATGGTACCCTATTGTATGCATCCTCCAGATCTATAGCAGCAGCACATGTCTCCTCTCATCTGTGGAAGTCTTCGAAGACGTCATAAGCAAAGACTGCAGAGTTGAGCCATGTCTCTTTGTTATATCTATAACTTCCGAGTGTGGGTGGGAATGTGCGTTTCTGTTCAAGGTGACAGGTGAGGACACAGGCAACTATTTTCTCCATCAGCTTGCCTGCAGTGTTCTGCATTGTGATGATTCTGTAGGCACTGATCTGAGAATGATCCTTGTTTGGCCGCGGTAGTAAGTAGCTGTGTAGCCATTCCTCCTTAATCTGGCCACTCTGAAAGAAAATTAAACTTATTGGCCAGTTTTGTCAAGTTGTCATCTGCTAAATCGCCTATGTCATCGTACCGAACACCATCTGGACCAGGAGCAGTGTTGTGTGACCTTTTAAGTGTCGTGCGAATGGTATCTGTTGTGATTGTGAGATCTTCTTCCAGCACTACATCCTTACAGAATTTTGACAGCGATCCCCGTATCCTTATTCTTACAGCCTCATTTCTTTGGTCCACCTGCTCAATGTAGCGGGCAAGCAGGGCCTTCTCATCAGATTTGTGCCATATCCGGCCTGTGCTCTGAAAGTCTGTTATGCCTCTGTGTCGTGTTGTGCCATTCATGCTCTGATGAAGGCACCAGAATGTGGCTAGCGATTTTTCTGAGCACACTTTTTTACAGAAATCATCCCATTTGGCATCCTTAGCCTGCTTAGCACATAGTTTAAAGTGCATCATTTTTTGCTCGACCTCTACTTTCAGACGCTTCAAGAGCTCAGGTTGTGTTCTTCCATTCTTTCTAGCTTTCTGCCATTTGTCTCTTGCTCCGCCAAACTTCCTCCACCTATATGTTCCACCAGGGTGGCTGTGTCCATCTCTCCTGCCTCCTACGAGGGACGCTCTGTTTCCTACATCTGATTTTGCTAATGACGTCCTGGTCTGTTTTCTTGTAGTGGACTGTGTGGAGCTTCCTTTTCTGGCTTCTATTTCCACTTTTCTCAATTAGGAGGACACATGGATAGTGATCACTTCTGTGGAACCCCAGTGCACTCCACCTGCAAACCGATGCGAAGGTGGAAGACACCAGTGCAAGGTCTATGACACTATCAGAGTTCCCTGTTCGAGTGGCCATTCTTGTTGCCCTTCCATCATTCAAACACACTAAATTCATTGACACTAGTGCGTTCTCTAGGTCTTCTCCCCGCTTGTTGGTTATGACGGTACCCCACTGGTTTCCTCTAGCATTAAAGTCTCCGCAGAAAATGACGTTCTCTTCATCGAACTCGAAGAGATTCTGCCATTGTTGTGTGTTCACCTTCCCATTACAGGCATACACATTTACAGTCACGAAATGAACTGGGGTCTGCACCCTAACTGCATGTACTTGCAATTCTGCATTGTCCCACGCAGACATATCAACCTCAGCTGCCACCATATTGTTGCGCACAAGGATGGCCTGCCCAAGGTGTCGCCTATTGTAGAAACAATGAAATCCATGAGTACTTACTGTTTTGTCACCAAGATGAGTTTCTTGCAAAACCATTATATCGGTGCCTCACAGTAGCTTATCAAGAATGGGCAGTCGTTGATGTATGGACCCACAATTCCAATATGTAACGCACACATACTTTAGGCCTAGCCTCTCAAACTTCGACACTTTACGCCATCTCTCTTACCTTGTCGTGTTTTCCTTCTTCGATGTTGTCGTTTGGGCTGCATCTGAATACTTACCGTCATCATAGTATCAAATATATTTTCGCTGAACGTCAATGCTGTGGATGGTCTAGACTCATGTGCACTTACTCAGTCGCACGGCCCAGAACCAGAATTAAATGTATTACGCGTCCTTGACGACAAACTGGCGAAAACAAGTCGCCATTTTTTTACGCGTTCAATAGCACAATCAACAACACAATGAGTATCAGTGATAAAGAAATTATAACAAAATGCAATGAATCAAAAGAAGCAAAGTGATTTACATCAAATAGAAAGCACGTACAATCACATGATCCCTTCAAATATCAATAAAAACAAACAAACAGAAAAGTTCACTGGAAATCAGCACTTATCTGTGAGTCCTATGAAGAAGACAGCGAACAGGGCGCCATATCTCCCGGAAGTGAGTCATACACAAGTGTGTGATAAACAAGTTCACTAAGTGTGGGAGATTCTCCCTGCCCAGGTCCATCATTCATGACAAGTTTAACTAAAAGTATATAAGACAGGTATCCAAACTGTGGCATATAAGTGGCTTCCATGCATACAAAAGAATTCTTTTCCTGTAGTATCTAAATGCTTGTCAAGCACTGGCATAAGGGCATTAAACTAGAGAGAGACTGTGTTGAACAGTGATAATGCAATTATCTCAATGTTTACAATAAATACTCTGTAAACAAAGAAAAATCTAGTTTCCCAACAACCACAACTTGTATATTGAATACTCCCTATGATGATTTTGGAGAGAATGATTGAAGGTGTAATTACCAGACTTTCAAAAGTGAGAGCCATATTAGATAGATGTAGAACAGGACAGCTAAAAGAAGGGATCAGACATGTGAAACCAATGAGCTACTGTACCATTTATTGGGAAGAATTGAAATAGGTATACCTTGAGTATGGTAAGGTCAGTTACTTTAGTCAAGTTCACCTATTTGGTGGCTCTTTCTCTAATCTCACTATTCATACACAGTCACATCACTTTAGTTTATTCTAAATCAAAATTTAACTTTCCTAGCACTTTCTCTTAGTAAAATATAGTATTTACTATTTAACTATCTATTGCCTTTATTATTTCATTTTCTAAAATGCTATTTTGGCCTGAGCTATTCTGCTTTTTATTTCTGTGGTGCATCTCCCATCTGATGTTATTATTGTGCCCAAGTATTTCAAACGTTGCACTTGTTTCAGATTTGTCTCGTTTATTTGTATGCTGCATGATGGTGGTGATTGTTTATTCAATATAACCATTACTTCTGTTTTCTTGCTATTCAGACTGAGACCTTTCTTGTTGCTCTTGATCTATGCAACTTCCAAAATATACAAAGATATCTACTTTTTTTTACAGCTTATCCTGCCATGTATATTTTTGTTTTTGACAAATTTGATTTTTCACTACTTTCATCTTTTCTTTGTTGATCTCAAGCACTATTTTTGCTACCCTTTGATAACAGGGCAATTGTGTTTTTTTTTAAACATCATCTTCATGTCTTGCGTGATAAGAAATACATAATCCACAAAATCAAGTTCCTCTAATTGAGATCCTAGTATCCATCCAATGCCTTTGTTCCTGAACAACATTTGTGCATTATGAAATCGATGGCAATTCAAAATAACAAGGGGAAATAAAATGTTTCACTCCAGTTTCAATCTGGAATATAGTATCCACTGCCTTGTCATTGTTGCCATGTGAATTGCTTACTACACTCTTTAGGTATCATTTGTTCCACCTCAAAAGTGAAAATACATTTACAATGAAACAGATTACAATATAAGTTTTGATAAACATGAGTTAAAGAACCATTTAAGGTAACACCAATTATTTAGTCAACAAATCGTCTTCACTGCACATCGGACAACTCCATAAGTGTTCAGTTCCCCTCCTCAATATATCCCTTGTCATATAGTGACTGATGACCCCAGTTTTGTGTTGGTTTACCAGTATTCTTTAGCTCAATTAAAAATCTGGCATCACTCCTGATGCATTTTGAAAGCATTTATAATACAACAAATCGTCTTCACTGCACATCGGACAACTCCATAAGTGTTCAGTTCCCCTCCTCAATATATCCCTTGTCATATAGTGACTGATGACCCCAGTTTTGTGTTGGTTTACCAGTATTCTTTAGCTCAATTAAAAATCTGGCATCACTCCTGATGCATTTATATTACAACAAATCGTCTTCACTGCACATCGGACAACTCCATAAGTGTTCAGTTCCCCTCCTCAATATATCCCTTGTCATATAGTGACTGATGACCCCAGTTTTGTGTTGGTTTACCAGTATTCTTTAGCTCAATTAAAAATCTGGCATCACTCCTGATGCATTTTGAAAGCATTTATAATAATTAGTCTGCTTATCCACTCTCCACAACAGCCCACACACAAGTCTTTCCTCTTACACCCTGAGTTTTGGCACATGCAAAAAGGAAAACTTTTATCAGTCTTGAAGGCAACACAAATAAAAGTCATGTCCTGTGCTGACTACTGTAGTTCCTCCATGACAAGCATTATATTCACTTTCAGCTCTGTTTTGACAATTTGTGTGTGTTACCTTTAGCAAGCTAAATGAAAGGTGAGATTCAGTGCTAAGTGGCAACAAATTCAATGTGGAGTTAAATAGGAATAAAAGATAAGGAATGGATAGAGAATATATGGACATGTACACCTGAGTGAGAAAATAGTTAGGAAGAAATGGACTGAATTATATCTATCTATCTATTGTCCTTTCGAGCTGTAGCCGGCCTTCTTTCTTATCTGAATTATTGTTCTAGCAGTTTTCAATTCTTTTAAAAATATTTTATCAAATCTCGCCATTTGTCTTTGTTATGTGCAAGCAGCTCTATCTCATTGAGGGAGCCGATTCCTACTGCTCTTGCTTCTCTCATCAATGTTGCTTCTCTCATCAATGTTCTTCTCAGTGTCTCTCTGGGTCTTTCTCTTTTTCTCTTACCTGTTGTTTCCCACATGAGGGCTTGCTTTGCTATTCGGTTATTATCTCTTCTCATCACATGTCCAACATATGACCATCATCTTTTCTTTATTACTGAAGATATTAGTGGTTGATTGGCGATTTCTCTAATTTCCTTGTTTGTTTTGAATTCGTTCCATGCTATACCAAGTATTTTCCTTAGACATTTATTTTCGAATGCGTTCAACTTTGTATCTATATCTCTTGTTGTTTTTCAGCTTTCACATGCATATGTAAGGACTGTGAATTAGAAGAAGAAAAATCTTAGAAAATTCAAAGACAGAAAAGAATTTTAAAATTAAGTCTACATGTCTGTTTAAGAATGTGCCTGCATTTGATGAATTTATTCAGACTATGGGAATTAAAAATGTAAAGCTGAATGTGTCTGAAGACATCATCGAACCAAATTATAATCTACTCTCTAGTTATATTCACAATGTAAGTTTAAGAAAAAATAATTCTGGTCATTATTAAACAGCATTATTAAAGTTAGTAGTTACAGTACTGGATACATTTTATAGGTCTGACTGATGGGTGCAAGTTATTGACAATAAATCTCTATCTTATCTATTGTCCTTTTGAGCCAAGTTTTGGACAATAAATCTCTATCTTATCTATTGTCCTTTTGAACCAAGTTATTGACAATAAATCTCTATCTTATCTATTGTCCTTTTGAGCCAAGTTATTGACAATAAATCTCTATCTTATCTATTGTCCTTTTGAACCAAGTTTTGGACAATAAATCTCTATCTTATCTATTGTCCTTTTGAGCCAAGTTATTGACAATAAATCTCTATCTTATCTATTGTCCTTTTGAACCAAGTTTTGGACAATAAATCTCTATCTTATCTATTGTCCTTTTGAGCCAAGTTATGGACAATAAATCTCTATCTTATCTATAAGCCTTTTGAGCCAAAGACTGCAAAGTTCTAGTTCACTCTATTAAGATCATTTGAATGTTTTTAAATTATTGATCAAGAGCTAACAACAGCAGGTACCAACTCCCATGCAGAGTTTGAAAGGCCCACCCAGAACAGGGGTATGTGGTCTTGAGGTAAGCAATTCACATGGCAGGGGCTTGTGGCATGTGATCTTAATAGAGTGAACTAGTACTTTGCAGTCTTTGGCTCAAAAGGACAATAGATAAGATAGAGATTTATTGTTCAAAACTTGCACCCATCAGTTAGACCTGTAAAATGTATCCAGTACTGTAACTACTAACTTTAATAATGCTGTTTAATAATGACCAGAATTATTTTTTCTTAAACTTACATTGTGAATATAACTAGAGAGTAGATTATAATTTGGTTCGATGATGTCTTCAGACACATTCAGCTTTACATAGTACAGAAATTCGACTCTCTTTGTCATTATTATTATCAAGTATCAGACTTTCCACAGGACATACATTGTATCTCACCACATACCCCTGTTCTGGGTGGGCCTTTCAATCTCTGCATGGGAGTTGATACCTGCTGTTATTAGCTCTTGACCAATAATTTAAAAATATTCAAATGATCTTAATAGAGTGAACTAGAACTTTACAAAAGAAAGTTGAGAATCGATTGAGTTATAAAAAAAAAACTAATGATGGTGTTCAAATCACAGTAAAAAGCATTTCTAATTTGTGAATAGAATTTATCCTATTAATTTTAGAACATGCTTGCCATATAATTAGATTTTTAGGCAAGTTAAAAGACACAGCAGCCTTCTAAAAGTAATCTTGGAAGGGAAAATACAAGGTAAAAGACTAACATGGACGAGTAACATCAGAAGATGGACAAGACAACCTGCACCATTAAAGCTAGAGACAGAGAAGCATGGTAGTCAACCTTCGATGTGGAGATAGCAGTCAATTCCGGGAAAGAGAGAGGAATGCACAAGATGACTATCTAGACAGTCTAGCAAAAAGAGCATGGAAGGAATTCAACAACAGAACTTATATACAATTCTAAGTACAGGGTATTTTGTAGCTTTGTGCTTATTACATATTGAAAGACTAGCAGATGATGTATTTCAAATTTTTGTTTGCATTTATGCAGCAAATACTCCACTTCCTTGTTTGCTCATGAAGGAATGTTTAAGTTACATTGTGGTTGTAGTTTACAGCAAGTTACTTTTAATTTATTTTTTGCCTTTCAACCTAACACATCCAGCTGCAGCACTCATTATTTTGTACATTGAGTTTTTGTCATCCCTCTTTGATCAGCCCCTCTTCACTCAACCAGACTAGTTTGTTTCCAAGGCTGTCACAGTGAGGTGGAGTAGGATCTTGATCATTTCTGGTTTACTGATCCTGATACCAGCAGTCAGCTAGGAGTTGCTGGATCTTTTGAATTTTGTGCTGTGCTGCATTTTTGGCCATGATGCAGCCTTGTATTGCAAAATTTACTTTTTATTTTTTTCAACTGTGACCATTTTTGTTGGCATTATAGCAGCCCCTGAACAGAAGAATTTGAATCATACCAAGTGTGAATTCCTTAACACTGAAAGTTGCATGTTTACATAGAAAATGAAGATGTGGTGAAGTAGTATCCTGGCAATATGTACAAACATTGGAAGAGGCAAAATGTGGGGAAGATCCATTGCAGCCTACCTTCTTTGTAAAGATAGTACCTGATAACTTCAATTGCAGCCTACATTTGTTGTGAATATGGGACTTGATAGCTTCAAGTGCAATCCACATTCATTATGAGGATGGCGTCCGATAACTCCATCAATTGCAGCCTAACTTCATTGTGAAGATGGTTCTTGATAACTTCATCATCCAGACATTAAGACAGCATAGATGTTGTCATGATATAGGAATACACAGTTCTGTCTGAAGGAGTCCTAGGGGAATAGATGGAAGCATCTGTGTAATATGCATCATAGACACAAAAGTACAGTATTTATTTCTATCATGTTAATTTAGTCAATATATTTGTTTAGAATATAATTTGTTAATAAGTTATTCCATATCTCAATGTCATAGTGCTCATGTTTAACTTGTTTATTTTAAGATGTTGATTACAAGTCTGCTGACTTCCATTAGCAGAGTAGAATATTGTAATCTTAATCTTCTTCAGCTAATAATATTATATGACTGTTTGTCATATATTTGTCACATAATCATATTTGATTGCAAGATTGATAGTTGTGTGTACATTACATTTCTGCTTTCCTGTGTGATAAATTTGAAATAAATTTAACCTATAAATTATCAGTTGTGTTTGCTGGTTTTCTAAATTATAACATAATTATTAAGTTATTCACCACACTCAGGACACATCCTTAAGTACCCAGTCCTTCCCAATAGATGACACAAAATAGCTGCACTGATATTTCCTGTAGTATGCTGGTTATACCTATGTCACTATCCATCTCTCGATCTTGCCATCAAAGGTGACTCCTTTTGACTTATGTCTCTTGGAACCACTGAAGTCCTAAAAGTTTACTGAAACATGTTCCAGCTGAGAACAAAAGGCTGTGATAATAATATGGCCTTTGGTGTCTTGACAGACGGTTGATAGCAAGCAATCATAAGTCAGTAGCTTGTGTGTGTGGTCCTTTTTCGTCTTGTCAGATGGTCTAGTGGAGGCTATTGTGTATTTTTTTATTTAGGTTTTGTTTTTGTCGAGCATCTTCTCCCGTGACTAATTCTACCAATGTTCGACAAACGCGCATAGCCACAGAATGAACAAGTCAGGCCCACTGATCCACAGGATTTTCCATCCTTTTTCATGAGTCTTTTCTCTTCTAAGTTTTGCCTTAGCACAGTCTTAAATGATGTTATACCATTCCTTATATATGCTCTCCATGATGTGCGATCACTTGCCAGATGTTCCCAGTCATTTTCACAGATGGAGAAGTAATTCAGAGATGATTTAGAGATATCTCTATATCGCAATTTTGGTCTGCCGATTTGTCTTTTTCTGTGTGTTAGTTCCCCATGTAGTATTTCCTTGGGGATGCATTTTTCTTCCATTCGCTGGACGTGCCGCAGCCATCTTAGTCTTCGACATGATTTTTGGGGTCTTAGCTCGTTGCAGGACAGTTATGTTGGTTATTTTGTCCTGCCATTTGATGTGCATTATTCTGCGGAGACATCACATGTGAAAGACATTTAGTCTTTTTTCGTGATTTGAGCATGTTGTCCAGGTTTTAGATCCATATAATAGTGTACTAAGAACACAATTTTGATATATTAAGAGTTTGGTCTCTAGTGTTAGTTTCGTGTTGTTCCAAGCCCTTTCTGTGAGTTTGCCGAAAATCGTAGCTGCCTTACCAATTCGGCTGTTTATTTCATCTTCGAGGGAAGTGGTTTGCGTAATTGTGGATCCAAGATATGTGAATTTCTTAACCGATTCTAGTGGACAATCTTTTAAATTGATTAATAGAGGTTTGATGTCACCTTGACTTAGTATCACTGTTTTCTGAACACTAATTTATCGTCATCTAGTGCCCTCTCCGCATCGAACGTTGGCTAATTTTTTCTGCCTCTTTTACCTTGTATTTTCCCTTCAAATATTACTTTTATTAGACTGTTGTGTTTTTTAACATGACCAAAAAATTTCATTTGTCTTGCTCTAATTGTGTTTAGTAGTTCTTTTTTCATTTTTAGTTGTTTTAAAACTTCTTCGTTTGTTATCTTTTCTTTCCATCCAATTCTACCTATTCTTCTATAAATCCACATTTCAAAGGCTTCAATTTTATGTTCTGTTTTCTGGTCTAATATCCATGTTTCTGCACCATACAGGAATATTGAGATGTAACATTTTGCTATTCTTAGTTTCAGCCCTGGTGTTATTTGTTTTGATGTTAGTATATTTTTCATGGCATTGAAATTACTTTTTGCCATTCCTATTCTTTTATTTATTTCAGTTGTACATTTTCCATCACTGGTTATAGTATGTCCCAGGTAGTTATAGCTCTGGACTGTCTCTAGATGTATTCCTTCAACTTTGATATTTAATTGTAGGTCTTGAGAATTTTCTTTGTTTATGATCATAGTTTTAGTCTTTTTTATATTCATATCTAGTCCATATTTTTTGCTTGTCATGTTTATTACATTAAGTAATTGTAGATCTTTTGGATTTTCTGCTAGTAGTTCAGTATCATCAGCATATCTTAGGTTATTGATTATCTTTTCATTAATTTGTAGGCCTGGCATCTCTATGATGTTTTTAAAGATTTGCTCAGTGTATAGATTGAACAAGCTTGGTGACAGGATGCATCCCTGTCTTACTCCTCTTTTTATATCAATGGGTGTAGAGTTCTCTTTGTTCATCATCATCATTGAGTGCCGTCTCCGCAACGAAGGTTGGCTACCATGGAGCGCCATTTTGCTCTATCTCTTGCTTTGATGGTGCAGGTTGTCATCGGTTGATTTGTCCATCTTTTGATGTTACTCGTCCATGTTAATCTTGGTCTGCCTCTGCCTCTTTTACCTTGTATTTTCCCCTCCAGGATCACTTTCAGTAGGCTGTTGTGTCTTTTAACATGGCCTAAGAATCGCATTTGTCTTGTTCTAATTGTGTTCAGAAGTTCTCTTTTCATTTTTAGTTGTTTTAAGACTTTGTCATTTGTTTTCTTTTCCTTCCATCCAATTCTACCTATTCTTCTATATATCCACATTTCAAAGGCTTCGATTCTCTGTTCTGTTTTCTTGTCTAATGTCCATGTTTCAGCACCATATAGGAATATTGAGAAGATGTAACATTTTGCTATTCTTAGTTTTAGCTCTGGTGTTATTTGTTTTGATGTTAGTATGTCCTTCATGACATTAAAATTACTTTTTGCCATTCCTATTCTTTTGTTTATTTCAGTTGTACATTTTCCATCACTGGTTATAGTATGTCCAAGGTAGTTGTAGTTCTGAACTGTCTCCAGGTCTATTCCTTCAACTTTGATATCCACTTGTGGGTTTTGAGTATTTTCTTTGTTTATGATCATAGTTTTAGTCTTTTTGATATTCATATCTAGTCCATATTTTTTGCTTGTCGTGTTTATTTCATTAAGTAATTGTTGTAGGTCTTTAGGATTTTCTGCTAGTAGTACAGTATCATCAGCATATCTTAGGTTATTGATTATCTTTCCATTAATTTGTAGGCCTGGCATCTCTATGATGTTTTTAAAGATTTGCTCAGTGTATAGATTGAACAAGCTTGGTGATAGGATGCATCCTTGTCTTACTCCTCTTTTTATATCAATGGGTGTAGAGAACTCTTTGTTATATTTTATTATTACTGTTTGCTCCCAGTATAGATTGCATATTAGTCGTATATCCATGTCATCTAGATGTATCTCTTTTAGGCATTCTATAAGTTGTTTGTGGTGTACTCTATCAAAAGCTTTGGTGTAGTCTATGAAGCAGGCATATATTGGTTTGTTTACTTCTGTGTATTTTTCGATTAATGTTCTCATGCAGAATATGGCTTCTTTTGTCCCGCTATTTTTCCTAAATCCAAATTGCTGCTCATCTAATTCGGTATTGATTTTATTCTGAATCCTTCCTTGTATAACTTTTAGCAAGATTTTTGTAACATGGCTCATTAGGCTTATTGTTCTAAAGTCACTGCATTCAACTGCACCATTCTTTTAGGCAATGCAATGAAAGTTGATGTTTTTAGTTCATTTGGTATGTATCCTGTGTGGTATATGTCGTTGCATATGTCTGTAATCACTTCAATGCCAAAATCTTCAAGTGCCTGTATCATCTCTATCTGTATGCTTTCAGGTCCTGCAGCTTTTCCCCTTTTCATTGTTTTTATAGCTTTTTCCACCTCAGATTTTAAGATTTTATAGCCTGATGTACATTTTATAACTGGTTTCTTGTCCCTTTGATCATGAAATAGTTCTGTTATATATTCCTGAAAAGACGATGGTCATACGTTGGACATGTGATGAGAAGAGATAATAATCGAATAGCAAAGCAAGCCCTCATATGGGAAACAACAGGTAAAAGAAAAAGAGGAAGACCCAGGGAGACACTGAGAAGAACATTGATGAGAGAGGCAAGAGCAGCAGGAATCGGCTCCCTCAATGAGATAGAACTGCTTGCACAGAACAGAGACAGATGGCGAGATTTGATAAAATATCTTTAAAAGAAAACTGCTAGAACAAAAATTCATATAGGAGAAGGTGTATCTTGGTCTACGCCCTATGGGCCGGTTACGGCTCGAAAGGTCAATAGATAGATAGATATATTCCTGCCATCTATCTATGATATCCTTATTGTCTGTTAGCATTTTTCCTTTTTTGTCTGCAATGCATCCACCTTCTGTGGCTTTTTTATTTTTATTAGTCATTCTCTTTATTTCTGTGTGCATTCCTCTTAGGTCTTGTTTGCTTTCCATAGTTTCTATTTCTCTACATTTTTGGCTGAGCCAGTCTTCTTTTGCCTTTTGCACATTTTGCGTATCTCATTATCTATTTTATTGTATTGGGCAGTGTTCTTCGCTTGTCTCCTTTCTTCCATTTTTTCTAAGATGGTGTTAGTTATCCATTTTTGTTTTTTTGTTCTTTTCTCTTTTGGGTAAGGTGTCGCAGGCTTTTTGTATGCTTTTCTTTATGCATTGCCATTTGGTTGTTACTTTTTCATCAGGATTTTCTCTTCTGTATTGTTCAATTCCTTCCTCTAGCAGCTTCTGGTATGTGTTCTTTACTTGTATTGTATAGGTATCTTTAATATCTTTTTGATTTAAAGCTGTTATGTCGAGTGGGTTTGTTGATGAATCAGATTTTTGCTTGTTTCTCTTTAGTTTGATTTTCATTTTAATCATTACAGGATTGTGATCAGAATTAATATCTGCTCCTGGGTAGGTTTTGGCTTTCTTTACGCTGTTACGGAACCTTTCTTTTATCATTATGAAATCTATTTGATTCCTCTTCCTATCTCCAGGGCTTTTCCATGTGTATAGTTTCCTTTTCTCTTGCTCAAAGTAGGTGTTACATATTATCAGCCTGTTTTCTTCACAGAATTGTATTAATCTTTCTCCTCTGTCATTTCTTTTTCCTAAACCATGATTTCCTATAATTGTCTTATATCTACCTTTTCCTACTTTAGCATTCATGTCACCCATTACAATCAAGATGTCTGAAGATTTCACTTGCTTCATAACTTTATTTAGGTCTTCATAGTATGCCTCTATTTGTTCATCTGTGTAGTCTTGAGTAGGTGCATATGTCTGTATTATTGCTATGTTGAATGGTTTTGCTTTCAACTTGAGTAGTATAATCCTATCACTGTATGTCCAGTGGGTACTTATATATTTTTGTAGCTCTCTTTTTATCAGTATTCCTACCCCCCTTTGATGTTCTGTTGTGTTTCCTGAGTATATAAATGTATATTTTTCGTCTTCAATGTACCCACATTCCTTCCATCTAGTCTCTGATATGCCTAAAATATCTATATTTATTCGTTCTGCTTCTTGAATTAGATTTTCCAATTTCCCTTGTTGATATAGAGTCCTAACATTCCAAGTACTTATTTTAAGATCTTTCCTCCGACATAAGTTCGAATTTCTCCGACTCTCCATGGCTTCCTCTGGACTGGTACGTGATGAGGATCCAATCTCTTTCACGGTGGTCAGCCATGTTCGTCTTTCGTATTCTGAACATGCCTCTTGTGTACCACACACTTTGCTGTTTTCGCTTTCTGGGCCGTTGATCATTCTTGATTCCTCCGCCTCCATCCACCGTCACAGACTTTTCACATAAGGGTTGAACATACCCGTTTTTCCGTTGACATTTTTGTCAAACTATGTGCTTGCCTATCGAACCGCGAACACACAACACAAAGAAGAATAAATCATATTCCACTTAAATATCGGCAATCACAGTCCATCCCCACGTTAGAAGTAAAACATACACCAAACGGGGATGGAGGCGGAGGGGTTATTATCATTAGGCTTATTGTTCTAAAGTCACTGCATTCAACTGCACCATTCTTTTTAGGCAATGCAATGAAAGTTGATGTTTTTAGTTCATTTGGTATGTATCCTGTGTGGTATATGTCGCTGCATATGTCTGTAATCACTTCAATGCCAAAATCTTCTAGTGCCTGTATCATCTCTATCTGTATGCTGTCAGGTCCTGCTGCTTTTCCCTTTCTCATTGTTTTTATAGCTTTTTCCACCTCAGATTTTACAGCCTGATGTACATTTTATAACTGGTTTCTTGTCCCTTTGACTAGTGCTTGTCATCAGCCTTGTTATTTTCAGGAATATTGCAGTTAAATGACTACAATAAATCAGTTTTTTTGTAGTTGCATCGTTGGCACAGCTTGCTCATCATTTAGGCTTTCATTTCTGTGGGAAAGTCAAGGTGCCTAACAGCAACAGAGCTGAAGTTGCCAACGAATCATATCTTTGTGTGTGCATGTCTATGTTACCCATATCTCATATCTTTATGTGCATGTTTATGTTAGTCATGTGTCATATATCGTGACGTGTGTCAGAGTTAGTCATGCCTTGTATCGCTGTGTGCATGTCTGTGTTAGTCACATCTCATATCTTTGTGTGTGCATGTCTGTGTTAGTCACCTCTAGTGACTCGGGCAGATGGTGCTCGTAAACCTGGGAGGGCAGACCATCTAAGGGCAGAATCCCCCTACAGAAAAGATCATCTGCTGCCTTGCAGGAAGATTGGGGACAATCAAAGGCTAAAGATAGCAAACCTGAATAAAATGCTGGCTGAAATCGGATGCACTGGGCCACTGGCGCAGAACACAGTGCAACGTTTTAACTGGTGTTCAATCAGAGTGGATCTGGCAGACTCTAATTGTGATGTTCTGTCTGTTGGGGCGATCAACACACTTAACCTGACAGCTGACTTCATGTGAGAGTCTGGAATCCTACTCTGATTGAGTCCTGATCGTAGAGAGAGAATCATGACTGATGGCTAGCACCAGAATCAGTAAACCAGGATCATCCAGACCTTACTCCGCCTTTTCATGGAGAGTCTAGTCTGGTCATGTGAGCAGGGATCGAGAGGGAAGGCAACCTGAGACTAAAAAATCCCATGCTGAATTTGGATGCGTTTGGCCTAAAGGTGCAAATATCACATATCTACTACAAACCACAATGTCAACATGCACACTTAACATCCTTTTAAGGGCAGATGACTCAAGCAAGACTTTCTGTGGCTCCTCTGAGCTTAAGTATAGACAGAACAGCTATGAACACTAAATTTAAAAATTTACTATTCTCAAACAAAAAATGGAGATGAAGGCGTGCCTCACAGCAGCAGAGCTGGAAGTTGTCAGCGACCCACAGCTGATGGCTTGTGCCAGGATCGGAGAACCAGAACCATCCAGATCTTGCTCTACCTCTCTGCAGTGCCTCCAGTAACAGACTAACCTGTCTTGTCTGGCCAAGCGAGTAGGGATTGAAGAGGAAAGACAACCCGGTACTCAAAAATGTCATGCTGAAATCGGATGTGTTGGGCCAAAAGGCGGAAATATATACAGCAAACCACAACACAATGCAGACGTGCCCACTTAACGTCCTTTAAAGGGCGGGTGATGAAGAGGTATACCCCTGTAGTCATTGAGCGAATGCAAACATGCAAGGAAACAAAAAATAATTGTAATTTTCAGCTACAACAACTTATAAACAAAATACCCAAACACGATCTTTTAATTTAAATGGGAGATTTCAACGCCAAAGTGGGAAAAGACAACAAAGGAGTGGAACATGTGATGGGGAGAGAAGGCTGTGATACTACAAGTCAGAATGGAGAAAGATTAATAGAATTATATTTAATAGAAAATCTAGTTATAGGTGGGACATTATTTCCACACAAAAATATTCACAAAACAACATGGATATCACCTGATGATAGAACATCAAATCAAATTGACCACCTATGTATTAAACAACAATTCAGATCATCATTAATAGATGTAAGAGCATACAGAGGTGCTGATGTTAATAGTGACCACAACCTGTGCATTGAGAAAATAAGATTAAAATTTAGAAGCCAACAGAAGAGGTCAATGACACATAAAATTGATAGTCATAAATTGAAAGATGAAGCCATAAAGGAAAAGTTTAACATAGAGCTAAGTAATTGTTATACAGCACTCGGTGAAATAGACTTAGATATCAATGAAATGTGGGACTCACAGAGCAAAATACTAATGACAGCAGCAGAAGCAAGTGCCGGACTGAAGAAAATGGAAAAACGAACTTGCATCTCAGACACCACATGGAAATACATCAAAGAAAGAAGAGAAGCAAAGAGAGCCATGACTGATGTAAAGACAGATCTTGGAAAGGTTCTGGCAAAAGCAACATACAAAGAATTAGACAACAAAGTGAAAAGTTCAGCAAGAAGAGATACAAGAGCTTATATAGACAATTTGGCAGAGACAGCTGCAATTACAGGAGACAGCAGAACTCTTTATACTGTACAAAGATGCTGACAAACATCTATACATCCAGTGGAACACCAATTCTAGACAAATCTGGATTAATGCTAACAACAAGCGCAGACATAAAAGCCCGGGCGGAACACTTCAAAGAAATTCTTAACCGTCCACTACCCCAAAGTTTAATAGATTTTGAAGCTGAAACACCAGCAGCAGAATTAGATGTAAATTTAGATGACTTCACCTTGAGCGAAATAGAAACCACCTTAAAGCTTATGACCAATTTTCAGTATCTGCCTGCCTCTAAATTACTTAAGAAATTCCTGTTGTTACAGACCTTTTATATGTGCCAATTTTAGGCAAGTGAAGATTCCTCCTTCACTATGTTTTATATTAGGTTACTGCTGATTTATCCATGTCCAAGAGGAGTTTGAATAATGTATCTTTTTCTGCACATTTCGGCTTTTATTTTTTTAAAATTCATTGTCAGAGGTATTTGTTATATCAAGGAGGTGCTGTTATCTTCACACTGAGTATTTGTAGTGTTAAATGGTTTTATAGCTGGTTGAGGGTTTTTGCCATCTTATATTTATTATTCTCCTGCGATCATGGCTTATTCAGACTAGGATTCCGGACTCTCTTATGAAGGCAGTTGTCTGTTTCATTGATTCCGGTGCACTGTAGAGTTTCTCTTCCAGGGCAATGGGCATGGGCCACAATGACCTCCTCAGATTTCTGCACTGGGGACACGCCTGTAAAATGTGTGTTGTTGTCATGTCATTTTGGATACATGGCGTATTCCGGTAGTTCCTATTTTGAGTATGGTTTTTCATTCTGTTGTGGCCAGATCGTAGGTGAAGGATGATGACTTGATATTTATTCAGTATTGTTTTGTTTGCTTTTTAATGCATTATTATTTATTTAACCTTTTACATGTCATATGTGCTTTAATTCATCCACCATGAATCCATCCACCAATGCTAATAACAGTGGATTACAGCTGAAAGTTGATCAACTATCGAAACATCTCATAACATTGGAAGCCAAGAAAACTTGGCATAAAAAAACACACACAAAAAAGCACAATCTGAGATACACTTTAGAAATCGAATGTATTCCTAAAATGTGGTAAATTAAGCTTTCATAAGTGGGTATGTAGACGTAAAGTTGCGCACTAAAATGGAGGATGGAATTGATAAACTGTTGGCACGCCACGATAAGTAGTGCAATACAGCGCATGGAGAGAAAAGTGACGTAGCAAGAGGATGACGTGGTGAAGAAGGGCAGTTAGCAATGGGCAATCAGAGAATGACGGACCGTGCAACGGTGGAGAGAGACAAGCTCATTAGATAGGGGAAGTATATTCTTCTGATGGTGCAGTAATTTCAATTGGATAGTGAACGAGCAGTGTGCTCAAGGTTGTGAAGCAAATCATTAGTGAAACCATCACCAAATAGTTCTGGGAAGGCTGTGTAACTCAGCAAGAACTGAAGGGATAGGAACATGTGAGTTCCTGTGCAGGAGCAGTGGGCTTACAAATTATTTATGCAAGAGGTGAGGAGGCAGTTATTTCAAAAGTCCTGATGGGAATAACGCTAAGTGCGTAGGCGGAGTAATACTGAGTTGTAAGTCGTCATCGTTATGTCAACTGTGAGTGAGATAAACACTAGAATCTTAATTTCTGTCAACAATGAGTGACATGACAGCAGAGTCGTCTTAAGAGGTGAGAGCGGGTGAGAGGCCTGCACATGAGTGTAGAGACATTGTGTAACCTTTATATTTGTAACATTTTGGGTTGTATCATTTAAGTGTGCATAATGAGAGACCGACACCTCAACAGTGAGTGAGATAAACACTAGAATCTTAATAAGAAATAAGAGCAGGCTAATTACATGCTGAGCACAACTCTTGGATGGCATGAAATTATCATCGTAATGGGCAAGCAAGAGCTTGCTAATGTGTTTTAATAACTCAGCTGTAAGGGTGATGTGGTAACATGCTGAGGTTGTGAGAAGGACAGCACTGGGTCCCGTCGGGCACAGAATGCAGTGTTTATCAGCTGAATAAAGTGAGTTGTATTATCCAAACATTGTCTTGTTCATACATTAATCAGTGAGGTACTCAGTTTGCAGTGGTACTTCAAGTATCATGTACTGGTTTAT
Organism: Megaustenia siamemsis; assembly: GCA_032433765.1. Taxonomy (NCBI): domain Eukaryota; kingdom Metazoa; phylum Mollusca; class Gastropoda; order Stylommatophora; family Ariophantidae; genus Megaustenia; species Megaustenia siamemsis. The sequence continues at coordinate 34,948,659 of JAVIAB010000124.1, forward strand.
GATCACGCTTTAAACAGTAAAATGGTGCTTCTTCAAATACTAAAATACTTCAAAAAAAGAAACTGCTTCAGGTATGTAGCAGGGAAAACCCTTCTTCTATACAATGAACTTGTAAGACTTTAAATTAAAAAAAAAATACAGAAGAATTATTGAGACATTTTACAAGAGCCAGAAAAAGAATTGGGAAGAGAACGGCAAAGAAACTCAAAGTGAGCATTACTGGGAATACAAAGAGTTTACAATTGATTTGAAGGATACAAAGAGGAATATGTAGTCATCCATGGTACTGTATCAATACTGATTATCTTGCAGTAAAATTCTAGGTTTATATCATCTTGTTAGAAAATATCAATGTTTTTCTTTCTTGTATTCAGTTGACAAGTACTCTTCTTCATCCAACCTTAAAAGGATGTTAACGTTAAGTAAACATAGGTGCCCTGGGTTCTGGTTTAAACAAGCTGTGACAGTGCCTTTTCAGCCCAGCACATCTGATTTCAGTATAGTAATTCTGGGCAGCTGGCCCTCTCAATCCTTACTCACTTGGCTGGACTTGTTACTTGGAACATAGTGTGAGTTAGAGTAGGGTCTAGACAGTTCTTGTTAAAAGAAAATAGAATAACAAGAAAAAAATAAAATTAGCAAAATTGGAATAGAGTGTGATTCAGTAAACTGGTTTTATTCACTTGCACACAAGGGTATGATGTAATAATAATAAACTTTTTTAAAAATAAAAGTCAAGTCTAGTCATATACATGCATCACTTGATAGCAAAATGCTATAATTATATATACACATATTAAGCATAGAAGCTTTTATTTTACTCTAACATAATATGCTAGGATCAGTAAACATGTTTTAAAAAAAAACTATAGGAACCCTAAGCTAATGGATTTAAAAAATAAAAAATAAGGTGAACCAATCACCATGGCAGGTATATTAATACCCTAACAAATGGGCATAGACAATCTTCTAGAAAGTGAATCTTTCCAAAGACACCTAAAAAGTTTATTCGTGAGAAATTACAAATAAAGTTGTTATTTATAATCCCAGAAAAAGGAAAGTGTCATAATTAATATAATTTGTGTCTAATCAATAATTTTTTTTAATATTCACCAAAGAATTGTACATTTTGGGTTGTATTTCACTGCATGAAAAGAAAGCAAAAAGTTGATGGCCTCCCATATTGTACTAGCCCTAGACTTCATGTCTCAGGACTGGTTATTCATGTATGTTGTTCTGTTACTATCTAACTTCTAGTCTGGTGTTGTGAGTTATTCACTTTTTGGCAGCAAAACCAGCCTGTACAAGTTGCAAGTTTTCTTGAATGGAGAAAATGTTCCATATAGAGTATTGCCAATAAATGATTGTGCTAGGTTTGTCCCTAAACTTCATATTATTATTCTCCATATAAAATGTTTGTCAGTCCATTTCTGGATATGTTTAACTTACTTTAGGCTTTGCCTGCCTCAGCTTTTTTTGCTTTAAGATCTATTTTTCTTTAATCACTGACATCTCTTAACAATTCCATCTTAAAAGGGTATTGGTGCAATGGTTTACAGCAAGAAAGTATTGTCTAAACTTATTGTCCTAACACATCCAATTTCAAGATCATTGTTGGCATGTTATTATATCTCTTTATATGTCTGAAATATTTTATTTCTTTTATTTGCGTGTTTGTTTTGCTCTCCATATTCCAGCTTTTTAGAATTGTGCGTGGATATCCATTTTTTTGTCTTTTTTTATTCCCCCACACCAGCAACATGTGCTCATGTGTCTCTTCCTGTATAAGAAAATATTCCCCAACCTCAAAGGTACTTTATTTTACATCCTGTTTGTGACCCTTGCTAATCTAGCTGTATAGCAAAAGCTGATTGATGAAAAGAAGAACCATAATTTTACTTTTCACAAGATAACCCTATTCAAAGAATTGTATGCCTGAGCCAGTCTGTGCACTTTTTTCCCCCCATGGTGTGTTTTAATCGCCAGTTTGAAAATACACAGTACACAAGATAATAGATTTTTTTTAACATACTCAGGAACCAGCAGTACATAAAAATATTAATATAAAAGTTACTTATATTTGACTTGTATAATAAACATGACAAACTACTTTGGTTCCTGGTAAAAAGATCATACTGTGCCTTCACAATGGGTTTCAGTCATAAGAATATAATTAAACTCCCTTTCCTCGTCACTGTGTAGAACAATTCTGGTACCTTCCCAAACAAAAGGGTGCATGTATACTGATCAATACAGCTCATATTTGCTCAGATAGGTTATTATTGTTGATAATGTATTAAAGACGATAAAATCATTTTATAGCACCTCAGATTGATTCTGTTGCATGATGTCAGATCTAATCTTTTATGGAATTTGATATCAAGGCTGACTTAAGTCAGTTCAAATTGTAATTGGACACAACCCCCAGCCATAACACATTCTGTACCGCAGGCTGCAAAATACAGCTCTAGTTACAGATGTAAGAAGCCCAGAGCTGGCTGTTATAGCTTATAATTTATTGATGTTTCCTCAATTATTTCCACAAAAACCTCATAATTCTCTTATTTAACCTCATTTCCAACTTCCTGGCAAATTGTTAGAACCACATGTTTTAGATCCATTTTCATTTATATTCTCGCTGTTATTTCATTTTTTTTTTTTTAAATTGTGAAAAACGACTGTGTCAAAAGTATGATAAATCCCTTGATAGGGAATGTATTAAGCTATATAATTTATTGTACACAACCTCATATCTTAAAACAAAAGCTTGAATAGTGTAGTCCCACTACACACAAGTGGATTAAGCTAACAGTGCAATGATGACAAACCCCAGTACATTGGGAACTATTTACATCCATTACAATGTTAAGCTTTATGTGAGAAAAATAAGTGGCGATAAAAGTTGAAAAGACAAATGTTTCTACTTCATCCTAAGTACAATTAGAAAATACCAACGTCTCTTCAGTTTATCAACTGTATAATTACAACTAAACCATAGAATCTTCGTGCATTACCATCTCATACATATAGACAAACTATAATGACATAATTATCTCTTCATCTGTTCAAACAAATACAAATGTGTTCCAATGTATGCTAATGTCAACAAAAGTTGCAGATCTGAATCATTCAGGTTTGAGTATTTGCTGAGCCCCTTGTGCATGCTTTTTTTTTTCAATTCAGTAAATTGTGATATTCATATAAAATAAGATTCAAAACCAAATTCATAAAATTATGAACAGCTTTAAAATAAATCTACAGCACTAAAACAGCAAACCGTACAATGGAAAAAAAAATACAATAAAAATACTTCAAGTTTACTACATATCAAAAACAAAATTAAAATGTGGATCTGATTATTCTATTTTAGTATATAATGTAATATCAAGTGATTAAAACCCATATTTTAAGAGGATTTGTTTACAGGTAGGTATCATATTTTGATTCTTGCAACCGACTCACATTTTATCACTTTGCCAGGTGATATACAGCCACACGGTGCTAAATAAATTGATAATCAGGCTTTGTTTTTAACTGATTAAAACTGTGTTCTCATTATATAAATTTATACTCATTGATTGGTAACAATTAAACCAATATTATATAACTAATAATCATGGTCATAATTTCACTCAATATCTATCCATTAATGAGAATTTGGCAGTACTCCCAACTTCTATATACAAAAGCATCATAGAGCATGATGAAAGAAATAAAATAAAATTATTAAACATGAAAACATTATACAAATAATGCCCCAGCATAGTTAGAGAAACCTGTATCAGAATTTTCTTTAAATCTCAATGCATAAAACAATTGTAAATTATAGAACTCTATGGCATGATCATTATTAATGTTTATAATTGCACACAAAATCTAAGCACAATCTTCATTCAAGCGAAAAGCAAACTGAACATCCTTATGGAGTTAAATAGTTCCAATTAAATAAATTCATTTAAACAAAGGGGAAAAGAAATGGATAAAATCAGCAACCAAAAACTGCCTTACAGATGTGCTCATGATGAGATGTAAACAATGAGGAAAACAGGCAATGTACTCAGAAAGATAACAAAAAGATGCAAGACAAAGGAAAGTCAGACTAAAGACAAGCTGGCAGCTAACAGCGAAATGAGAGATATACAGCCTGAATCAGACATGGGATATTTTTATTAAAGAACTTTAGTTGTAGCTCTTCAAGGTATCACAAAGGTATTAGTCACTCACTACTTTATCAATAGTCAAGTACAAGATTAACTCAATTATAACTTCTAAACTTAAAGTTGGAAAAAGTTAAACTGGATGCATAAGCTTGGAGAAAGTGTATTAGACCTCATCTTGTCTCACCCAGGTATACCACAAATTATAAAAGTTTAAGAAAAATAAGTAAAATATACGAGAAAAATTATAACAATTTTGGTTCAACGGTTTTGCACTTTACTATGACAGTCAAGGAAAATTGGTGTGAACATTAGTTCTTCTTGATGCACTCCTCACCACCATTGCTTCCTTTGGTGTTGGCGAACAGGAATGTTTCCACTGTTTTTCTGTCTTGGGGTAAAAGAAACATACACAACATTTGTCCACGGTAACCAGTCAATGAAAAGTCATATTTGTCAGAAATCTAGCAAACACCTTTCTCTTTTTTGGTGTTCACCAAGTGGAGTGGAAAATTTTCTTCATCTACCACATTTAAAATGATGTTAAGTGGGCCTAGATGTATTGTGTTGTGATTTACTTGCACGTTTCCGACCAAAACATCCAATTTCAGCACAGCATTTTTGATTTCCTGTGTGTCTTCTCTCTTCAATCCCTACTCGCTTGGCCAGACTGAATAGTCTGTTTCCAGAAGCACAGCTGAGAGGTGGAACAAGATCTTGATGAGTTGTTGTTTACAATCTTGGCACATGCACTCAGCTCAAATGCCAGCTGGGCACCTCAAACACCTTTAATATGTGAAGCCATTCAAGCAAAATCTTCACTATGGTCCTGTGACCAAAAATGTGCCTTTACAATAATATATAGCATTCTCACTTTCCTGAAAGACTGCTTAGTAAGTGCAAAACTTTTTGACTGACCCTCATAAGTCACATCTTGTAGCGTCTATGGAAAATATGTCCAGAAATTTTCCGCAACCATCAAAAAAAATTTACAGGTAATGCGATCATGGTCTCTCAGAGAATATCCTTGGCATCTATTTTCAAAGGCTCGCCGAACCCCAGAGCCATGTTAAAGAAAAATAAAAACATGTAAATTGTACCTTTTTTTTTAAGCAGCTTTACAGATTACGCAACATAAATGAAACAGAGAGATGTGTCTTCAATTAAGGAAAATTACCACTTCTTATGGTTTGTTCTGTTTAAGTCCAATAACCGTATTTGAGAATTCAAACAAGACCCATCTGGTAAACAGAAAAGTGCACTATCCATTCCACTGCTGAAAATCTTCATCACGAGCATGAGGAAGTAATGTTTTGTTCCTCAGGCTCAATGTGTTACAATGGCTGTTATTAGCTAGTGCTGATAAAAGAATTTTTCCTTGAAATTTAACTGACAACTGTTGTAAGCTCACAGTATTAGTTAGTTAGGCTTATTTCTCATGAAATGACCTATTTCTTTTATTCCTGTCTTACTGTGAGTAATACATGTTGTAGTTTCAGAAATCCTTGTTTATTTTAATAATTTAATCTCTATTTGTCTATCTGGAGACATGCTTGATTTATCTCACATTCTGAAAGCTTGCTCTCTGAAACAAACAAAAACAAGAGGGTTAATACTAATGACACAGGAATGGCAAGAATATAATACCTATTTTCTGTCATTGTGTTACCATTTGGACATTTTTGTGTTTGAGAATAGTAACTGGTTGTATAACACTACATTGGCCTTCTTATATTATGTTCTCGTTGTTCCTATGTGAAAATGTTTCCTGGGAAAATTAATTCAGAGATCTGTTAAGTTTGGTAACATTAACAAGAGTAATGTTACAGTTTCTGTTCTAGATCACCTATTGGGCATGCCAGCCTTCATGTTCAGTCTTACAGAGTAAAGTGCACTTGTTTAATGTTACAATTTGATGTATTAGATTCATTTTAAAAATATAGCAATGGCATTCAAGCATGCAGTTCTCTTAGTTATTTTATGTTGTAAATTATAGCTTGTAAATATTTTGTATATAAAATTTAGGATCTCAAAGAAGTGGAAAACCAGACAAATCATCAATGAAAAATAAGAACAGACTATGTTTAAAGTAATAACTAACAGTAAATATAAGTAAAGAAAAAAAAACACTAGGAAAAAATGATACTTTGTAAATCTAGTTTGATTCTATCGAACTATCTATCTTTCATTTGCCTGAAGTATTGTCTATATCTGCAAGCTGTTTCGTGTATAATTTCACTGTTTTTTTTTTTTAATTCTTGCAGTGGCCCATATAGTTTTGTCTGTAGTATTGTATCTAAGGGCCAATAGGTTTTCCTAAGTCTACTATATTCAGTACAGTCCTGAAGTATGTGTTCATTAGTCTGGGGCGCCTGTCCACAGGTACATGTGGCTAAGGTGCCAATCTTGAATTTTATATACATGTGACTGTGGAGTCAATTGTGCACTGTTCTGAGGCGTATAATGATAACTTGTTCCCATCTGTTCATATTATGATAGGCACCTTGATTTGGGACTTGTGGTTTTCTGATTGATTTGCTTATCTGTTTCTTCTGATGATACGTAACTGGTGCACATGGCTGCGTGCTTGCTGTGCCTTCCATTGCCAGCTATCTACTTTCTCATTTTCTGGTAATACACAGTAAGATCGGATCTCACTGCAGGGAGACCTTGTGGTGCTTGCAGACTTCAGTCAATAAGGTCTGCAGATGTGGCAATTTTCTGGACTGTAGTGCCTGGAGTGCTGATCTTGCATCTGTCAGAAACACAGGCTATGGGCTAATATTATTGTTAAGCAATTTTTCTACTGTCAACTTTATTGCTTGGATTTCTGTATCGTAATTATGGCAATATTTCCCTGTTGCTACTCTATTCATATCCCTAGTGTTATTTCAGTACTCTATGTATGCTCCTGCTTCCCCACTCTTTACTGCATTCTGTGCTGATCCGTCTGTATACACACAAACCCATAGATCTTCATCTAAGAATCTCAGAGTGATTGTTTTATGCTGCATACTATTTTGTACCTCGTTGTCAAGTATTCCTTTCACTACTGTCCATATTTGTATCAACAATCTTGATTCTTCTGTCCAGGGGTCTATTCTGGTATGGGCAGTAGGGGACTAACAACTCTTGGTATTTCTAACGTTTGTCTACAAATTCATTTGGCTTGGTGGATAAAACTGCTTTTCTTAAACTGCAGCAGACGGTGACTTTGAAACTTGAGGAGGTCAAACTTGAAGCTGAACTTTTAGGTTGACCTTTAAACTGATCATTTGCGACATAAACATTACTGTAATATAGTTCCTTCAATTATTGTCCTAAATTAACATAACTATAATTACATCATAATATATTAGTTATTTGCATTATAAGTTATGAAAAAAACATGGTTAATGTTAATTAAATTCTCTTACAGTTTTGTTCAGTTTTTTTGTATATAAAGACACGGCATAGTGATTCTTAGTCAGCACTTCATAGATTATTCTCCCCATCTGTACTACTTCTGTTTCAATAAAGAGATAGAACAGCATTTGAGTTGTCATTCTTTTGTTACCATGGAAACAAGGAGGTAATTGTTGAAATGGCTTAACTAGTTGTCATATACATTGCCAGATCAATAGATACAATTGTTCGGTTGTAGTAAGTTTGACCTCCATAGATGATGAAGTCCATTTATTAGTAACAGCTTGAGTTATTTTAACTATATCACGGCTATACTATAATACTGTGGCTGGTTGTAGGCTGACATTTAACTCATTCAGCATAAATGTGTTATGTATTCTAATAAAATACTAGAGGAATCTTGGCCTTCGTTGCGTCCTCTAAATATACACCGCTGTTCTTAAGCTGCCCCAGTGCAAGATTTTGGAATTTGTCCTTCATCAGATGTTTTGACATGTGTGAGAATTTTTCTGCCTCTGGTTTGATTGTATATTATCATTTCTAGTAGAGTTCATGACAGTTTCTGAGTTAAAACTCAAATATTGTAGAATCTTCAAAATTTAATTTTATTGTTGTTTGAGATAACCACCTACAGAACATCACATTAAAACATTTTAAAGAACAGTGTTTGACTTCAGTAATGATAGCCCCTACAAGAGCAAGATCTTTGTTAACTTGAAGCAAGATATGCAGTGTAGGTATAACTACATTTGCTGCATTATTTGAAATATAATGGCACACAAGTGTCACAATTATTCTTCAGCCATAATTCAAATCACACTTCTACATTGCAATAACTTATATTTTCTGGCTCACATACCACATGCTTTTTATAATATTTAAGACAACCTTGAAAGTTATTAGGTGTCATCAAGTTTGTACAAGATAAATTAAACACCCCTGACTGTACTTCATACACTCATGCCATAAATAGAAAATAACATATCTGATTGGCAAACATCTCCTTTATGCAATTGTGAAAAAAAAATAATTTATTGGCATTTCATAAACTCATCTCCAGATGAGTTATGTGGGACAAATGAAAAAATGTGTACATTTTTAAAGGGTCACGGTTACAGCTTATTTGTATATAATGACAAGACATGAGAGCTCCAGCATCATGGTCAAAAGCCTTGTTTAGCAAAGACAAATAACACAGAGCAAACATATTTAAAAATAATAAACATAAATATATATATATCTATATATATAAATATATTATTTTTTACCTTTAGATCATAATAGACCAGATATAGTCTTTTGTGACAGGTGAAACTACTGCAGTTGCAGAAAAGCTTATACTAATCCTTAATGAAGAGTAGAATTTATACAGACATTAATTGACATATAAGTTGACAAGTGTTTGTGAACATGTGGCAGGTGAACTGGTCTAGCGAGAGGGAGGTTTGATATCCTGACTGAGCCTCTTCTAAATTCATCCAGTCTTAAATGAGTACCACATTGTCCCCAAATTGTATCTTAAAAACAAAAAATTGTCACACTAACACCATATTCCCTAGACACTAAGCTCAAGGCATGATGGAGTTCTTATAATTTTTGCTTCACAGGGTTACGCCTCAAGACGCTAACGTTTGTCAAATACAGCCAAAATGAATACCTCCACTGTAAAACATAAGAAAAGAAAGTTTGCAGAATGGGTATAATAGTGTGGCCTCCAGAACATGTTAATTCTGGTGAACAATCCATCTAAAAGACAAAAAATTAATACAAACCAGAGTAGGTAACATTTTTTAACCTTAGACTCTTTTCCTAGAAGAGAAAACTCTGTCTACAAACAACAGCTACTTTGCAGGAAAGTCAAGAAAAAGCAACAGCTAAGAAAGCACCCATAGATATATATATATACTGGAAAAGCAGACGTACTGGACCGCAAGATACAAAAAATAATGTACAGCAACCCATTACTAGGCATACGATGAATTTAAACAAAAATAAATTGGTGCAATGACAGAGAAAAATGGCCAACATGTATCACAGAAAAGTGTTACATAGATGACACGTTCACTTAAAAAATGGCATGCAAGTATTTGTTTATAAAACCAGAGAACCTCATGAAATTAATTTAATGAACAGCAGACTATCTATGGCTTGACAAAAATGGGTTGGGGGGGGGGGGGGGAAGGCTGCACCTGTAAAATATAAGTATCAGATGAGAGTTCAGACAGGATAATAGAATGTATTCAAACCATGATATGCTAAAGATCCCATATTTAAAAATAAAGCATTTCTCCATCTGTGGAGCGTTCTATTAAAAATATTTCATTACTTTTCATCACACTTTAAGGATGTGGATATGAAATTTATTGGAATCAAATTTTTCTTGGCTGTCAGATCACCAACAATAATATCATAACATGTATCTTAAAATGACCATCAGAAAATCTTTACATGAAAGAAATAACTTGATCCATTCTTTTATGTCATAAAAGTGCATCATACAGCAAGTAATAAAGTATGTGCAGAATGTTATATTTCTACTATAATACTGCAACAACGGTTGGTGGGGTGACATGAGATAAACAAATAACATCCACTAATTTTAAAAAAATACCAAACTGTATTTCTGTTACAGTAAATCTACAACCTGAATGATGTATAAGACTTCGATATCAGCTTAGTACCAGCTATCAATTTAATATGCCTAGAAAACATGCAAAACTCTAGCAACATGACTCAAACTTGGTGTGCATTTGTTCAATTTTTACATTCACAATAGAGAATATAGTGCTTTCTGCAGACCACATCACTGCATTACTAATGCTGCCGCAGCATAACTGACAGAGGAGTCATGCAGTGTTTCACATTGACTTGACTGGGCATACTTCAAGAATTTCAGTTCCATTCTAATGCCATTGCTTGTGTGACGCAGGTGATCAACTGCCTGGAATAGTAACAGAGAAATGCAATCAGGCCTCATTCGAATCATACAGTCAAAGTTATGCATAAAAACAAAGATCAAGATAAACCACAGATAACACGCAACATTGTGTATTCATTATGTTTACTTTGGCATCGCTCTCTATATATATATATATATATATATATATATATATGCATGTGTTGTACGCTTGGCTATTATATCACACTACATTCACTAGCTGCAACGGCACTTTTAAATTGTACTCTTAAATTATAACATAACAAATGCACATATATAATTGCTTACATTTAGCAGGACACCAATGGGGTGTCGACCACATATTGTGTTCTGGAATGTCTGAAGGTACTTGGTAAAGGCAGCAGGGTCCATTTTTTCAATAATATCCATGCCCTGTAAGTTCAGTAAATATACTAGAGTATATAGTACATCAAAACACTATATAATAAGAAATTTTACATATATAAAGGAAGCCAGTGACTGCTATATTAACAATGATAATGCAGTGACCATTATATTAGCAATGATATCACTCATTCACTGGGTCTCCACATCGAAAGTTGGTTACCATGGAGCGCCATTTTACTTTGTCTCTTGTTTTGATGGTGCATGTTGTCATAGGTTCACCTGTTCCATCTTTTAATGTTATCAGTCCACTTTAGTCTTGGTCTGCCTCATCTAGCTTGTACCTTCCCTTCCAAGATGACTTTTAGAAGAGTATAGGGTGTCTCTTTAATGACTGTGCATTTTTTGTTGTTGAAATAATTACACACCTAAATTTTATCTATGTATGACGTAATAGTTCAAGCACCATTTACGTGTTCATTTAAACATCACTGCTACATGATAGATCTGGCTTACAATGGTGTTAACGATTGAAGAAAGAGTATTTATAGTGGAGCATGTGTTCCGTAACGGCGGCAAGTATTTGAATGGGGTTGTTGAACAATTTGTGAATAGATTTCCTGATACACCAGTGCCTCATCGAAATACTGTGAGTAATTTAATAATCAAATTTCAAAACACCGGTAGTGTACATGATGTTAGCCGTCCTGGTAGACCATCTGTTCTTGAAGTAACATCTCTCAACTTCCAGGACAGCATTCTAATGAGTCCTGGCAAATCAATAAGAAAGCTGGCTCAACAAGTACACAAATCAAGCAGTACTGTTCATAGAGTTCTGAAAAAAAAATTAAAGTTAGATCCGTACAAATTTTCCGTCGTTCCTCAATTAAAAGAATTAGATCACCAATCCAGAATTAATTATTGTATGTGGTTTGAGAATTTTCTAGCCCAAGAAGGTGAGGAAATCCTTGATTTCACTTTCTTCACAGATGAAGCATGGTTCCATTTGTCTGGGTACGTGAATAGGCAGAATGATCGTCTTTGGAGTGATGAAAATCCACATGCATTGCAACCAGTGCCTCTCCACGATCAGAAAGTAGGAGTGTGGTGTGCAATGAGTCGTCAGCGGATAATCGGCCCAATTTTCTTCTATGACACAATAAATTCAGAAAGATACAGGATTAACATACTGGAGCGATTCGTAACCCAACTTTCTGAGCCAGAAATTGAAAAAGCTTGGTTTCAACAAGATGGCGCAACTGCTCACACTGCTGTAAAATCACTGGAATTTTTATATGAAATTTTTGCTAATCGTATAATCTCTCGCGGAATTTGGCCTGCACGGTCTCCTGATCTTACTCCCATCTCTGGGGTGAACTGAAAGGAAAAGTGTACGAAAACAATCCCCACACACTCGATGAGCTGCAGGTTTCAATCGCCAACAACATTAATAATGTTACACAGCCCATACTGCGTAAGGTTTTTGACAATATGAAAAAACGTATCAACATTTGCCAACTAAAACATGGTGGATATTTCGAATACCTTTTGTGAATAGTGATGTTATATGTTTAACTTTACCAAAAAAGGAACAAGCTACAGCAGTACATGATGCGTGATTTACATAAATAAATTGGAACAACTAGATTTTCAAATAATGCACAGTCATTAAAGAAACACCCACCGATCTGGAAGACCTTCAATTTCACAAGACCAAATTATGGAACTCCAAGACAAAATTACAATGAGTCCAAATGCATCTTTAAACCACTTGTCTCAACAGGTGCAAATATCTAAGAGTTCTGTTCACAAGGTTTTAAGAAGTGAACTACACTATCGTCCATACAAATTAACTGAAGTGTCTTGACTCCAAGAAAGAGATTATGAATCCCGTTTAAACTACTGCATGTGGTTTCAGAATTTTATTTATGAACATGGCGCTGCCATCGTTGACGTCAATTTTTTCACTGATGAGGCCTGGTTTCATTTATCCGGTTATGTGAACAGTCAGAACAATTGGCTGTGGAGCAGTGAAAACCCCCATGAATTTCATCAAGTGCCACTTTACGATCAAAAAGTCGGAGTGTGGTGCGCTATAAGTCGTATGCGGATAATAGGACCTATATTTTTTAATGAAACAATAAATGCAGAACGTTACCGTACTTTAATTCTGGAACCGTTCATAGCACACCTTACAGAATGGGAAATTATGGAATCCTGGTTTCAGCAGGATGGGGCAACAGCACACACAGCCACAACAACACTCAATTATTTAGAAAGCATATTTGCAAATCGCATTATTTCACGTGGAATCTGACCTGCTCGTTCACCAGATCTAACACCCCCAGATTATTATATCTGTGGGGGGCATTGAAGGGGAAAGTTTATGAAAATAATCCGCAGACAATTAATGACCTAAAGACTCAGATAGTAGACAAGATTAAACAAATATCACCAGACATTATTCTGAAGGTTTTCGCAAATATGGAAAGACGAATCACAACATGTCTTGAGGCCCGTGGTGGACATTTTCAACATATGCTTTAGGCACAACTTTATTGTGTTAATACCAACATTACCCATTATAAGCTCGCCGATAGCAGTCAAGTATATTTGAATAATACCATTTATTTTACAATTTGTGTGACGCATTAGTTAACCGCATTTCTGGTGACGTTTTTCTTCCGAGAGTAGAAATTCACTGCACTGCGACTTTAAAAACACCCTGTATTATGTCTCTTCACATGTTCAACAAATTTCAGTTAATTGTCTTAAGTAGTAGTTTTTTTCATTTTCAGATTTTTTTTTAGTTTTCTTTTCCTTTCACCCAATTCTCCACATTTTCCTATAGATCAACATATCAAAGACTTAAATTTTCTGCTCTGTTTTCTTATTTAATGTCCATGTTTCTGCACCATACAGGAATATTGACAATGTTGAGTAAGTAAATATAGCATTTTGTGTTTTGCAGTTTTAGTCCTGATGTTATTTGCTTTGATAATCTATTTTTTATGCTGTTAAAATTGCTTTTTTGCCATTCCTAGTCTTTTCTTTATTTCTGTCTTACATTTTCTATCATTTGTTATTATATGTACAAGATAGCAATATTCTTGAACTATTTCTAGGTTCTTTCCATCTATTTCAAAATCTCCTTGTATATTGTGTGTACTTTCTCTGCTAATAATCATATAGTCTTTTTAATATTTACACTCACTTTCCTTTCAGTGTTGAGTGGAGATATAGTATGCTGCTTGCAGTTTATTAATCTTCTGTTGGCTTCTCCAACTGTTATGTTTGCAAGTGTTTCCAATAATCCATCAATTCGTCTTTTTTGTGGCCAGTCCTTGGGTCTGATGTTTTTGTATCGTTTGTTGAAAGCTCTTTGTGTCGTATTTTGATATTTCTCATATGACATTGCCAATCCATTTTATTTGTTGTTTCTTTATTTATACAATGACAAGAATTATTTCTAGTTTTTATCTAAGTTCCTCACTTGTACCCTTATCTCTCAGGCTGTTTCCTCTTATCGCTAGCCCATTATATTTCAGTAGTGGTTATTTTTCTTCTTGTTCTTGAGTCTAGCAACCAGGTATGGCATTTGTAGTACAACACTGGGATGAAAATTTTGTAGAGCACCTGTTTTGTCTCTGGTGTTATTTCCTTATTAGACAGTAGTGGACTATCTGTCTGATGATTTGACAAGCTTTATTGCATCTTGAGTCATCTTTTACGTAAAAAAATAAAAAATGTACAAGCATTAAGTCAAAAGATTGGTACATACAATACTGAAAGAGACATAGGAAAAAACATACTATACAATGTTAATAACTTTTTTCTAAATTAAGCCACAGGTAAAATCTATGCAGATCATTGGTTGGAAAATTGAAAAAAAAACAGCTCAAGATATACTTAAATTACAATAAAAAAGAATAATTGGGAAAATTAAACTAAAAACATCAAAGACAGGCAGATTTGCTGTTAGATATTGTCTAATATGTCTGTTTACTGAATATTCATTATCAATAGCCTAAGTTATAAGAGGCAACAAAATTAAATAAACTCTGGTGGAAACAAACTGCTTGTGCAGGTTCTCAAGCAAAAGATCAGACATAAAATGTTATACACATTAATATGCGGTGTAAATTTGTCTGGATTTTTCTTACAAACACAGAAGACATTCAAAGCCACAGAATAGAAGATAAAATCCTGCATTCCCACCTCTATAGCCAGATTTACTTCATGCAGCAATCTCCAGGTACCAAATACATGAGACTTTTATTCTTCCGCCTCTCAAAAGAAAATAATGTCAGGAAAACTTACCATTTTGTCAAGTGACTCAATAGACTGCCAGATCTTCCCATGTGACTTCTCATAGTATGTGTAGCTGAACCGTTTGCCTTCAATAGATTAAACAAATTCAAAATGGTAAAAACAGAGTAGGGAAGGGGAGGGAAGGAGAAAGAAAGAGAAAAAAAGAAAGAAAGAAAGAAAGAAAGAAAAAAGAAAGAAAGAAAGAAAGAAAGAAAGAAAGAAAGAAAGAAAGAAAGAAAGAAAGAAAGAAAGGAAAGAAAAGAAAGAAAGAAAGAAAGAAAGAAGGTTAAGGAGGGAGGGAGGAAGGAAGCGCATTCATTTAAAAATTATTAATTTTCCAATTATTTGTTTTCCTAACACTTCCTTACATTGCCATTCATCACAATTTTCTGTCCATAACTGTTTATAAGTTCGACTGATGAATCCCTACCATATCATATGCTTAAACTTTGAGGTATCTTTTCTCGCTGTTTCATCCCTAAATTGTTTTAGTTGCCACCAAGTCTCATTATAGGGCCATAAAATAATTATCATATTACTGTTTTAACCTTACCCCAGTGGCAGAAGTCTGAAGAGATGACAAACAAATTTCCTGGATCACGGAGATAAGTACTAAGTATTTGTCCATATTTGGCCTCTTTGTCGGGTGATAAAGATCCCACAAGAATTGGCACAATTGAGAACTGACCCCTTCGGCTTAAGATGCAAAAAGAAGCAATCAATAAAAATTAAACAAAATCAACAATGTAATCACTATAATTTTAAGACAGCAAATATGTATTTAAAAAAAAAAAAAATTTCACAACAGATTTAAAAAAAAAACACAACTAAGTTTAACTTTAAGAAGAAAAAGAATAACATTTGTTTATGATGATATCATCATATTGCTACGGTTATCATAATAGAATCTGGAATAATTTGATAGCATTAATAACCATCATACCAACACACAATTATTTCGATTCATTGGTATCTTGAAAGAATTTGGTTGTAATGTGTTGGGATGGCAGGTTTAGTTGCACAACGAACAACATAGTCTTATGTCAAAAGCCCCATCTCTTTTCTCTGCCATCTTATCTTCCTATAACAGTGACTTTATTTCTTTTTCAAGTGTCATCAATCCATTTTTTATACGTCTAAATATACTACAATCATCTGCAAGTTTTTCCCAGACTTTTTTTCAGTAATGGAGAATTTAGTCAGGGATGCCTTGTTGTATACCAACATGCTGATTCTCCACACAATATTCGCTTGGTGAAACGATTGTTGCCCATTCTTCTAAAATGTCCCAGTTACCTTAATTTGTAACCCCTGCATGTTGCCCATGCCACTCTACTTTCCCAGAAAAAAATCCGGTACCCATTAAAGGCTGGGTGAACCGGAAGCCGTCGGTTGGGATCAAACCCTACCTCTTGTCCTTTGTAGTCCAGTTCACTAACCACTGAGCTATCGTGGCTCCTAACTGTGAATCAGTGGTTGCAAATTATCTTCATAGTGAGCAACTTGAGTTGCATTGTCAGCTAATGGTAGATCTCTTATTAGGGCTTCAGTTGTTTTCCCTTTCGCATTCAAATGAGCTAAGTTGAATAAGTATCAGTCAGATCTTGGGCATATGTAGATATCACAGGAGAATGCTGTAAATGCATGGTATAAGAGGGCAGCAAAAGGATTCTGAAGAGAAAAGAAAGGAAACAATCTTGCTTAAATCCACTCTTGACTTTCAAAGAATTCTGCCATCAAACTGTACTACAAGATTGCTCAAATGAAACCCCTGTCCCAGCACAGACAAGAGGACATACATAGGATACATGATGATGTCACATCTGATGTAATAAGCACACATCAATAAACTATTGTGTGTGCGTTCATTCTCCATGTAGTATTCACTGGTTTTGCTGCAGACTGTTGGAAAAATGGCCGCTGTGATAAAGAATTTAGTCACAGTTAATCAGTGATTCGGTTCCTAACAGCCGAAAGATGTCAACCAGTCAAACACCAATTCATTTGCTACAAAGACCATTAGACAACCTGCATACAGCCATCAAGAATAAGAGACCTCACATGCTTTCGTAATGAGTGATTCTGTTGCACGACAATACTTCCACAAGTTGCGAACATTGTGCAGGAAACATTAGCAAGAAAACAGCAGGAAGTTCTGCAACACCCAACCTACATCCCCAATCTGTCACCATAAGACTTTTATTTCTTTGGACCCTTAAAAAAACTCTAAAGGGTCAATGATTCGACTCCAATGTAGATGTCATGGCCACAGTGACATAATGGTTCAATGAGCAACCAAAGTCTTTTGTCTGTGACAGCACCTGCATTCTACCTAAGCAGTGGTAAATGTGTCTAAATGGGAGTGCGTACTTGCTTCATAACAATTCCTTTAATTCTGCCACACCTGATGATGTACCTTGTATATGTTTGTAATAAAGACACAGGGACAGGTTTCATTTGAACACGACTTGTAAATCATTCATTGTGATCAGTTTATGTAGAAAGAGTGGACAGCCAAAGTTCTCATGCACTTTATAGAGTCCGGCACTGCTTTAGGTATCAAATGATTTTGAGAGGTCAATAAAGGCATTGAAAAGTGGTTTTTCTTGCTTCCTACATTTTTCTTGTTGTGACGGTGTGAAAATCATATCAGTTCTAAATCTCCACTTTGTCTCAGGGAGGATACATTCTGCCAGCTTATGTAAGCATTTAGGAGGGATATGTCCTACATCAAATCAAGAACCAAAACTGAATTATAAGAGAAGCCAGACGGTGGATAATACAACACCAATTGCCTTAAGGTGCCATCCTCCAGATTTTCTGTTGGGGTTTAATACTGTTTGCAACCCTCCAAAGTAATTCACATGGCAATGAACTAGACAAGAACGCCACTGTCGGAAATAAGTTTTTGTCAGTGTAACAGTGAAATTACTCACCTATCAACAATAGGTCTACAACAATGAAAAGAATAATAAATAATATCGCACCTTTAAAAAAAAAATGAGAATTTCACAGTCAACCAGCTTGTCAGAAGTTAAACACAACAAGCACCAAAGAAAACTTCCAAGATTCTACTTCTTCAGAAACCAGCCATTGCAATGCATTTAGACATGAACATGACAGTGTTCTAGGTACAGTGTTCAATACAGGTCTTCGCCCGTTCCACATAACTTGTCTTGCAGGGTTGTTTCCTATGGGCAGTTTTCCTAGAAATCTATCATATTCAAACAATATTGTTCAAAACCATTATCATTGTATTAAAATGCACTGCCCACAAAATAACACCATGTGGCTGAAAATGACAAGAGTAAAGTCAAACATACACAATGTCAGGAATAAATTACTTGAGGGAAAAAAATATATTTTTCTGAAAATCATTCAATATTCTTAACCTCACATATCAATACTTGTAACAGTTGTACTACACTACATTTTCTCAATTTCTTTTTCAACAAAAATAGGTTAAACTATTTTATACCTCTCCATAACTTTAGCAATGTATGGTAAATGCATCTCCAAACTATGTTCTGCCTCATCAGTGTTCAATGACATCAAATCAAATGCTCCTGTTCCATGTAGCTCCTCATACACTGAAACATAAATTTATATGGTTTATTCATCTGAATGGATAGTTGTCGCAAAGTGCCAATTTACAGTGAAACCGAGAGCAATTTGTACATTTGCACCTGATGTGTCCGACTTTATCCAAACATACTTTTGGGATTGGGTTTATTTTCCTTCTTTGATCTCTATTCTCTTGTCTAGATGAGTAATCCTGTTGCTATGATTACCTTGAAAAGATGGTGCACCATCTGTCAGTTATGATTTACTGAATCTGATACAAAAAGCCAAATTGGGTTGCTGAGTACCTCAATTTGCTTGCATTCACCCGACTAAAGAAATACACCTCTTCGTCATATGCTCTTAAAAGGGTGTTAAGTGGTGTACATACATTGTGTTGTGGTTTGCAGTAAAATTGTGATATTTGTGCCTTTCGGCCCAACACATCTGACCTCAGCATGCTATTTTTGAGTCCTGGGTTGTCTTCCCTCATCGATCCCTACTCACTTAGCCAGATTAAACAAGTTAGTCTGTTTCTATAGGCACCATGAAGAGATGGAGTAGGATCTGGATGGTTCTGATTCACAAATCCTGGCACAAATCATCAGCTGTGGGTCACTGATAGCTTTCAGCTCTGGTGCTGTGAAGCCTTCACTACCTCCAGTTCATGTACTGCATCTGGATCCAAAGCAGTTAAAGAAATGGTGTTCATTAAATGTATGTAAAAGTACAATCATGTTTATTTAAAACACTATGTGTAATGCAAAATGTCATGATAAAATATTTTAAAAACAAAAATGTAATCTTTAAAGATAGAATTTACAATTTTCAAGTAATGAGAGGAAACTGTGATTGTGAAATACCCTCTTAGCCTTATCTGCAGAAATGATAATAAAATAATCATCAAGACAGCTGATAGTCTGAAAGTCAAGTTATCTTGGGATCTGCACCAAATTGAATGGGAGGACAACACAGTGAGTCATTGAAAGACTGAGAAACTAGAATAGATTAAGTGTTCTGGTACAACTCATTTCTCAGGATACAAGTATTCTTGAAGAGATATTGACTAAATGGGTAAAATGGACAACACTTCCTTATAGTAAATAGGAGTTGTGATATTCTGTGTGATAATATGCTGATTAAGTAAAGATAAAAATAGTACCATGGCTCACAGATAGTAAAGTGCCTACTTTACAATACTAAGCCATGACATTAGTAGGTAAGGAGCCAGACTTCTTACTAGATGTTGTATACTTCCCTAACTAAGTAGGCATGATGAGGATGAGATAGGTCTGTGCACAACTAGCAAGTTCCTGAAATCATCTATACACACACACTTTGTTATCTGCAGAAAGCGAGAGCACTCAAGAATTTACCTGAAGTGCTATATTACCTTTAAAACCAAGGAAAGAGATCCATAATTTTTAAGTCAGGTATCAATTGTTATAGTTAGTTCAGTTGAAGTATTCCTCATATGGGATCAAACTAACAATCTTTGGGATTAGACTAGGCAGTTTTCTACGAGTTTCCAAATAATTTCTTACAATTTAAAATGTGATAGATAGTTGAAATTACATAGATAAATGTACCTTAATGTAAGACAGTTAGAAAAAAAGAATGTTAAAAAAATTTTTAGTGAATTAATTTTGCTTAGATGAAAATAGTGGAAAAATCAAAATGCCTGTTTGGAATTAAGGTACCTCCTGGACTAATCAAAGTCATCAGTATAGCAGAAGATGTCATGGTTATCAGGGAGGTGATAGTCTCATTTAATTTATTAAACCTGACTCACATAATGGCTTAATTTGTTTAAAATTTTGCCCTCTCATATTTGCATAAATGCAGAATTACAAAATGTATTTTATTTACTACACTTTAAGCTATTTAAATAACAGTCACAATGTTAATTCAGTAAAACAAGCGATTTGACTATTTAAATTTCGACCACCATTATTTCATAAGTGGAGATGGTCCCATAATTTTTTTATATTTGAAAATTCAAATATTTCCAATTTTACACATTTCTATTTAAAAGGTTACTGAATTCAAATTCCATATAAATAGAAGTATGTAAAATTGGAAATATTTGAAATTTCAAGTATAAAAAAACTTAAATGGATAAATTTTAATGGATTTTTTAAATGAATCTTCTTCTTCTTCTTTTCTCTTACACTGATACCTAAAAGGTGTCGTTGTTTATATCATTTGTCATTCTTGTGCTGCTCAAATTGTCTGAATTAGTGATTTTCCTTTGTTGTTACATGTCTCTGTCACTGCATCTATCCATCTTCTTCTGGGTCTTCCTCTTGGTCTTTTTCCATGCATTCTCGAGAAGAACACCCTTGATGGTGATTGGTGAGGATTCATTCTGACCAGGTGGCCAAACTATTTAAGTTGTTGTTGTTCTATATATTCTTGGCAGGGTTTTGTTCCTACCATTTTTCTTATGGTTTTATTTGGTATTCTATCTCTTCTTGTGTTGTTTGTTACTTTTCTCAAGCACCGCATCTCACATGTATTGATCTTTCTTAAATGTGATTTAGAAAGGGTCCATGTTTGACTTTCATAGCACAAAGTTGGTATGAAGATGCTATTTATCATTTGTTGTTTAGCTGGCATAGAAATGTTTGGATGTCTTAGCAATGGTGAAAGCTGGTATGTGACAGCATTCAATTTTTGTATTCTCATGTCAATTTCTCTGTCTAGTTTTCCATCTTCTGTGAACATTGTGCCTAAATACTTGAATTCCTCTACTTGTTTTATTTCTTTATCTTTGATCTTGATGTTTAATGGATGTCTTAATTTGCTTATTCTTATAGCCTCTGTTTTTGCTGTGTTAATTTTCATACTGTAGTTTGTGCAGCTTTTATCTAGAGATGTTAAATGCTGTTGTAGCAGGTTTTCATCCTCATATATTAGGCATTGGTCATCTGCGAAGCGTAGCTCATTGATGTTGGAGTTTTCTACCTCTATGTTATTATTTGATTTGTCCTTGTTGTTGGTTGTTTCCTGATTTATTTTGTCCATATATATGATGAAGAGGAGTGGTGAGAGGACACATCCTTGTCTTATTCCTGTTGTAACCTGAAACCATTCTGACAGACCTTCCGATGTTCTGACGGCACTTTGACTGTTTTTATATAGTGCTATTATATTTTCTAGTAGTTGTCCTGCTACCCCGTACGTTTCTAAAGTTTGCCAAAGTTTGTTCCTGTCCACACGATCAAACGCTTTTTCCTGATCTATAAACACTATATTTAGGTTTCTGTCATATTCTATTGTTTTTTCACTTAGTTGTCTCAATGTAAATATAGCATCAGTACATCTTTTGTTTTAATGAATACTGAATTCAAATAAACAAAGCAAGCCATCATGTGGGAAACAGCAGGTAAAAGGAAAAGAGGCCGACCCAGAGAGACACTGAGAGGAACATTGATAAGAGAGGCAAGAGCAGCAGGAATTGGCTCCCTCAATGAGATAGAATTGCTTGCACAGAATAGAGATAAATGGCGAGATTTGATAAAAGATCTTTAGAAGGATTGAAAACTGTTGGAATAAAAATTTAGTGAAAGAGTATCTGGGTCTATGCCCTATGGGCCAGCTACAGCTCGAAAGATGAACAGATAGAATTCAAATATCTTTTTATTTATATAATTCTCACTAATTATTTATGAAACAGTGAAATATAAACAGTCACTAGAGATTGAATCAGTGTATTTTAAGAACTGCTTGAAGCATTCCAAAAACTCTTCACCTGATGGAAGGGGATTTTCTGGTCTTTTCTTTGATGTACAAATAGTAATATGGTCAAATAATGAATTCCACGGAAAACTCCAAAATGCTGACTATCAATCGGGCCAAACTCTGCCATTTTTATGGGCCAGGTTTTTGTAAATCGGATTTGAATGAACTTCTAGAAGTTAACAAAACCGGTTTAGTAAAATTTGTATGAAGTCCAAACTCAATAGTACCATGCTGCTCAAATGATTATGGACAAAAACAAAAAACTACTAGTTACTTTTGAAGATGTTCAATATTTTATCAATATGTGCACATAGAATGACACAATCAAAACAGCAAACATGTGATTCAAACATGCATACCTCCTTTATCAATTGTAAGATTATACAATGGGGTTTCATAGGTATCTACTCCAGAAAGTGCACAATTAGACATTCGTACATGATGAGAAGGTCCCAAAATAAAGACTCGCTTCCTGCAATAAGTAAAAATTGCAATAGGTTATAAAATGACAATAGGGAGCCATGATAGCTCAGTGGTTAGTGAACTGGACTACAAAGGACAAGAGGTAGGGTTCGATCCCAACTGACGGCTTCCGGTTCACCCGGTTAATGGGTACCAAATTTTTTCTGGGAAAGTAAAGTGGCATGGGCATAATACTAACCTCATTACCCAAAAATCATGTGCCGAAGGTCTGTAAAATTTATGGTCACTAATACCATATTACCTATATGCCACTTGGCGTGACGGGGTACTTTACTTTTTTTTTTATATAAAATGACAATGGTATAATAGAAAGTTAAAATTCACTTAAGTGAAATATTCTTAATAAATATGAGTTTCTTTACATCACACATAAAGATTCATTATCTTCGTCATGTACCATACCATTTGGCGCAGGTGATCATGTCCTTCTACAATTCTCTGTTCTCAGTGCATCGTATCAATTCTGTTGTTGACTGTTAACTGTGCCACAACACCAAGTTATCTGGTATCAGCTCTCTTTGTCATCCCCAATCTCTCTTTCCCTGTATTTTGCCAGTTGTAACCAAATATTCCAACTTTCCTTTTCCCATAATGTGCCCAAATAATGTTGATTGTTTCATTCTGGTGTTTTTAGAAGCTCTCTTTTTTGTTTTGATATCACTGAGAAATTTGTTTGCACTTATTTCAGATTTGTCCTGCTTATTTTTATGTTGCATGATAGGGATGGTTTTTTCATTGATTTGACCATTACTTTGGTTTTTTATGGTAAGATCTACAAATTAAAAAACTGTGCCTATTATCACGCTATAAAATTAAATATGTCACATCATTCTTAGAAAAATGTAAAATAAACATAGTGAAATATGTTGCACCTAGCAACTGAAATTGGATTGAAGATATTTTTTCTTGGATTGCAGGACAGCACACATATATTGACCACATCATCCCTTAACTGCACCACTGTTCGACAACGATGACAGCGACATTGCTCACTTAGAGATAGATACAGTGCTCTATGCAGAATGGATAACTTAATCCATGGAGATATGCCGCTGTTCATTTAACAGAATGGACACTAACACTATATTCTATATAGGCAATAATGTGAGGAAGAAATCGTTACTTTATATATGTTAGAAATAAATTGTAAAAAAGCTTTACTTCATTTTGCTAATATATATAACATGGCTGCAACACAAAAAGATAAAACAGGACAGAGAAAAAATTCAAGTATAGGTAATTTCACAGAATAGGGATACAAATTAATTTCTTAACAATCCAAAAAATAGTGCTTTATGAACAAAAGCAGAATTATTTAAGATCGAGGGCTGCTAATGTGCTATGGAATGATTTTACTGCAGCAACATTTAACACTGCAGTCAATGCAAAGATTGTTCAACACTTACACTGCAATTTCAATTTCTTATCAGCTCACTGTGGAGCAAAGGTCTTCAATAAACACTTTCCAAGCCATTCTGTTTCTTAACATTCTTTTAAGATCATGTCTTCCTGTCCATATTCATCTCTGCTGCCACCTGTCTTCTCCAAGAATATTTTGGACTTCTTCTCTGACTCTTCCCTTGTGGATTCCAAAATAAATCATATTGTATAATACACTCAGTTGGTTCTGAGTCCAGAGCCATCATCTTATTTATATCTCCTGTCCACTGATATTTTACTGGTACATTCCCAGAATTTTACATAAATGATTTTGTCCTGCCATTTCCATCATTTTATTCTATGAAAACATCCATTAATGAAGGTCAGTATCTTCGTAATTGTCATTTTTATTGTTCTCCATGTGTCACGGCCATATAATAGGACTGATTTAACATTGGAGTTGAACATTTTTATTGTATATCTAACCTAATTTCTTTATGCTTAACATTTTACTTTTTTTAATTTTAACCTAATATCGTTAGATTTCCATGTTTCTAAGTACAACGAAGGATCCTATTGCTTTTTGTATCAATATTTTGGTATCATTTTCTGTTCCCCCTTTTTTTAATCTATATTCTTGCCAAGATAATTGTAAGATTTCATGTCTAATAGAGGTAATTCATAATGAAGAAATGCTGCACTGGTAATAAAGGCATCGAATGGATACAAGGAGACTATTTGGAGGACCTCGACTTTGCTGATGACATAGTTCTCATCAGCAGTCAGATAAAAACGATGCAGGAAAACACAAATGAACTATCATCAATAGCCAGCAAAATTGGGCTCGATATCAATCATGAAAAGACTAAAGTCATGAAAAGCTTAATTCCAAAAAACGACAAATATACATGGAAAATAAACCAGTGGAAGAGATCGCTCACTTTATCTATCTTGGAAGTCACACTGATTAGGAAGGGGATACAAGTAAAGAAATTAGAATCAGAATAGCTAAAGCAGCAATGTCTTTCAGAAGCCTTGAAAAGTTGTGGAAATTAAAACTTATCAGCACAAACACAAAATTTAGACTATTCAAATCAAATGTACTATCAACCCTTACGTATGCGTGCGAAAGCTGGAAAACAACAAGAGATATAGAAACAAAGTTGAACACATTCGAAAATAAATGTCTCAGGAAAATACTTGGTATAGCGTGGAACGAATTCAAAACAAACGAGGAAATTAGAGAAAACGCCAATCAACCATTAATATCTTATGTAATAAAGAAAAAACGATGGTCATATGTTGGACATGTGATGAGAAGAGATAACAACAGAATAGCAAAGCAAACCCTCATGTGGGAAACAACAGGTAAGAGGAAAAGAGGAAGACCCAGAGAGACACTGAGAAGAACATTGATGAGAGAGGCAAGAGCAGCAGGAATTGGCTCCCTCAATGAGATAGAGCTGCTTGCACAGAACAGAGACTAATGGCGAGATTTGATAAAATATCTTTAAAAAAACTGAAAACTGCTAGAACAAAAATTCAAATAAGAGAGGGAGTATTTTGGTCTACGCCCTATGGCCGGCTACGGCTCGAAAAGGTCAATAGATAGATAGAGGTAATTTTCCTATTGTTATCTGGTTATTGCCAACTACATTATTTCCAACAATTTTGGTTTTATCTCTATTTCAGTCCCAGCTGTTGTGATCTGTCATCAAGTATATTCATTAATATATTATAATTTCATATTAAACAATTACATGGAACACAATATTTCCAATATTTCATAGATGATTGTAACTTACACTGAATTAGGATCAACTTGGCGATATGCAAATGCTCCACATGCTCCACAAAAATAATACCCAGCATGTCTAGAAAAAACAGGAAAGCTAGGATTATATATGTAAACACAAAAACATTAATGATGTATATAACGCAACTAAGCATAAAGAATTTAGAATTGGATGGAAACAAAAGATAACAAACGATGAAGTTTTAAAACAACTGAAAATAAAAAGAGAACTACCAAATACAATTAAGACATGACAAATGAAATTTTTGGGGCATGTTAAGACACAACAGCCTACTAAAAGTAATATTGGAAGGAAAAATACAAGGAAAAAGAGGCAGAGGCAGACCATGACTAACATGGACGAGTAACATCAAAAGATGGACAAGTCAATCTATGTCAGCCTGCACCATCAACGCAAGAAACAGAGTAGAATGGCGATCCATGGTAGCCAACCTTCGTTGCGGAGAAGGCACGCGATGATGATGATGATGAAACATAAAGGCTTATGGGACACTCAGTATTATAAATTGCTTGGTAATATTTGTTTTTTGGTTTTTTAAATATTGCACAAGAAAATATAAAAATGCAAAGAAAAAGTTAATTTTAGTATGAGCTTTGTTTATTGCAAAGGTGAGAAAAATGCTCACAATAAAGGTTGCAAAATTAAAATAGAAACAGTTGGCAAAACTACCTCTATTTATTATTTATGTTTAAATCAATAATTTGGAAATATATGAACTAAATAAGGATAAAGATAGCAGCTGTTATATCTATACTAATTAATATATTTATATGTGAGCTAAGTGTAGCTATCATATCTACTACTTAATATGCATGAGACAAGTTTAAAATTTTGGGTTTTATTAAATGAGTTACAAATCAGTTTTGATGATAAAAGTATACTAAACAAAAATTACATCTGACCCGAAGTTCTTTATTAATAAAAGACATAACCAAAAAAAGACATGAAACTCTACACACTTAAAACGATTTCTATAATTTTGCTGTACACTTCACTCAATTACTATGCCATTCTGAATTCAGTTCACACTAACTACATGATATTTTAATTAAAAATGAAAAAGCCATCTGCTCTAATCTAAACTCTTACGGTGCTATTATAGCTTTTGCGGGTTTCAGTGATTCTGGAGCCTTGGAAAGCCAACTCTCCAGCTGTGCATTTAGTTCTGCCCCTGAAATATAACATTGAAATATAACATCATAACAATATTTTTTTTTAAATGTCAAATTAGCACTGTACCTTTTCACTTACTTTTCTTTTCTTTCTTATGTTCACCCAACGACTAAAGGAATGAATAGTCACTCTTCATCATCTACACAGGATATTAAGTTAGTATAGATGCATTGTTTTGTTGTTTGCAGCATAACTGTGATGTTTGCACTTTTCGGTGCAACAGATCTGACTTCAGCGTGGCAGTTTTCAGTGCCTGGCTGCCTTCCCTCTCAATCCCTACTCAATTTGTCAGATTAGACTGGCTTGTCTGTTTCTAGGAGCACCATGAAGCGATAAAGGAAGATCTGGATAGTTTTGGTTCACCAATCCTGGTAAGCAGTCAGCTAAGATTGACTGAATGTTTTCAGTTCTGTTGGTGACAGGTGTCTTTACCCTCAGCGCCGTGTTAAAGTGTAGTTCATAACTAGTTAAGCAATAACCAACAAAAAAATATAAGAATTATACAGTCACATAAAGTTCTCTATTAATAGTCAACATTGATAACTGAAGGAAACTATTCTGATAAAAATTGTATGGGCTGTGACCTAAAAAGTGCAGATTTTTTATTTATTTACCAATTCAATGTCCAGGACATTGAGTTGCAACTCCTAATGGAGGTTGTGAGGGAAAGAAGGAAATGGTGGGCAGGATGAAGCATATTCATTACTGTCAGATGGCTTATGAGACAGTATTTTCCTGGGGTGTTTACTAATCATATTTGTCTAGCCTAGTAAAGTTATGTGATTTGTGTAACTGTTGACTAAGCAGGGGGTTAGGGATCAAACCCAAACCTGGCTCTCCCCCCCCCCTCCACCCCCTTCCCCATACATGACATAATGAATCTCTAAAAATAGGTTGAAAAGTTTTATTCTGGAAAATGTAGATTGAGCTAGTATGAAACTACATTACCCATAAATGTACCAATAAATCCATTTTTAAAATGTGTACTAACATATTCCACATTTCAGAAAATTACATAAACAACAACTACCCACAGGAATCCTGGTCACATTTATACAAGGATGGCTCTGCTACAAACACCACAGAAATACAGGAGGAGGTGTGTTCTTGAGGCTGAATAACCAGGAAGAGATCCCCAAGTCAATAGTTACTGGGAAATTCTCAAACAACTATAAAGCAGAAACTGAAGCCCTCGAAGATGCTGAAAAACTGGCTATCCAACACAAAAATAATGTGCACAAGAAATTGGCGATACTGACCAATGCACTGTCAGTCCTAAAAGCTCTAAAAAAAACACCAGGAACAGTGAGCTAGATGATGAAATGGGGGCCTCGGTAGCCTAGTTGGGAAAACCACCCGACTAGACTACCGACATTCGGACAACCCGTGTTCGATTCCCGCTGGGAGCAGTGTGAATTGTACTCATGGTTGGAAAAAAAATACCCCCACGGTCGACCCAGCCGTTGGCAGAAATGGGTACCAGGGTATTCTCCTGGGAAGGTGAGGAATGTCGCTTCGCATCTGAGTTTCGATGCTTGAGGCTACACTATACAGAAATATCCGAACATTTCTAGACAGGCGGCCGAGCACATATGGGTGTAAACTCACGTGCTAAGATGCCGGTTCAAGTCTCGTACTTTACATTACCTTTACCTGAACTTATTCCTGCCTATTTCTATATTTATCAGCAGCATCTGAACTTATTCCTGCCTACTTATATATTTATCAGCGGCACCTGAACTTATTCCTGCCTACTTATATATTTATCAGCAGTACTTGAATTTATTCCTGCCTACTTCTATTTTTATCAGCAGTACCTGAACTTATTCCTGCCTACTTCTATTTTTATCAGCAACACCTGAACTTATTCCTGCCTACTTCTATTTTTATCAGCAAAACCTGAACTTATTCCTGCCTACTTCTATATTTAACAGCAGCACCTGAACTTATTCCTGCCTACTTCTATATTTATCAGCAGCATCTGAACTTAATCCTGCCTACTTCTATATTTATCAGCAGCATCTGAACTTATTCAAATTCCCATAGATGGAAGTTGTCAATTAAAGTGTCCTGAAAGTTATCGTGTGGTGGTGTTACTATTTACAAATCAAATTAAAGGTCTGGTAATCCTCAACCTCATGAAATTTTCTACTCAGAAATAATCAAAAGCAGTTCTCCAGTTATAGCCATTATTATGTATTATAGGTATAATTATACTTTTTTTTTAACACACTGTGTGGCAATTAAACATTGAAATTATTCAAATCTTGTACGATTTGAATAGGCAGGGTTTAGATTTTGAAATAAATTATAAGACATAATCTCCCGTTAAAATAACATGACATCATTGTTTTTTCAGTGCCATACCCTGTTGACCCCTGTATTTTTTTGTTTAAACTAGGAATAAAAATCAACTTTTCTGAATTTCATAATTTCTAAAAAATAAATATTCACTCTTTTATTTTTAATTTTCATTGATACACACACAAGCGCAGACATAAAAGCATGTTGGGCGGTACACTTCAAAGAAATTCTTAACCGTCCATTACCCCACAATTTATTACATTTTGAAGCTGAAACACCAGCGGCAGAATTAGATATAAATTTAGATGACTTCACCTTAAGCGAAATTGAGACCTCTTTAAAGCGTATGGACAACAACAAGGCTGCTGGCGAGGATAAGTTAACAGCTGAGATCTTCAAGGCAATTGATAGCTATAATTTAATACACCTCGAGAAAATGTTCAACATCATTTGGAAAGCAGAGAAGGTGCCTCATAAGTGGAAAAAAGGAATCATTGTTAAGATCCCAAAAAAGGGCAATCTAAGAGATTGTAACAACTGGAGAGGCGTGACACTTTTGTCAGTTGCCTCAAAGTTATTCTGCAGAATCATCATAAATAGAATAAAGGATTCAATAGATACAGTAATGCGTGAAGAACAGGCTGGGTTTAGAAAAGAGAGAAGCTACCTTTACCACATTTTTTACTCTATGACTTATTTTGGAGGAACACATTGAGAAGCAAAAATCTTTTGTACTTAACTTCATTGACTTCAAAAAAGCATTTGACAGCATTCATAGAGATTCTTTGTGGAAAATTCTGAAGCAATATGGCTTATCATCAAAAATTATAAATATTATCAAAGACATGTATGATATGGATACACATGTGCAGTTCATACAGAGGAAGGACTGAGCGAATGTTTCCCAATAGAAACTGGGGTTAAACAAGGATGTATTTTATCGCCCTTGTTATTTGGAATTGTTATGGACTTCATAATGAAGAAGTGCTGCTCTGGTAACAAAGGCATCGAATGGAGACAACAGAGGCTTCGAAGAGATTATGGGAAAACATGGACTTGGAGATATAAACGAGAATGGAGAGATATTTGTGAATTTCTGCGCCCTTAATCAAATGAGCCTAGGAGGAACAATATTCCAACATAAAAGAATACACAAAGCTACATGGGTGTCACCAGATCATAGAACGGAAAATCAAATTGATCACATATGTATTAATAATAAGTTTAAGTCATCCTTACAGGATGTAAAAGTATATAGAGGGACAGATATAGCTTCTGATCATCATCTTCTGTTAGCCAAACTTAAAATTAAATTAAAAAGGTATAATACAACGAATAAGGGTAGAAAGTATTTCAATGTAGGGTTTCTTAAAGAACAAGGAATTAAAGATAAATTCGCAGTCACAATATCAAACAAATACCAAGTCCTCCAACAACTAGAAAATACAATAAATATAGAAGATCATTGGAAACAGGTAAAAAATATATGGAAAGAGACATGCGAAGAAACACTGGGGAAAAGAGAACGCCAGAATAAGGCATGGATGACAGCAGAGACCCTGGATAAAATTAAAGAAAGAAAGAACAAGAAAGCAGACATAAATAAAAGCAAAACAAGAAGTAATAAAGCCAAGACACAGGAAGCTTACACAGAGGTGAACAAAGAAGTGAGAAGATGCATTAAAAGGGATAAGAGGAAATATATAGATGAACTAGCTAAAGAGGCAGAAGAAGCAGCAAATAAAGGGAATATGAAAGAACTGTACAACAGCACAAAGAAATTAGGTGGAAAATACAAACAGATCAACGCCTTTATCAAAGACAAGAAAGGAAATCTGCTTAGTAATATAAGGGAACAAATGGAGAGATGGAAAGAACACTTTGAAGAACTTTTGAACAGACCCGGCTCAAATAATCCTCCAGATATACTACCAGCAGAAGAAGAGTTACACGTTAACTGCGGAAAACCAAGCAAAGAAGAAATAATGAAAGCCATCAAATTATTAAAAGATGGTAAAGCCACAGGACCAGATGAAATTCCTTCGGAAGCCATCAAAGCAGATATTAACACCTCTACCAAGATGTTACAGGATCTATTGGATAAAATTTGGGAGAGGGAAGAAATACCTAAAGACTGGAGAGAAGGTTATATGATCAAACTACCAAAGAAAGGAAGTTTACAGGAGTGCACAAATTATAGGGGAATTATGCTACTATCAGTGCCAGGAAAAATATTAGGCAGAATCATTCTGGAGAGACTAAAAGAGGCTATAGAGAAACACTTGAGAGATGAACAAGCAGGTTTTAGGAAGAACAGATCATGTGCTGATCAAATAACTACCCTACGTATAATAGTTGAACAAAGTTTAGAACTAAAATCCCCACTATATATTGGATTCATAGATTACGAAAAGGCATTTGATAGTTTAGACAGAAGAATGCTTTGGAAGTTGCTGAGTCATTACGGAATCCCCATAAAGTTTATTAACCTGATAAAAACAATGTATGAAGGAACAAAATGTAGTGTGGTGCATGAAGGACAGCTTACAGAAGCATTTGAAATAAGAACAGGAGTAAGGCAAGGATGCCTCCTGTCTCCATTTCTCTTTCTACTGGCCATAGATTGGATTATGAAAATAACTCAAAACAACAGAAATGGGATCCAGTGGTCACTGACCAAACAACTTGATGATTTAGACTTTGCTGATGACATAGCTCTCCTATCACAAAGCCATCAACAGATGCAGGATAAAATGAGTATATTAGAGGAGAGATCACAACAGCTAGGACTAAAGATTAATAGAGATAAGACCAATATTATGAGAATTAATGCAGTTGGCAATAACCATATAAAACTAGGAGAAATACCTCTACTAGACGTACAATCTTATATATATCTGGGCAGTAATATAGATAAAGAGGGAGGAACAGAAAATGATACCAAAATAAGGATATCAAAAGCAAGAGGAGCTTTCATTGCACTGGGAAACATATGGAAAACCAAAGAAATTAGGCTAAATACAAAAATAAAAATTTTCAACTCAAATATTAAGTCGGTCCTATTATTTATGGCTGTGAAACATGGAGAATGACAAAATTGACAATCACGAAAGTACAGACTTTCATTAATGGATGCTTGCGCAGAATAAAGGGATGGAAATGGCAGGACAAAGTCACTAACGTGGAATTATGAAAATGTACCGGTCAAATACCAGTGGATAAAGAGATACAGCGAAGACGATGGCGATGGATAGGACACACACTACGGAAGCCAACTGAGAGTATTACACAACAGGCCCTTTTTTGGAATCCCCAGGGGAAAAGACAAAGAGGAAGACCAAGGAATTCTTGGAGAAGACAGATAGAAGCAGAGATGAAGATGATGGGGAAGACATGGAATGATCTTAAAAGAATGGCAAAAAACAGAACGACTTGGAAAGTGTTTGTTGAAGACCTATGCTCCACCAGGAGCTAAAAGGTAAAAGAAGAAGATAGGTATAATTATACTTTTTTTTTAACACACTGTGTGGCAATTAAACATTGAAATTATTCAAATCTTGTACGATTTGAATAGGCAGGGTTTAGATTTTGAAATAAATTATAAGACATAATCTCCCGTTAAAATAACATGACATCATTGTTTTTTCAGTGCCATACCCTGTTGACCCCTGTATTTTTTTGTTTAAACTAGGAATAAAAATCAACTTTTCTGAATTTCATAATTTCTAAAAAATAAATATTCACTCTTTTATTTTTAATTTTCATTGATACACACACAAGCGCAGACATAAAAGCATGTTGGGCGGTACACTTCAAAGAAATTCTTAACCGTCCATTACCCAACAATTTATTACATTTTGAAGCTGAAACACCAGCGGCAGAATTAGATATAAATTTAGATGACTTCACCTTAAGCGAAATTGAGACCTCTTTAAAGCGTATGGACAACAACAAGGCTGCTGGCGAGGATAAGTTAACAGCTGAGATCTTCAAGGCAATTGATAGCTATAATTTAATACACCTCGAGAAAATGTTCAACATCATTTGGAAAGCAGAGAAGGTGCCTCATAAGTGGAAAAAAGGAATCATTGTTAAGATCCAAAAAAGGGCAATCTAAGAGATTGTAACAACTGGAGAGGCGTGACACTTTTGTCAGTTGCCTCAAAGTTATTCTGCAGAATCATCATAAATAGAATAAAGGATTCAATAGATACAGTAATGCGTGAAGAACAGGCTGGGTTTAGAAAAGAGAGAAGCTACCTTTACCACATTTTTTACTCTATGACTTATTTTGGAGGAACACATTGAGAAGCAAAAATCTTTTGTACTTAACTTCATTGACTTCAAAAAAGCATTTGACAGCATTCATAGAGATTCTTTGTGGAAAATTCTGAAGCAATATGGCTTATCATCAAAAATTATAAATATTATCAAAGACATGTATGATATGGATACACATGTGCAGTTCATACAGAGGAAGGACTGAGCGAATGTTTTCCAAGAGAAACTGGGGTTAAACTAAGGATGTATTTTATCGCCCTTGTTATTTGGAATTGTTATGGACTTCATAATGAAGAAGTGCTGCTCTGGTAACAAAGGCATCGAATGGATACAAGGAGACCATGCCATTTAGAGGACCTCGACTTTGCTGATGACATTGTCCTCATCAGTAGTCAGATAAAAACGATGCAGGAAAACACAAATGAACTATCATCAATAGCCAGCAAAATTGGGCTTGAGATCAATCATGAAAAGACTAAAGCCATGAAAAGCTTAATTCCAACAAATGACAGAATATACATGGAAAATAAACCAGTGGAAGAGATCTGCTACTTTATCTATCTTGGAAGTCACACTGATTAGGAAGGGGATACAAGTAAAGAAATTAGAATCAGAATAGCTAAAGCAGCAATGTCTTTCAGAAGCCTTGAAAAGTTGTGGAAATTAAAACTTATCAGCACAAACACAAAACTTAGACTATTCAAATCAAATGTACTATCTACCCTTACATATGCATGTGAGAGCTGGAAAACAATAAGAGACATAGAAACAAAGTTGAACGCATTCGAAAATAAATGTCTAAGGAAATTACTTGGTATAGCATGGAATGAATTCAAAACAAATGAAGAAATTAGAGAAATCGCCAATCAACCACTAATATCTTCAGTAATCAAGAAAAGACGATGGTCATATGTTAGCCATGTGATGAGGAGAAATAATAACTGAATAACAAAGCAAGCCCTAATGTGGGAAACAACAGGTAAGAGGAAAAGAGGCCGACTCAGAGAGACACTGAGAAGAACATTGACCAGAGAGGCATGAGCAACAGGAATCGACTCCCTCAATGAGATAGAGTTGCTTGCACAGAACAGAGACAAATGGCGAGATTTGATAAAATATCGTTAGAAGGATTGAAAACTGCTAGAATAAAAATTTAGATAAGAGAAAGAGTATCTGGGTCTATGCATTGGCCAGCTGTGGCTTGAAAGGTCAATAGATAGATAGATTGATAGACACACACACACACACACACACACAGCTGTGTGACAGAATGAATTGAATGAGGACGAGGTATAGTATCACTCATCACTGGAAATGTGCTTACAAGAGCTATCTACTATACTTTCTAGGTACTCTGCTTTACATTTTTTTTTTTAACTACAGTAAAGTCTCGATTATGCGGTACTCAATAATCCGGAATTCTCAATTTAACGGACTTTTTTTTTTTAATTATTATAGGGAGAAAGCTTGAATCATGTTTTGTTCAGTTAAATTAAATGCCTTTATCCGGAAATCGAAAACGCTACAACACGGTTTGTGCGCTGCGCTTACTTCTACAGGCTCTATCATTACACAATATTGCGTTTACAATAGTGTATTTACAGTAATATACTTCAAATAGGAGCGAACATATTTTATTCAATCCAGACATTGTGTCTCCAAATATTCCAAGTAAAAGCGACAGACAGTCTATATCTTCACTTTTTCCCCCGACTAAATGTTTTTGTCGGGAAATCTTAGTCGTGCCAAAAACACTTATCTACATGATTTTACAAATTTGCTTAATTTTCTCATAGCCTGCTTTAGATCTAAAGTTGGTCATGAATTTGTCAAAAATATGGCGTTTGACAGTCTGACCGAACATTAGAAGCAGATGTATTGTTTGTGAAAATTGAAGAGCCCATAACTTTGATGATTATAAATCAAAGGTTGAGCAGCCGGCGTGCAGTGACATAGAGATGGTGAGAAGAAAGGGGGAGGGGTTCAAAAATTACCGACTGGAAATTCAAAAAGAGTAAGATACAGAGTTTGACGTTAGTTTGTCTCAGACATTTGTGCAAGCTGAAATTCGTTCCATCAGTATAAATTATACATGATATGCTATAAACGCATGTGTGCATACTTTTTAACGGAATACATTTTTGTGTTAAATAATGGCCTCTGCGAGTGCAAACCACACCTCAATTTCCCGCAAAGGTAAACGCAAGCGAACTGTATTGACACTGAACCAGAAGATTGAAATCGCTAGTAGACTTGAAAAAGGTGTTAATCGCAACGTTTTGATGACTGAATTTGGCATAGCCTCTTCAACATTATATGACATATGAAATCAAAAATATGAGTTGTTTAAGTTTGCGTCGGAGTCTGAAAGCAGCAACAATATACACCAGAGACGAAGTATGAAACGGCCAAAATTTGAAAAACTCGACGACGTCCTTTATGTGTGGTTTTTAGAAAGAAGAAGAAAAGGAATGCCAATATCAGGACCCATGTTGATAGAGAAAGCTAGTGAATGTCACACGAATTTAAATATTTCTGAGCATTGCAATTTTTCAATCATGTTTTTTCATAAATTTTGAGTTTGGTTTTCTTACTCTCGATTATCCAGAAAAATTCAATTATCCAGAATGGGTTCTTCCCCGAGCATTCCGGATAATCGAGACTTTACTGTATTTTGAAAAGTTTATTAAAGTAGTGCCTACATGAAACTGTAATGATAATCATAATAAAATAATTAAATTCACTGCTGTGACAATCATAGGTTCTTCTGCACTCTGCAGTGAAAAAGTAGTAAACTTGTAAACTTAGTCTATTTAAGCATATTTATTAAATTAAATACTAGAATACGAAAGCTGCATGATTATGTTTAATTAATGATGACATTAAAAGATGATTATCATTATTTCATTGAGTAATGATTATTTAATTTATATAAATGATGATGATGATGATTTTATTAACTCATGATGACCATATTGACATGATGATGATTATCAATATATCATCATTGACCATTATAATATTATATTAATATAATATTTTAAAAAATTATTTAATATTATTATTATATATTTTTTTATTTCAAATACCACATACGAAAGTAAAATAAAATAAAGTTAATTAGTTTTCTTATTTTTTTAGATTTAGTATTTAGCTACACAAAATGTTAGTTACACATAATAATACTATACAACGACAACATAATAATAATACTTATTTTAACTTATGAATTAAATATAATGAATGTATCATTGTATTATTATTATATTGTATATTGTATGTGATATGATATATTTTATTTAATATTATGATGATAATTACGTATTTTTTAATATTTTTATTTTTAATAAGTGAGTAACTTTTGTAGTGAATTTGTAAAAGGCCCAGCTTCGTTCGCGTTCACGTTATTTTTATATTAAAATGCCTGCACTGGTGACTGAGGATGCGAAACAGTCTGTCTGATACAGATTGAGATTAGATTATAAATTTTAAAAATGTACTAAAACAATACATAAAATCATAAAAACAAGTCAAGCAATAAAAAACTAAGCAAAAAAAAACTGAGAGTAGTGCAGAGAAAGAAGTTTTAAAAAAAATTATTGAAAATATTGTTTACCTGAATCTGTGTACCAGCTTCCAGCGTGACTTGCTTTTCTTATCTTGCCATTCTTGGACATTATTAAACTAGGTTATTTGTTCGCCGGTTAAAACTGCGACGATTACTTTTATTTGTCTGAAATGTCCCCGCACAGCTAATCCCGGACCAGCTGAAGGATGTCGGTCTTTGTAACCGAAGCACTTGACAGAATCAAACGAGATGTCCCATTCAAGTCGACCAGATAATAACTAACAGCCAGGAGTTTCGACCATCCAGAAATATACTTATGTTAAGATAGTCTTAGTTATTAATGAAAACACTTTTGTTTTCAGTTTTGTACTATTTTGACATGCATATTATCGTTAGTCATGAACAATTATAAAGCAAGTTTTAAACAAGATATTGACTAGTCACTGAGATTCGATTTTTAGAAGAATATTCAGATCTCAACTGACAACTATTATGATCACGTTTTAAGATGGATCTCTCTCTCTCTCTCTCTCTCTCTCTCTCTCTCTCTCTGCGATCAGGACTCAATCAGAGTAGGATTCCAGACTCTCACATGAAGTCAGCTGTCAGGTTAAATGTGCTGATCGCCCTTACAGACACCACATCACAATTAGAGTCTGACAGATCCACTCTGATTGAACACCCGTTAAAACGTTGCACTGTGTTCTGCGCCAGTGGCATCCGATTTCAGCCAGCATTTTATTCAGGTTTGCTATCCTTAGCCTTTGATTGTCCCCAATATTCTTGCAAGGCAGCAGATTGTCTTTTCTGTAGGGGGATTCTGCCCTTAGATGGTCGGCCCTCCCAGGTTTACGAGCACCATCTGCCCGAGTCACTAGAGGTGACTAACACAGACATGCACACACAAAGATATGAGATGTGACTAACACAGACATGCACACAGCGATACGAGGCATGACTAACACTGACACACATCAAGATATGAGATATGATTAACACAGACATACACGCAAAGATATGAGATGTAACTAACATAGCCATGCACACACAAGGATATGAGATGTGACAAACACAGACATGCACACACAAAGATATGAGATGTGACTAACATAAACATGCACACAAAGATAGGAGATATCACTAACCCAGACATGCACACACAAAGATGTGACACATGACTAACACAGATACACACTAAGATATGAGATATGATTAACACGGACACACCAAGATATGAGATATGACTAACATGACGCACACCAAGACATGAGATATGACTAACATGACATACACAAGCTAGGATGTGAGCCCGGCTAGCACAGAAACACATTAAGATATGAGCCATGGCTTCACGGAAACACACCAATATATGAACCATGTCTAGCAGAGAAACACATTAAGATATGAGCCATGGCTAGCACGGCTATACACTAAGATATGAACCATGGCCAGCACAGACACACACTAAGATATGAATCATGGTCAGCCCAGACACACACTAAGATATGAGCCATGGCCAGCACATACACCCACTAAGATATCAGCCATGGTTATCGCAGACACCCACTAAGATATGAGCTACGACTAGCACGGGTATACACTGAGAATTGAGCCATGGCTCAATTCAAGAGAAGCAGAAGAGGAGGTAGAAGAGCAGCGATCGCGAAAAGTATCCATATGCTCGGGTTTGTTGTTGTCGGCAGACTCTTCTTAACGTGGAAATCATCGACATACGAGACGTAGGCCCCGGTTAACTGTTCACAGGTTCCGTTCAAACAGTTGTCCGGAGATTTGAGAATGCAGTCTGACCCGTAGAACGTTCCCTTGCATGTACAGTTCCCGGTTGACTGTTCACATGTGTCGTTGAAACAGTTGTCCGGACATTTGAGAGTGCAGTCTGACCCGTAGTACGTTTCCTTGCACGTACAGTCTGCACTTTCTGGGTCACATATGATGTCACAGCCACCAGAGCACGTCTGTTCGCACTGTAGCCCAAAATTACCATCGGGACAAGTGACATACATACATATGTCATATATACATAGTATACATTACAGGTATAGCCAGGATGTTTACATTGTAGGCATTTTCCGGATTTTTTCTCACATAAAGGACAGACACTGAGACAAGACCTGGAGCAGTCGTGTCCATAGATCCCATGTGAACAGTTGCCATGACACGTACCGATGATGACGTTGCAGCCTTTGCTACATCCACTACACACTTCACAAAACGACCCAGAATGCCCGTCCAGACAATAGGTGTCTGTAAATGTTTGCACCTCACACACACCGTCAGTGCACTGTCGGCCTGCGAAATGGTCGGTGAGAACTCAATCTTAATGTGTGCCATTGGCGTTTATGTGGTGACTACAATAGTGTTCACAGAAACATTAAGGTATGATATATCATTATACTGGAACACTACGCCACCACTGTCAGAGAAAGCCTTTAGAGTGACATTCTTTACCTGAATCATAGTGCTAGCTCGATGATAGATTCGAATGGTGTGAATCTTCTGGGGCGTGGCAAAGTTCAGATACCAGTAAACAGGATTGGTTCCACTTCTGAATTGTGTGTGTGCAGTCATTGTCATAGAGATTGGTCTTTGTTTTGCCATTAACTGCGGCCTCTGGTCCACATCCGTCTCCTGTATAAAAAGCATTAAATATGTCGGTCTGGTTGTGTTCTGTTTGAGAGCCACATTCCGATCCCCGCCAATGTAGATGGAGCAGATATTTGCAACTATCGCCCCTTCAATCCGTAACTTGTTGATCAGACTAGCCCCAGAGCAAAAGACATCAGTCTCGTGCTGACTAACTATAACCTTGATTCATTGTTACATGAGGCAGAACTAAGAGGGATCAATAAATACCAAAATGTCACGAATGTTTTGAGAAAGTGATGCATGAAGAAACTCAATGGAAAGATGCAGAGAAGGATATCCTTGACAATGTGTCATCATCGTCACAGTTA
This sequence comes from Megaustenia siamemsis, assembly GCA_032433765.1. Taxonomy (NCBI): domain Eukaryota; kingdom Metazoa; phylum Mollusca; class Gastropoda; order Stylommatophora; family Ariophantidae; genus Megaustenia; species Megaustenia siamemsis. Next base: position 34,989,101 of record JAVIAB010000124.1, read on the forward strand.
ACAAATTCAAAAACAAAGTTGGTGGAAAACGCTTTGGACGTTCGACGGGAGATTTATAATCGCCTAAGTTAGCCGGAGTGGCACGTGCTGATATTATCATTCTTCTTTCCTTCCTTATTTGTCTTTCAGCGTCGATGAGGATACTATCATTGCAAATTGATTAAAACCAACACGTTGTTTTAGGCAGAACTGTTGTTCTCAGCCTTTTTTTTTTTTTTTTTTTTTTTTGAAAATTACTCTATAAATCTGATATACAGATACTACTCTCTCACTGAGGCAGCAAAACAAACAAATTAGAAAGTTATAGTTTAGTGTTTAGTCAGAGACTGCCAGACAAAATAGCCGAGGTCATTATCTGGACAAAGGACCTGATGATGATGAAATAAATAGCGTCTCTCCACATCTACAAATATGGCAGAGGCAACCAACAATATTGCTACTTCTAATGCACATTATAAATATGATAACGTGAAAGTGGAGTCGTACGCCGGCAATGTTCTCTTTTGACAAATCAAGTGTTGTAAATGCGACGTTCCACTGTCTAGACTTGATCTGCGCTTTACGTCACATTGGTACTGTTCATGACCGTTGTTGGAATTGTTTTACGCAAGTTATTTACATGTTACTCATTAATGTGAACTGCTTCGTCAGCCGCAGTTGTATCTCTTTAGGGAATTTGCACTGTGTTTTGTTCATCGTGAGCTGCATTCACTAGAGTAATCAGGAATCTAAAGGAAGCGACATTGTTGTGTGTGCGACATTGTTGTGAGTTCTACGTCATCGTAATGGCTCATCGTATATACCTAGACCCGCCATACGCTAATCTTACGGTATGTTGTTTAATGTGCGACGGGGATAATCTGACGACTGTGTGTTATATGTTCTGAATTGGAGTCAACAACGATGGCCAAACATCATCAAGCGCTACACATTTAAAAAAAATATGACGATCATCATTTTCAGGAGGACGTGAACTTCCGGTATATGGTGGATAGGCGGCAGGAACCATTGAAGGTTATGCATGAAAAGTGTTCCTTGTTGCAGTTTCCTCATATTCCAAGTCTGGCTTGTTGCAGGAGCTACTGAGTTAAGTGATCTGTGCACACCGTGACCTGTGTGTCTCATCCGTTTTGATCATGTTTCGATATTCCAATTGTTTACGATGAATGATGATATCGTATGGCAGGAAACAGTTGGCTGTGTTCACTTTCTGCGCGGTTTCGCCTTATGTCTTTTGGCGTGCGCTGAGACTGCTACGATGGGGACTACATTTATCTTTCTTTGTTTGGGAGATGAGATATTAATTCGGATGATTACGCTGACACGGGCGGTTGAGCAATTATGGATTTTAATTCGTTTGCAGTGATACCTTCCATAACCAAATGCACACGATACATTTGGAATACTGACATACATTCAATATGCAGACATTGATGATGGCACCAACTTCTCCAAAACAAGGATTCGTTACTACAGAAACTCTTTTGAACTTGTAAAAAATGCTGTTCAAGCCTGGAGAGTTTCAAAAGAACCAGTTGCATTTATTCTTCAGTTAGGTGACCTCATAGATGGTGAAAATAGAACAAGAGGAGATGATGCAATCCAAAAGGAAGTGAGTTTGGTCCATCAGCAGTTTGATTGTCTTTCAGTTCCAGTTTACCATCTGATTGGTAATCATGAACTCTATAACATGAATCGTTCATTCTTCCTCACCTCATTCTTAAACAGTGCTGCATTATGTAGCAATGGCAAATAAGCATATACATTTTATTACTCATTTAATGCCCACTCAAAGCTTCGGATTGTTGCCTTGGACACTTATAGAGTAGGCATTCTTGGATATGATGACAGAGCAGATGATGAGAATTTTCGTCTAGCTCTAAACTTATTACGATTAAAAAAACAAAATTGAAAATTTGAAAGATACAACTGGTCTAGAAGACTTTGATCAACGCTGGGCATTATATAATGATGGTATTGGTGAAAAAACAGATACAGTGGTTGTCAAAGGTACTTGAAAAAGCCCAGCCAGATGCAGAAAATGTTATTATCATCAGTCATGTCCCACTCAAACACCTGTGGATAAAGAGATACAGCGAAGACGATGGCACTGGATAGGATACACACTACGGAAGCCAACTGAGCGTATTACACAACAGGCCCTTTTTTGGAATCCCCAGGGGAAAAGACAAAGAGGAAGACCAAGGAATTCTCGGAGAAGACAGATGGAAGCAGAGATGAAGATGATGGAATGATCTTAAAAGAATGGCAAAAAATAGAATGACTTGGAAAGTGTTTGTTGAAGACCTATGCTCCACTGGGAGCTAAAAAGGTAGAAGAAGCAGAAGAAGATGTCCCACTGCTCTGCTCCCTCAGGGATAATAAAAAAATGGTATGTAAGAAGCTTTACGTGACAAGTGGACGACACAGACTAAACAACGTTTCGGCTCAATAGGCCTTCATCAGAAACAAACAAACACACACACACACATAAAACTAATAACGAAACAACCAAAACAAAAACAATCGAAATGTGTTAAAGAAAGAAAACAAAATAAATAAAACTTTCCTGTCAAATCCAAAATGAAATCGTAACCAAGTGCGGCTGTCGTGAACGTCGAGAAACGTGCAAAAAAGTGCGTAAATGTACACAGAACCAGAGGAGTTCACACAGGGGTCAGTGTGCAAACACAAAGGAGAAAGAATCGAATAGTAGACTAACAGGTGTAAAAAGACGGTATGAGTGAAATGTCTGAGTGTGGGGTACAATAAAAAACAAATGAAGGGTAAGGAGCACAGAAGAAAAAGGTATAGAGGAGAAAACCGAAGTGTCTCATAAGGAACTAGAGGAGAAGAACTATAAAAAGCATGGCATAGTAAGTAGACCAAAGAACCCAAATATGTGTAGTAGAGAAGGCTATGCAAAAGGGAAGGAGCAACCAAAAGGAAACTATGCGTATGAGTGTGATACATTCATACCTCTCGGGGTCAGCGAACCGTACTGGACTATAAGGCGATTTTCCAAAGTATAGCGGCTGCGGTCGCCAGAGTGACAAAGGACAATACCAGTGACACTGATGTCGTCTTTGCCCTTGTGATCAGGGGAGTTGAAGTGGGGAAGACACCGGAGTACCAGTATTTTGTTGGACATCACATAGACTTGTCACGTAAAGCTTCTTACATACCATTTTTTTTATTTTTTTTATTTTTCCTCATATTCAGCTTTACTGCAGCTTCGCATTTTTATGCCTTAACCCTCCCTCAGGGATGTTTGTTTGGCATGGAACTATTCTCTGTTCTGTTTTTTCGTCTAATGTCAATGTTTCTGCACCATATAGGAACGCCGAGAAGACATAACATTTTACTATTCTTAGCTTTAGCCCTGGTGATATTTATTTTAGATGTTATTATGTTCTTCATGACATTAGCATTACTTTTTGCCATTCCTATTCTGCAACTCCAACTCCAACTATAAATACCAATTTCGGACAGCCGTGAATATATCGCAGGGCAGAGTAATACATTGCCAATATAATGACAAAATATTAAATAAGCAAACCATGAAGGCCATATCGGTTACATGGACAGTTATGGTGTTAAACCATAACCGGGGGCATCTTTCATATGATCAAGTAGAATAAGAACAGGGAATAATAGAACAAAGAAGTATGTGTTAGCACTCGGAAAAATTGACATACAAACAACATTTTTCCGAGTGCTAACACATACTTCTTTGTTCTATTATTCCCTATTATCGCCTCGGAAGTTCCCCATATAATAATATTTATGTATTATTATTTGTACCCAGAATAAGAACAGGCCAGTACAAAATATCTTTTAAGATTAATCAAAATGTTAAACCGCGCAGCCATGGAAATCTGGCACAGAAATACGGTGTTTGCAAAATGGCTGAATTGTTGGTAAATTAAGTTTTATCATATAAAACTGTATATTACAATTAATGGTCTTTATTTAACTTAAATTTAATTAATATTGTATACAATAATATACCACGTGTTTCCATTGACTGAATATTCTGCTATGAAGTATAGCTGTCATTTGTTACTTCTGGTACAAACTACTATTTATTTCACTATTTCAATAAATTTGTGTAGTAGTAGCAGTGTGAGTAGTGAGTTCAGTGTAGTCTACTGTAGTAGTGTAGTGTAGTAGTTGAGTAACACCGTTGTTATACTGATAATGATAATACTATAATACTCTGTCTGTTATAGTAATAGTAATAGTATGTAAAAAATGTAAGTATGAATGACTGTGTATCAGAGTGTATGTACACTGTACAGTGTCAGTAGTGTATTGTACAGTGTAAGTGTATACGTACACGTACAGTGTGAGTTAAGTCACTAGTCAGTTAAGTCAGTCAGTCAGTTTGAGTTTGAGTCAGTAGTGTAGAGTCACTTATTACTTAGCTACTAAGCTAGCAGTAGCTTTGACTTTGCTAAGTAGCACGTCCGTCACAGTGTATAAATTAAGTGTATATACACACTGGTACACTCAACTGTAAATTGTAAATGTATTAATTTAGTCTATAGTCTATACTATAAGTGTATTATTTGTAATTTCAAAGTTGTTTGAGTGAAAACTAAAAAAAAAACTACTATAACTATAACAGTGAGTAGTTAGTTAAGTTAGTAACATTAGTAACAACTCTGGAATCCTACTGTCTTGATCGCAGAGAGAGACAGAGAGAGTAACAACTAAGCTTAACTTGTTAAAACAACTACTAATTTTTTTACTAAACTACTATCTATAACATAACTATTTTAACATTTTTAGATTTATTATACTTTTTATAATATAATATTATAATATATTTTTTTGTGATCTCATAATCACATCAAAATAAATTATCTTATTAGGACTTATTATTCAACAACCTGTTGACTACTGAGAGACTATTCAATAATAATTCATTTACTGACTGATGGAAATCGGAACTCAATGACTTGCTTTAATTTAAACTTACTACTTACTTAAGACTTAATTAATTTAATTGAACAGAGTCAGTTGAATTATAAATAGAAAAATCAGTAGACCTAGACACTAACGAAGCCACAGTTGGACGCAGAAATAAAAGGAAGTTTTTTTCTTCTTCTTTGTTTGGATATTAGTTGTCTGTAGTCTGTATTTAGTATTCCTTCTAGAGGAAGGTTCATTGTAAACTATGCCTTCATCATTATATAACAGTTGTGGCTGTACAGTATGATAGTATGACCTCACAGTATCTTCTGCATACACTTTTAGTCACCAGTCTTAATAAGTTCAAGGGAAGCACTTTTCACTCAAGAAGTGATGACATCTCCATACAGACTTTCCAGTCCAGGTATTTCATTAGTGGTGACCAAAACAGCCTTCTTCCTTTCAACTCCATGTGGAGCATAGTCTTCAACAAACACTTTCCAACACGTTCTGTGTCTTGCCATTCTTTTAAGATCATTCCACGTCTTCCCCAACATCTTCATGTCTGCTTTCATCTGTCTTCTCCAAGAATTCCTTGGTCTTCCTCAATGTCTCTTCCCCTGGGATTCCAAAAAAAGGCCTATCTCGTAATATTCTCAGCTGGCTTCAGCAGTGTGTGTCCCATCCAGCACCATCATCTTCGTTGTAACTCTTTGTCCACTGGTATTTGACTGGTACTTTTCCTTAATTCTACATTAGTGATTTTGTCCTGTCATTTCCATCCTTTAATTCTGTACAACATCCATTAATGAAGGTCTCTATCTTTGTCATTTTTGTTCTCCATGTTTCACAGCCTTATAAAAGAACTGGTTTAACAATGGAGCTGAATTTTATTTTTTGGTATTTAACCTAATTTCTTAGTATTTCCATATGTTTCCTAGCACAACAAATGCTCCTCTTGTATTTTTAATCATTTTGGCATCATTCTATGTTCCTCCTTCTTTGTCTATATTACTGCCCATATACCCCATCAAGGCCAGCTCCTTGTCGTGGGGATGGGGCTTAACAGTCACCAGGGACTGAAAACCAAGACTGGCCAGGCCTTCCTACACCCGTGCAAGACCACAGTCTGCTCTAGCAATTTTAAGTGCTGAAGTCGGAGGCAACCAGCCAAAAGGCGCACTACAAAAATCAGGATGCCACGCACTCACGCCAATGGGAAGCATGCCTATAACTGCAAATCGATATGGCACTCGCCCTGTGATGGACACTCAGGCAGGTGCAGCGCCGGCCCTCAGCCTCGAAAGGGCCCAACCTATATTACTGGATGTCCTTCTCAATCGCTCTGTGGAGTCAGGGGGCGAGAGAATAGAGTTACTGGCCAACCCAAAATAAGACCACTCAAAATAATGCACTGGAATGCTGAAGGCATCAACAGCAAAAGAGATGGGTACAGTAAAAAGATAGAATTAGAAAATATCCTGCATGAAGAACAAGTAAGCATATGCTGTTTGCAGGAAACCCATCTAAACAACGACATAGCCTTGAAGATTAGGGGATACCAGTGCTACCGATCTGACAGGAAAAACAGACAAAAGGGCGGAATACTGACTCTTGTAAGGAACAACATTAATGCATGTCAGATTGAAGTGTATATGGATGGGGCGGAATATCAAATACTGCACCTCAGGACAGGAAATACAGACTTCCATCTACTAAACTACTACTGTCCGAGTGACCGCCCACTAGCACTAGACACAATTACATTAAAAGAAAGAATAATTGTATGTGGAGACTTTAACAGCCATTCACAGAGCTGGGGCTATGAAGATATGGACAAGAGAGGTGAAGAACTTGAAAATTGGCAGGATGACAATGGCTTATACTATTAAACCAGGCAACAGATCCACCAACATTCTATTCCAGATCATGGCATACCACATCTACACCAGACCTTGCTTTCCATTCACCAGACCTGGATTGGAATATCACACGTATTGTTGGGAAACAACTTGGAGGCAGCGACCACCGACCTGTCTTTTTAGTGGTGCAAAATGAGGCCGTCAGGGAGAGCAGCACTCTCTCCAGATGGAATTACAAAAAGGCAGACTGGAAAATGTATCAACATTACACCAGTGTACTGACTAAAGATCTAAATACAGACAGAGACATCAACAAAATAGTTGATGAATTCAGTAGACTAATAATACAAGCTGCCAGTGAAACAATACCCAGAGGGGCACGGAAACACTACAAACCATACTGGAATAGTGAACTAGAGCAACTGCACAATGACATGGAAACATCTCGAAAACAAGCAGAAAATAACCCCTGCCAGGAACACCACAATAACTATCAGCATGCTAAAGCCAAATTTCAATGGGCTAAACTACAAGCCAGACGGAGAAGTTGGAAAGAGAAAACAGAGTACATGAATCTAGAACGAGACACAAGAAAAGTGTGGAAGCTTGTAAAACAGCTGAATGATGAGGGTACAGAAGGGAACACAAAAATTACACTGAAGAAGGATGGAAACATTCTAACAGGTAAACATGCAGCAAATCACTTTGCAGACTCCTTTGCAAATGACAACAATATTGAAATTAGCCTAGAGAAACGTCAAGAGACCCGTCTAAAACAACAAAATGCAAGACAAGAAGAGACTGCACATGAAGTCATGGAAATACCCATTACACAAAGAGAGCTAGAGCTGGCAATATCCAAATTAAAAATGAAAAAGTCACCAGGTAGTGATGGAGTGTCTAATGAAATGATTAAGAACTTGGGAACTGCAGCTAAAGCAAAACTACTGCAGATCTACAACATTTGCTGGATCACAGGTAAAGTGCCACAGGCATGGAGAGAAGCAATTATGATACCATTACTAAAGCCAGGAAAAGATGGTTCAATGACATCCAGCTATAGACCAATCAGCCTTACAAGCTGTTTGTGTAAAACAATGGAACGTATAATCAATCTCAGACTGCAGTGGTACCTGGAAAGTGAAAATCTCCTTGTCCCACAACAAGCAGGCTTTAGACAGTGTTACTCTACCGAAGATCAGGCAACCTATCTTTCCCAGGAAATTGAGGATGCGTTTCAAGAAAAGAAACTGGTACTAGCAGCATGGATAGACCTAAAGAAAGCATTTGATAAGGTATGGAAGGAAGGGCTTTGAAGAAACTGAGAAATTATGGAGTAAATGGCAGGATGTACAAATGGGTCAAAGCATACCTGCATAACAGGAGAGCCAGAGTGCAACTGGATGGTCTTAAGAGTAAGAAGGTCTTACTGCGCCAGGGCGTTCCACAGGGAGGGGTACTATCTCCAACACTTTTTCTGATCTACATCAATGACCTAGTTACTGAACTACCACATGGTATCAAAGTGGCAATGTATGCAGATGACTTGGTAATGTGGTGCACAGAGGAGTATGCAACAGTGGCCTCCAAATTGTTACAAAGAGCTATGAATGCACTGAATTCATGGACAAATAGATGGTGTATCAGCATCAATACAGACAAATGCAGTACTACACTTTTCACTCTTTCCCCAAAACAAAAAGCAGGAGCCATCTATATAAACAATGAGCCTGTGAAAGAAGACATACAGGCTACGTATCTCGGAGTTACATTTGATAACAAACTATCTTGGAAACAGCAGATAAATAAGGCAACCCAAAAAGCAAGGAGAAAATTGGCTATTCTAAGAAAGCTGTGTGGAACTACGTGGGGTGCGAGTGGGAAAATACTCAGTAAAGTTTACCAACAGAGTATACGCCCACATTTAGAATATGGATCATCTGCATGGTGTTCAGCATCAAACACCACACTTCAAGAACTGGATAAAGTACAAAACCAGGCACTTAGGGTCATCACAGGAGCAATGAAATCAACACCAATATTAGAGATGGAGAAATTGTGGAGGATACCAGCACTGAGAGAACGGAGGGACACAAAGGTGCTGATACAGGCAGAAAAATTTGCTTGCATGCCGAGACATCCAATGAAGGACCGATTCCAAAATCTTGCATTGGGACGACTTAAGAGAAGCAGTTTTATCCACCAAGCCAAGCGTATTAGTAGACAAACACCAGACATGCCAAGAGCTGTTAACCCCCTACTGCCCATACCAGAACAGACTCCCTGGACAGAGGAATCTGGATTATCAGTTCAAATACGGACAGAAGTGAAAGGAATAGTTGATAAAGAGGAACAGAATAGTCTACAGCGAAAAACAATAACTCTCAGTTTCCTGGATGAAGAATACCCACAAGACCTATGGATTCGTGTGTATACAGATGGATCAGCACAGAATGCAGTAAAAAATGGGGGAGCAGGTGCATATATAGAATACCCAAATAACACTAGGGATATGAATAAAATAGCAACAGGGAAATATTGTCACAATTATGATGCAGAAATACAAGCAATAAAGTTAGCAATAGAAAAACTGCTGAACATTAATCTTAGCCCGCAGCCTGTAGTGTTTTTGACAGATGCAAGATCAGTACTCCAGGCACTACAATCCAGAAAATTACCACATCTGCAGACCTTATTGACTGAACTCTGCAAGCACCACAGGGTTGCCCTGCAGTGGATCCCATCTCACTGTGGAATACCAGGAAATGAGAAAGCAGATCAGTTGGCAAAGGAAGGTTCAACAGGCACACAACTAGATACACCTGTTACATACCATCATAAGAAACAGATAATCAAATCAATCAGAGGACCACAAGCCCCAAATCAGGATGCCTTTTATAATATGAATAGATATGAACAAGTTATCATTATACGTCTCAGAACAGGACACAATCGACTCCATAGTCACATGTATACAAAATTCAAGATCGGCACCTCAACTACTTGTACATGTGGACAGGCGCCCCAGACTGCTGAACACATACTTCAAGACTGCACTGAATATAGTAGACTGAGGAAAATCCATTGGCCCATAGATACAACACTACAGACAAAACTATATGGGCCACTGCAAGAATTACAAAAGACAGTAACATTTATACAGGAAACGACATTGCAGATATAGACAATGCTTCAGGCGAACGAAAGATAGATAGATAGACTGCCCATATATATGTAAGATTGTATGTCTAGTGTAGGTTTTTCTCCTATTGTTATTTGGTTATTGCCAACTGCATTAATTCTCATAATTTTGGACTTATCTCTATTTATTTTCAGGATTCCATTTCTGTTGTTCTGTGTTATTTTCATAATTCAATCTATGCCCAGCAGAAAGAGAAATGGAGATAGAAGACATCCCTGCCGTACTCCTGTTCTTATTTCAAATGTTTCTGTAAGCTGCCCTTCGTGCACAACACTATATTTTATTCCTTCATACATTGTTCTTATCAGGTTAATAAACTTTATGGGGATTCCGTAATGACTCAGTAACTTCCAAAGCATTCCTCTGTCTGAACTATCAAATGCCTTCTCAAATCCGATATAAAGTAGGAACTGTAGTTCTAAGCTTTGGTCAGCTATTATACGTAGGGTAGTTATTTAATCAGTACATGATTGGCTTCATCATAGCTGACTAGATGGTTCTCTTGTGGTAATCTCCCTCCCTTTTTAGCTAATTTGTCTGCATGTTCGTTTCCGTGTATATTACAGTGTGATGGTATCCTCTGGATGACCACTCTCTGGAAGTTATTGTACATTTGGTCTAGGGTTGTTCTCAAGTCATCTAGCTCACTGTTCCTGGGGGTTTTTAGAGCTGTTAGGACTGACAGTGTATCAGTCAGTATCACCAATTTCTTGTGCATGTTATTTTTGTGTTGGATAGCCAGTTTTGCAGCGTCTTTGAGGGCTTCAGTTTCTGCTTTATAGTTGTTTGAGAATTTCCCAGTAGCTATTGACTTGGTGATCTCTTCCTGGTTATTCAGCCTCAAGAACACACCTCCTCCTCTATTTCCGGTGGCATTTGTAGCAGAGCCATCTGTGTATATGTGTGACCAGAGGAGTCCTGTGGGTAGTTGTCATTTGTTTTTTTTTTCTGCTATGTGTTTTCTTTCTGTGTCTGTTTGGGTGCCTTTTTTCATGATTCTTAATATGTCTTCCTTAAGTTCTGGTATTGTGTGTTTTCCATGAGGAGTCATATTAGATGGACATCTGGGTTTCGGCATTGTTTGGGACAGTACTGGGTCACTAGTTGCCAGTTCTTTGGCGATTGCAGCAAAGTTGCTCCTCTTTAGTCTTCCTTTTCCGAAACCAGTTATTCTATGGTGCATAGGGTGGCTGGGGAGCCTTTTATATTTCCCCGCTTGTTGCATTACTTTAGTTTTCCGTCTGTCTTCTAAGGGTTGTAAACCTATTACTGTTTCTAGAGTCTTGATAGGTGTAGATTTCATAGCACCAGTGATGATACGGGCAGCCTGGTTTTGTGTTCTGTTAATTTAGCTAAGCTGTGATTTTGAAGCTGTAGCCTAGGCTGTGACTTCATATTCTAGGACTGGTTTTACTCTTCCTACGTATAGTTGTTTCAAGATAATGCTGTCAGCTCCCCAGTTCGTTCCTGCCACTTTCTTCATAATATCTGTTTGTCTTATGACTCTTTTGTTTGATTTGTCTATCTGATTTATCCATGTCATAAATCGATCCATGGTGACGCCAAGATATGTTGCGTTTTGGTCAATAGGAAGTGTATGGTCTTTTATCTTCAATTTTGCAGAGAGTGTGTTTCTTGATAGGCTGAAAATTGTGTATGTAGTTTTTTTTTAGTTAATTGGTAGTAACCAGGTGTTCGACTATTTTTCAAGTTTTCCTCGGGCATCTTGGATTCTGGAGCTAGCCACTGACATAGATTTTTCATGTGCCCATATTGCCAGGTCGTCTGCATACATTACTGAGTGTATTCTGGGTGGAATGTCCATTATGATGTCATTTATGAAAATTATAAAGAGCGTTGGGGATAGGACTCCACCTTGTGGGACACCTTGTTCGACTCTGGCTTTCTTACTTAGTTGTCCATGTACTTGTACTCTTGCCGTTCTGTCTTGTAGGTATTGAAATATCCAATGTAATAAACGGCCTTGGATGCCAAGTCTGAGAAGCTTGTTCTTTAATCCTTCTCTCCATACCCTATCAAAAGCCTTCTCCATGTCGACCCACACTGTCAGTGTGTGTTTCTTTTCTTGTAGAACATCTTCTATTTCCTGTGCGATGTAGGTGATCAGGTTTTCAGTTGATCTGTGCTGATGGAAACCACTTTGTTGTGGTATGATTTGTAGTTTTGTCTCCAAATGCCACATGAGTCTTCTGTTGACCAGTCTTTCCATGAGTTATCTCTCAAATGTTTCACTATGGCCTCTTTTAGTCTCTCCAGAATTATTCTGCTTAGTATTTTTCATGGCACTGATAACAGCACAATTCCCCTATAATTTGTGCACTCCTGTAAACTTCCTTTCTTTCATAGTTTGATCATATAACCTTCTTTCCAGTCTTTAGGTATCTCTTTCTTCTCCCATATTTGATCTAGTAGATTTTGTAACATCTTGGTAGAGGTGTTAATATCTGCTTTGTTGGCTTCTGAAAGAATTTCATCTGATCCTGTGGTTTTACCATTTTTTATAGCGTATAGCTGTCATTATTTCTTCCTTGCTTGGCTTTCCACAGTTAGTATGCAACTCTTCTTCTGCCGATAGTATATCTGGAGGGATATTTGGGCTGGGTCTGCTCAAGAGTTCTTCAAAGTACTGCTTCTATCTCTTCATTTGTTCCCTTATTTTGCAAAGCAGATTTCCTTTCCTAATCTTTAATAAAGGTGTTGATCTGTTTGTATGTTCCGCTTATTTTGTGTGTGTTATTGTACAGTTCTTTCATATTTCCTTTGTTTGCTGCCTCCTCTGCCTCTTTACCTAGTTCATCTGTGTCTTTCATCTTCTCTTCTATATATATCTTCTTTTATAATGCATCTTCTCACTTCTTTGTTCAACTCTGTTTAAGTTTTCTGTGCCTTGGCTTAGGACTTCTCATTTTGCTTTTATTTAAGTCTGCTTTCTTATTTTTTTTCTTTCTTTAATTTTTTTCCAGATTCTTTGCTGAAGCATCTTCATTGTTCATCAAATGTTCCACACCCCTGGACTCCACAGTATGAAGTTTCAAGCACACACACTATCTCTTTTGACACATTTGAATGCAAATGATTTTAACATGATTTGAGCTTGAATGTTTTGATAATCCAGCAGATAATGGCTTATGTTGTGTGAGCAGCAACACTGCCAGAAAAATGTGTGATCATCACCATCTGCGATCCCCCGCCCCCCTGGGGATAGTTGATCATGTCGCCAGTTTGTCTGAAAATTTTGCAGAGCTTGTAGAAACAGGGGACTATGCAGATATTACTCTTGTAGTGGATGGGACCTTTTTTCGCAGCCACAAAGTTATTTTAGCAGCACGATCAGAATTTTTCAGGTTAGTCAAAAGTATAACATTAGTTGCTGTTAAATGTAAATTATAAACAAATGATGTTCTTTATTTCGATGTGTGCTGATAGTGTATTTTATAAATGCTAAAAATAAATTAAAAACTGTACAGAATAATATGAAAATGTTTATTAAAACATGAAATGTTATATATAACAATATAAAAAAATATAACAATATAAAATGCATATAAATCAGTAACACTAGCAGCAAGGAAAACAATAGATACTTATCCAGAAGACTGGATACATATATACACAGATGGTGCAGCCACTAACGCTACTTCAAAAGCTGGATATGGAATACTAATACATTATCCAGATGGAACAGCAGAAGAAATTTGTGGCCCTTGTGGTGAAGTCTGTAACAATTATGAAGCAGAAATAACAGCTATTGAAACAGCAATTTATCATTTAAATATGATTTTCTATACCACACCATCAAAGAAAACAAACACAGTTATATTTACGGATTCCAAATCGGCTCTGCAAGCACTGGAAAACAACACGAACAAAACAGAACTCACACAGCTTATCATAGACACAGACAAACTCATTGAAACACATAACATAAGATTGGTAATGCAATAGATCCCGAAACACTCAAACATACCAGGAAATGATAAGGCAGATACATTAGCTAAGAGAGGATCCAAACAGACACAGATACATACATCCATCACACTAGACACAGCCAAACAAGTCATAAACTCAAACAGTAGGGAGGAGTGGCTGAATGGATGGGCCTTAGGGAAAACAGGGAGAGAGCTTTTTAAATATATGGCAAGACCAAATCCACAAGACAACATCAACAACCTAACAAGAAGAGACCAAACCACCATCTTCAGACTGAAAACAGGACATGTTATGCTAAATAACCACATTAATAGAATACAACAAAACCATACCCCAGTATGTCCACTCTGTAATCACCCACAAGACAACATCAACAACCTAACAAGAAGAGACCAAACCACCATCTTCAGACTGAAAACAGGACATGTTATGCTAAATAACCACATTAATAGAATACAACAAAACCATACCCCAGTATGTCCACTTTGTAATCACCCACAAGAAACTGTAGAACATCACCTGTTTCAATGTCCTGAGCTCACTGACATCAGAACAACACAACTTCCTCAAAGACCCTCCAAATGGAATACTCTGTACGGAACAACAGCAGAACTTAAAAATACCTGCAGATACTACTACATGGCATTGGGCTGAAGGGCATCAGCTCAAAGGTCACTGGATCCATAACAACAACAACAACAAAATGCATATAAAAATATATTTTTTTTTTACTCTTCAGAGCCATGTTATATGGTGGCATGAAAGAATCACAACCTGGTACAACTGAGATAGAGCTGCAAGATACTCCATCTGTTGCCTTCTCAGCTCTTCTGAAATACATTTATACAGGTCGTATGAATCTTATTGAGATTCAGGTAACTTGCTAGTTAGCCATTAAGTATATTATTCAACATTTTTTAGCATTTCTTGATCAGTGTAATCACTCTGTGTTATACATTTATTTTTGCAACAGTTGATTATGTTACATGTTATTGTATATGTGCAGCAATTTTCTCCATTGAAGCCCCTCACTTCAAATGGTGAAATTTCACCATGTTGTTGAACAGCTGTAGATTAGTGCTGTGTTAAATCAAGTAGACATATTTATTTAAATCACATAGACATTTTTAATTTTGTGAAATTTTTGTCTTGTATGGCAATTATTAGTAACAGGAAACTCTTTATACAGAGCTTCACAGCTGGAGGTAATCTGATCATCAGGAGACCCTGAGGAATGTTTCAATCCTATAGCTTCTCGATACTTTAGGTGAGGACTGGGTGGTCTGAAGTAAGACATCTGGCTCTGGACAGGAAGGTTCCGGGTTTGATTCCCACCAGAATTAAAAAATTGAACCTATGGTGTCTTCATGTTCGTGACTTTACTCTCTCCTGGTCTCTGGGTAGTGAGATCAGATGTCAAGCCCTCTCGAAAAATGGCAAAACATACAAGGTCCTGTGTGCACTAGTACACGTTAAAGAACTCTTGGCAATTGAAAGTCAAAAAGAGTGTGCACAATGGCTGCTGCCCAGACAAAAATTATTAAGCAAATCTGTCCATCAATCCTGATGACGGATGAGTGTTGGGATGAAATGCATATATTGCTGCTTTGCCATAAACTAGCAACACAAAACATCCATGCCCACTTAACGGGTGAATACTAAAAAGAAGAGACACTCTTGTAAGAGAGATGGGCCCCCCCCTGGGTCATGACTCTTAGACATCAACCTCCTGCTGTATTGAACCTGAAGGCTCACACTATGTTCAGCATATAATAACTAAGCTGGTAGTAGTGGTAGTAGTAGCAGCAGCATGAGCCATGGTAGTTCACTCATTTAGCTGCCTAAATCAACCCACAGTTGAAAAAATAATAGGGAAAAGATGGTGAGCTTAGTAGTACACATGTTGAAAGCCATCTACAAGCACTACTAGAAAAGCTTTCATCTGGAACCCACAGGGAAGACATAAGAACACAAAGTGCTAAATCCGCGAGACTGAGATCACATAGATAGATAAATTACACCTGTAAATGATTCGAGGAGACAGCAGAAGACAGGAAGGAGTGGAAAGCTCTTGTTGATGGCTTATGTTCCAATAAAGCTTAAAAATAAAAGACGAATTATCTGTCTGATTACCTCCAAGTTACTTACAGGAGTCTGTCTAACAGCTATATGATCTTCCAGCTGAAAGGTTTCTGGTTCATAATTTCTTTTCTTTAATTTTTGTGTGTAAATGTAATCCAAGTTTTTATTCAGTGCTAGTTATGTCACCTTATTTTTGTGAAGAATTATCAAATTACATATTTTTTTTCCTCCTGAGCAGGAAGAAAATCTTTTGGATATTCTGAGCTTGTCTCACCGATTTGGCTTTGTAGAGCTGGAGTCATCGATATCAGATTACTTGAAAGCTATTCTCAATATACACAATGTGTGCCATATTTTTGATTTGGCAAACATATACAGGTGGGTGTGTCATTATAACTAAAATAATTGTAATATTAATAATGGGGAAGCAGGTGACTGTATCAATAACAACTTGAGGTGCTTCAATCTAGAACATTGGTTAAAATCATGGTAGAGTCCAGAAGTTTTTCTAACGGGGATGAAATAGAAACTCTGACTGATAACAACCTCATGGCAATTGTAATGGGCATGTGGCTTTTATTCTCCAGTCCTATAAGTTCCCTGGCAACCCCAGAAATAGAATAAATGCCGTAAAGATAGTTCTATATTGTTTATAATCCATTGTAGCTGAGTGTAAAGAAATAAAAGCAAATGAAGCATTGATTATGGGGGGGTCTAAAAAAAATGTTGGGCTCTGGACAAGAAAATCCTGGGTTCAATTCCCAGCACAGGCGGTGGAAAAAAATAAAATAAAATAAAATAGAATCTGTGACTTTACCCTCCCCTGGTCTTTGGGTAGTGAGATCCGATGTCTAGCCATCTTGGAAAACGGTGAAAAACAGGAGGTCCCGTATGAATTTTGCCACATTAAACAACCATTGGCAATTGGAAATCTAAAAGAGTAGGTCAAAAATAGCTCCCCCTCATTTTGAAGTTCTTCATTTTTGTTTGTTATTTTGGGTTTGCTTTTTGTTTTGCCAGTAAACCTTTTCTTGGTTTTCTGTATGTTTAGATAAAGATGGTGTTCAGTGTTATTTTTAACCAATTCGATTGTTTCTTCCAATTTCTTTGCAGTGTTTTTGAGGAATTCTGTGTCATCAGTGCATCTGAGTTCTGCACATCATTCATATTACAATTTAATAGCTCTGCTTTTGTTTTTCAATATTTTAATAATAAACTTATGGTTACTTTAAAAAAATACTGATTTCTTAATTCAGCATCCATTTAAACATAACTGTAGAATTTGAAAGTGATCTGCCAATCACGTAGCATTCAAATAAACACAAATGGTCTAAGAGACCCTCTCCATTTATGAAAATATGGCACACACCATATTTGCAGACAAATCACTTGCTTCTGTCAATAGCTCTGCATTTTTTTATATTCAGTAATTTTCAGGTAATGTTTAAAAAAAAGTGTTGAATTTTGCACTAATTTAAACATAACATAATTATTCAAAGTTTGATATAAATCAGATGATGTTGTGCCCAAACAGAGCTTAATATAAATTATTATTATATCATTATTTTAATAATTATTATATTAACACTTATACAAAATTAACGTAGATGTTTCCCTTTCCTCCATTATAATTCGCTTAGTAAAAATTACTATGGTATCGTAAAAGACGCACAGTTTTTATTTCAAATTCTGCCAATTTTTAAGAAATTAGTTTTTCCTTTTTTTTTCTCACATCGTGGAAAATCTCCACACCGTTGGCGTTGACATCAAAGAAACCTTTGTAACATGGGAGAGTCTGCAAACAATGCCAAGAGGGTGCAGAACATACAGACTGATCTGACACTCTACGACCGCTGTATGAATAGACAGCATAAAACATGGGGCCATGTGGTCATGTTTCTGTCTAAAAATGAACTGTAAAGCAGGAAATGATTACCTAATCTGATCCCAATGTCCTGTCTTGGGTAAACACAATGCTATGTAGCAAAAGTTCAAAGAAAATTACATTTTCCAAAATCAAAATGTTACATTTAAGTGATAGTAATTTTTACTGTGGTATCGTGAAAGTGAGTCACACATTCGTATTGTAATTAAGGGTTAACTCTAGGTTATGATATGTATTTGTGACTATCATTTTTGTAATAGCGTAGTAAAAATTACTACAACTTAATTGTAACTTTAAAAGCTCCAAAATAGTATTTTTATTTGAAGTTTTGATAAACAGCTGTGTGTTTACACTAGGAGAATGTGGGAATCCAGATTTCCTGTCTCAGGTTGATTTATGACCTGAAATTTTCCCGTTTGGACCAGACGTGTTATGTTGCCTATTGATACAGCCGCCGTAAGTCCATCTGTATGTTCAGCTACCTCATAGCATCATTTCCTGCATTTTATTTCCCTCAGTTACAAAATGGTTGTTTGATGTCAGCCATTTACCAAGGATCTTTCCCTGGTTACTGGGGAACAAAAAATGAGAAAAACAACCAATTTCTTGAAAATTTATGAATTTTTTTTTTGCATTACACAAGATGGTATCTCACAAAATGGAGAAAAAACAAATTAAACACCAAAGGAAAAAAATCAAATACTCATGGGTTACTGGAAGTAGTAATTAGGAAGGTACCTGCAGGGGGAAGGTGGAAAATGTTTGACCTCGGCAAACTGTCAAATTTGGAAGAATTTGTATTTTCATGCTGTAGTTTTTACTACGGTATCGTAACCTAGGGTTAATTCAATATTGTATGAGTTAATTATATTGACATAATGTAGAGTTTATTATGTTTTACTGTTAATTTTATATTGGTTCTTTTATTGTAATTTATCTTATTTCAGCCTCACATCTCTGTGTAATGTTTGCAAGGATTATATGGACAGACACGCACAGGAAGTGCTGAACAGTGAAAGTTTCCTATCTCTGTCTCAGGTAAGCATCATCATTTCTGATTAATTCTTTAACCTTTCAGTAAAGATACTCCTTGTAATCTAACAGCCTTCTAATCTTTCATAATAAATGGGCATTAAGATGTTGTTGGTGATGTATTATGAGGTCCAGTAAGCTATTGGAACAAAATTATACTCCACGACATTGGTATTTCTATGTTTTTACATTCTTGTATATCCATGGTTCACAGACCTCAGTGCGAGATCTGATATCAAGGGATTCATTTTGTGCACCAGAGATTGAGATCTTCAGGGCAGTAAGCAAATGGGCTGAACACAACAGAGGCCAGGATCCTACACCAATTCTGGAAGTTGTGAGGTTACAGCTTATGGGGATGCATGAACTGCTTCATGTAGTGAGAGATACTGGTCTTGTGTCTTCTGATGCTATCCTTGATGCTATCAGGATTCAAATGGAAAGCCGTGACATGGACTTGAAGTATAGAGGTTTTCAAGGTATTTGATGATTTGAACTGTGTTTATGTTTGTTTGCATACACCATCTCTAAGTGTAGAGAAAGTGAATTTTACATAAATATACTTGCTTGCATTCGCTCGATGACTAAAGGAATATACCTCTTCGTCATCCGCCCTTAAAAGGACGTTATGTGGGTGTATCTACGTTGTCTTGTGGTTTGCAGTAGAACTGTGATATTTGTGCCTTTTGGCCCAACACATCCGACTTTAGCATGACATTTTTGAGCACTGGGTTGTCTTCCCTCTTCGATCCCTACTCGTGTGGCCAGATTAAACAGGTTAGTCTGTTACTAGAGGCACAGCGGAGAGGCGGAGCAGGGTCTGGATGGTTCTATCCACCGATCCTGGCGCAAGCCATCAGCTGTGGGTCGCTGACAACTTTCAGATCTGGTGCTGTGAGGCGCGCCTTCGCCTCCTTACATAAATATAACTTTTTTCCTAATCTTTACATCAGCAGTGGTGTGCTGAAGTATCCCTATCCATGCAGGCAGATATTTCCTGACTGCAGAAGTACTCTTGTATTTTTATTATCGAGAGTTTTGACATTTTGGGTAGATTTTTTTCCCCTGCAATTTGGGAGGGTTGCCATTTTTCCCTTACTCTTTTAGATTTCCAACTGCCAGTAGTTCTTTTCACACAGGCAGAATAAAAAGCTATTTTGATTTTATAACTTACTAAATACTAAAAGAGATTTTGTTTTTCATAATGTTGCATAGTATTTAATTTGTTGAGAAAAAATAAATTCTACTTGCAATGAAGCAAGTGCAACAGCACTTTTAGAATTAAAACTTTCTATAAAAATAAAAACTTAATCAAAATTAAAAAATTCACAAATACTTCAATCTAAATGTGGTTAAAAATAAAAGAAAGTTTATTTTTCAAGCTCTAGATGTTACACTTTTTATTATAAGAAATTCATAGGAAAAAGACAAAATTCCATACACTTTTTTTATTATAAGAAATTCGCAGGAGAAGGACAAAATTCCATCGGTATCTAAACAAGTATAAAAAATGTGTTTCTATTGCTTCAGGTACTTGAAGTAGGTGATTGCGTAACAATGCTTCAGGAACCAGAGTTAAAGAAATCCTTAATTGCCCACTTCCAGAAGATTGATTTTAAAGCAGCCTCATCATCATCATCATCTGGGCCTGCTGGCGTAGGTGATCATGTCTCTCCACAACTTTCAATCATGACAGTTATTTATCATTTCTGTTGTTAACCTTCTGCCAAGCCGTCCTCTTAAGCTGTCTGGTATCTTTTCACTTTGCTTCCCTCTATCTCTTCGTCCCTCAATTTTCCCAGTTGTTACAATATATTCCAGCTGTTCTCTTCTCATTACATGGCCACAAAATGATGATTGTTTCTTCCTAAACAATCCTTTAAAGCAGCCTCATGATCAGAGATTAATTTGGGAGATATAACCTTAAGTAGAATTCATGGCCAACAAACAAGGCCGCAAGAGAAGATGATATAAAGCCAAGATGCTAAAAGCAGTTGATAACCATAACTACTTAAACATGTACAGAGAATAATCAGTAAAGTCTATGAAAAAGAAACAGCCTCTATGAATTTTAAAAAAAAAAATGAAAAAAAGATTATTATTATTAAAACTTCTATGAAGGACAGTGTTAGGACTGCAACAGTTAGATATGGATAATTATACTATCAGCTGACTCTAGAATATCTCATAAGATAATTATGAACAGAATCAAATATATAAAAGACACTGTTGTTCAAGAAGAGCATGCAGGAATCAGAAGCAGAAACTGCCTTGATCAAATGTTCACTCTAAGAATTATGCTTGTATGAAAGGAGCATGCTGAAAAACAAAAATTGTTTGTTCTAAACTTCATTGACTGCAAAAAGGGCCTTTTGACAATATAGAGATTTGTTGTGGAATATCTAAGCCCACTTCATAATGCAGAAATGCAGTGCATGTAAAACAGGCACTAAATGAATGCATGGGAATCAGAATACCTTGATATTGCAAGCAACAGTTCTAATATTATAGCTTACAGTCAAACTGCAACACATTGGAACTACACCTACTTAACACCCTTTCCAATGCAGATGACAATAAGGAGTAATCATCCTGCAAATTTAGAAGAGAAAGTAAGCTATTACACAAGGAACACTATACATTTTTGTAGTTCTGATTGTTGTGTTCTTCAAGCTTCAAAGACATTGTCTTTCATTTTTCTTCTGGATATTTGTTTAAATACATGCCCAGATACTATATAGTCTACTTCATACCCCAAACTCACCCAAGCTTCATTAATTGTATGTGTGTCTATATACATGTCTGATGCTTGATAACAAAGATTGTGGACATAGAGAGTCTAGAATTTCTGCCCTATGTGGCGCCTTCAGCTCGAAAGGACAATATATTGATATTTCACGTGGCCGTGTGGCTAAAAACGCTGTTGCGCTGGCTGAAAAGCTGACGTACGGTGTTCGAAGCTCGCGGTAGACAGAAAGGATTTTTTCTATGGGGGGTGAAATAAAAATCCTGAGTCGCACACATCGTGGCGACTGCTTGACCAAGCGGCCTTTATCCCTCTGGTTCTATCGTTGCCCCCTGACATACACCAGCAATGGTACTATGTGTCATAAAGATAGTGTTTTTTTAATGTAACCATTGCATTGTGCTCAATCATCATCACTTGGCCCTTAATTGCACTGAACTACTGGTTGTAGACATAGAATCACAAATTCAAGGCAATGTGATTTTCACATGCTAAGCCACTGTCCTCATATGATGCTTTTGCAGTCACAAGATAAGGGAAAAGTTGTCCTCTGTTTATATACAATTTTGTTCTGGCTCCTTTCCAAAGACAAGAGTGCACACATAATAGAAAATAGGACACACATTTGTATACATGTAATGCTGGTAAAGTTATAAGATTTAAAACCACATTTCAAAGGACAACATCTACTGAAATATTCTGTTGCGTGGCTTCATATCTGATAAGGTCATGGAAGGAGTTGTCAGAACTGATTCAAGCAGCACCTTTTCACCTTCTATCTATCTATTGACCTTTCGAGCCGTAACCGGCCCATAGGGCGTAGACCAAGATACACCTTCTCCTATATGAAGTTTTTGTTCTAGCAGTTTTCTTTTAAAGATATTTTATCAAATCTCGCCATCTGTCTCTGTTCTGTGCAAGCAACTCTATCTCATTGAGGGAGCCGATTCCTGCTGCTCTTGCCTCTCTCATCAATGTTCTTCTCAGTGTCTCCCTGGGTCTTCCTCTTTTTCTTTTAACTGTTGTTTCCCATATGAGGGCTTGCTTTGCTATTCGGTTATTATCTCTTCTCATCACATGTCCAACGTATGACCATCGTCTTTTCTTTATTACTGAAGATATTAGTGGTTGATTGGCGATTTCTCTAATTTCCTCGTTTGTTTTGAATTCGTTCCATGCTATACCAAGTAATTTCCTTAGACATTTATTTTCGAATGCGTTCAACTTTGTTTCTATATCTCTTGTTGTTTTCCAGCTTTCACACGCATACGTAAGGGTTGATAGTACATTTGATTTGAATAGCCTAAGTTTTGTGTTTGTGCTGATAAGTTTTGATTTCCACAACTTTTCAAGGCTTCTGAAAGACATTGCTGCTTTAGCTATTCTGATTCTAATTTCTTTGCTAGTATCCCCTTCTCGATCAATGTGACTTCCAAGATAGATAAAGTGATCGATCTCTTCTACTGGTTTGTTTTCCATGTATATTTTGTCACCTGTTGGAATTGAACTAGTCATGACTTTAGTCTTTTCATGATTGATCTCAAGCCCAATTTTGCTGGCTATTGATGATAGTTCATTTGTGTTTTCCTGCATCGTTTTTATCTGACTGCTGATGAGAACTATGTCATCAGCAAAGTCGAGGTCCTCTAAATGGTCTCCTTGTATCCATTCGATGCCTTTATTACCAGTGCAGCATTTCTTCATTATGAAGTCCATAACAATTCCAAATAACAAGGGCGATAAAATACATCCTTGTTTAACCCCAGTTTTACCTTCATTCACTGAAAAGTGATTTGTAGTTTAAAGTGAACTTAAATTACATGTTAATGAAATAGCCAGTTTTTGCTTTTTTTTGGTGCCATATGCAAGCTGAACAGCTTGTAATATATAATGAAATATGATCATCTTATTGACAGCTACAGTCAGTGATGTTTTTCTTATTGAGTTGAGTACATCAATACATATGTATAGATATAAAATAGTGCAGACTATGTGACTTCTCTAGATCACTGAAAGCATGTTGGTGTTGAGATTTCATTGTTTATAGGGATTGCTAGTTATTTCTTGATAGCAACATTTTATATATATATATATATTTTTTTTTTTACAGTTTTGGAAGAGAATGTTGCAACAGCACGATTAGGTGCATCTGTAATTCGAGGAGAAATGAAAACAGCCCTGTTAGATGGTGATACACAAAATTATGATCTTGATAGAGGTTTCACCAGACATCCAATAGATGACAGCAATGGGCATGGCATTGTGATCAAATTGGGCCAACCATATATTGTGAATACAATCAAACTGTTATTGTGGGACAAAGATATGAGGTAAGATCACTGATGACCTTATGTTGTTGAATCAGTGGGCAGATTGTTTCCAATATTTGATCTATTCTTGTACTTTTGCTAGCATAGAGGCTGTGTTTAAAAAAGTGAGATTGAGGCAGTAACTATTCTCTGTTCATGGAATCAGTCAATATGTTGTAGAGTATAATTGCAGTCAAGGCATCCCCATATCTGCTCCACCATCTGTCCAAGCATTTCTCAAAGCGTATGCAGACTGATGATGTCAGATGTCGTTTCTATAAGGTGTTGATTATAAATACATCTGCTTTTACCACTAAGCACTCCCGATCGACCAGATCCCTTTTCCACCTTTAGACTCCTCAATCTCTCGATATATACATATAATTGTCCCTCCCATTCTCCTTCTCTTCTCTTAAGGAGTGAAGAACAAACTTGGCGATGTCCTCTTTGTCCAGAGTAAGCCTACATGCATCACCAGAGCTGCCAACAAGCTTATCGGTTATTTCATTGCCATATACATCTGCATACCATGGACAGTACATCCAGGTTAACATGTTCACCTTACAGTCATCCAAGAGCTGCATCCACTCTTGCCATAGACACTGTCTGTCAATCTTCTGAGGCAGTAACTGGAGCCTTAAAGTTGCTTTCTGATGGTAATAATATTAAGTAGGTGGTGATCATTCATGTCAGATTTCCAGTTCAGGTTTTGGAAGATTTAAAACTCATGACTAAGACATGATTCTTCTTCCTCCTCATTTGCCTTTCAACGTTAAGGTGATAGATAATTTGCAGTCTTTTGCTCTTCTGTTGGCCTCTGCTGTTGTTATGTTTCCTAGTGTTTCTAATATTCCATCAATTCATCTTTTTTCATGAGATACAATTAAATAGAATATTTAGATATCTAGCTCCTCTATCCATCACTTATCTGGCTATGGTAAAGGATCTTGTTTTCCCAAATAAATCTTAGAGCTATGATGGTAAAAGTGCTACCAGATGAATTTTCAAGACTGAACGGGTTGAATAGTTTGGACCAGATAAAGGGTTAGTTCAGTTCGACAGATCATTCTAATTGCACATCAAACACGCCCATAAGTGCTCAGATCTCCTCCCAAGTATGTCCCTTAGTGTGGAGACCAACAGCTCCAATTCTGTATTGATTTATTTTTCTGTGTCTCCTTTCTGACACCTCTAGATTTGAACCGATGTTTGTATGGTCTGGACATGATTGTAGATTCATGATCATTAACTGAATCAGTAGTTCGCCCTACCCCTCTGAGTACATTCAGAATGTCAGCCTAGTCCACTGAGCATTCGCCATTCCCGGCAAGCTGTCAGCTCATTCGTTTCCTTGTATGTCCGAGTGTCCAGGGATGAAAATGAAACAGATAACGTCAGTCCTGAGTACTTTAGTGTTTGTTCGCCAGCTTTTGCCTCTAGTGCAGTCCCTGGAGACTAGAAGTTTGCATGTTAATCCATTTTTCTCTGGTAGCTGTGTGCACAGAGGTCCTTTGCCGCACAGGCAGATAACTCCATATTTGGAGATAGTTATATTTTTTCCATTGATAAGTGATTTACATTTCTAGTCGGGCCTGCTGAGACCAGGGGTGGTTGCCACAAAGAAAAATACCAAATGGTGCAGCTGGGATTTGAACTCGTAACCTCTCTGTCTCGAGGCAGGCATCTTGACCAGTCCTCATAACCATTGTTTTGAGCCACCACCTTTAAATTTTCCTGGGCATGCTCAACAAGTCACTCAAAAACAGAACAGTGCAATGTTATTTTGACTCTGGTGGCTTATAGTTAGAATCTCAGGACTTTGGTGATTCATGAGGATTTAGTCATTGGGGCATGTAGATATTCAGGGTTATAATAAAATGGAACTTCAAGAACACCTATATTTGGGACTTTAATTATGGACAAAGGAAACATACTAAAGTAACTTTATGATGATTTTTGGAATGAAGACATGACCTTGTTTGATGAAACTGAGACCTGAAGGTCATAGGCATGTGTGATCAAGCGATTTGAGGGGGTGGCAAATTAGTGGTGTGTTTAGTCTCCAGCTACTGTAACCGTCAATAATTTTCTACGGGCGCTGCAAAATCCATAGTCAACTATGGCTAACAGAGGCTACTACTAGTATAACCATCAACATACAACTCTTATAATCTTTTACAGGTGAACTGAGCACCTTAGAGACTTCCTCAAGTGCACTAATGTCCATTCTGTGTCGTTTTTCTTTGGTTCTTTCCACAACAATTAGTTTCTCTTGTTGATTTTCTAGCTTCAGATATTTGATATATTTTCAGGTCATATTCCTATTACATTGAGGTGTCCATGGATGACAAGGATTATGAAAGGGTGATTGACCACACAAGCTACTTGTGCAGATCATGGCAGAAACTTCACTTTCCTGCCAGAGTTGTCAGGTTGGAGTGTGGATTTAATTTTTATTTTGATAGAAAATGTTGAAGGCAATTTTTATCAATATTGACAAGTGACAAGTTTTAATGACCTGGTCAGAATCATCTTCCAGGAAACAGTGAAAAGCCGAAGGGAAAGATAAAAGGAGGAAATTGATTGATGATGTCAAAGTACCTTCAAATGTCATGCTAAGACTTTGTGTCATGCCAAAAAAGCATAGATATTGCTGCTTGCTGTAAACTAGTAATACACTACTCACTTAACGTCCTTTAAGGGTGGAAAAGTAATCATCAGATTAATGCAGAAGATTGGTAATATCAGCATTTAAAAGAACTCAGATTTTAGCACAGAGTGCGATAAATTTGATAAAACAATGAACAATTCATTGTGTAGCTTCATATCATGTTATTTTGTTGTATGTTTAATTATATTTTTAACATATCTCCAATTAACAACATCCAAACACTTTTTTTTTTTAAGTTTGACTTACATTTACATTTTAATGAGATAGTAACCATTCTTTATTTAAATAAAGAGCTGAAATTAATAAGAAAACCCTTTGTAAATAAAGAGACAATAAACAAATGTGTGTTTACTGATAAATGAAAGTCTGTTATTTAGTTATCTTCATGTAGTTTAAGTAAATATAATCTTAATGAAACTTTAAGTGTATCAACAGATATAGCTTTTTTTCACATTTATATATTTCAGGTGACACCTATATCGATTAAATTTTTTAGGTTTTGCTATCATCATCATCGAGTGCCATTTCCGCAATGAATGTTGACTACCATGGGGCGCCATTCTGCTGTCTCTTGCTTTGATGGTGCAGGTTGTCATAGGCTGATTTGTCCATCTTTTGATGTTACTTGTCCATGTTAGTCTTGGTTTGCCTCTGCTGCTTCTTTTACCTTGTATTTTCCCCTCCAACATTACTTTTAGTAGGCTGTTGTGTCTTTTAACATGACCCAAAAATCATTTGTCTTGTTTGAATTGTATTTAGTAGTTCTATTTTCATTTTTAGTTGTTTTAAGACTTCATTGTTTGTTTTCTTTTCTTTACATCCAGTTCTACATATTCTTCTATATATCCACATTTCAAAGGCTTCAATTTTCTGTTCTGTTTTCTTGTCTAATCTCCATGTTTCTGCACCTTATAGGAATGTTGAGAAGATGTAACATTTTGCTATTCTTAGTTTTAGCCCTGGTGTTATTTGTTTTGATGTTAGTATATTTTTCATTGCATTAAAATTACTTTTTGCCATTCATATTCTTTTGTTTATTTCAGTTTTACATTTTCCATCACTGTTTATAGTATGGCCAAGGCAGTTGTAGTTCTGAACTGTCTCCAGGTCTATTCCTTCAATTTTGATAATCCACTTGTAGGTTTTGAGTAGTTTCTTTGTTTATGATCATAGTTTTAGTCTTTTTGATATGCATATCTAATCCATATTTTTTACTTGTCATGTTTATTTCATTATGTAATTGTTGTAGATCTTTAGGACCTATCAAGTTTTGCTATAACATTTTTATATACTGAAAATTAACCATGGATCTGTCTTCATTTAGGTATGTAAAGGTTGTCGGAACCCATAACACAGTCAATCGAGTTTTCCATCTTGTTTCATTTGAGTGTTCTTACACAAATCGGCAATTTCATATTGACCGTGGCTTGATTGGTAAGTCATACTAATTTTACTTTGTTTTCCTATTTTTGGATTTTATAAAACTTTTCTTATTAAATTCTTCAGTTCCATGTTACATTTTAAGTGTTTAATTTTCATCTTGCACTATTGTGGTACTTGCAGTTTATCTCTCGTAATAAAATGCTAAATTATTGTTGATTTCATTTAATTACTTTATTTTAGTAGTTAAATAAATAGACTTTTCCTTCTTGTAGGAATTACTATTTAACTATAGAGTACAAGACCTCTCTGTAGGTCATATTTTTACAAGATGGAGTAAAAATTATACCATTTAATTGTTACATTTAGAGTTCTTAAAGTAAGATTTTCTTTGAACTTTTGCTACACAGTTGTGTGTTTACCCTAGCAGAGACACTGGAATTCATTGCTGTAATCATTTCCTGGATTAGGGGGTTGGGTGTACTTGAGGTAAGACATTGGCCTCTGGACAAGAAGGTCTCAAAATTCAGTCTCTCAGGACTTCTCTAGAGATATAAAGCAGGTGAACGCAAAACAAACAAAATTTCCAGGCTTAGATTAGATTTGTGGCCTGAAATTTGACCCGCATTGTGCTGTGGCTTTTGGATGTGTTAGTTGTCATCAATCCAACCGTTTGTTTGGCTCCCTCGTAGTGTCTTTCGCTGACTATCTCGTATTACAGATGTTCGTTTGATGTCTCACCGACAGATGAGGAGATTTCCCTTGTCATAAGAAAAGATAAGAAAAAAGAAAAAAAAATTCGTGAAAATTAGCAAAATTAATAAACAGCCAATTTTGTACAATAGTGCAGTACTTTTTACAGTGCTCTTGTTGTGTCTGATCCAACATCAAAGAAAACAAATCCAGCACTCAGGAGTGGCTGTAAGTAGTAATTAGGAAGATATAGGGAGGGGGGATGGATGTTTGCCAGCGACAAACTGTCAAATTCCAAGAATTTATATTTTGAGGTGGGTAATGATAGTCTCGTAATCAAGGGTTAATATTTATTGTTTATTGTCGTAGGCGTTTTTTTTTTTTTTAAATAAACTAGGTTTTGAGAAAAAAAATGATTTTCTAAAATAAAGTACTATTTTTTTTACCAAACCTTTGTTTTTTATTTCAGTACCTACAGAGAATGTTGCAACGCACCAAAATAGTGCTCATGTTATTGAGGGTGTGTCTAGAACTCGAAATGCCTTGATCAATGGAAATACTCGTAATTATGATTGGGATTCTGGATATACATGTCATCAGCTGGGCAGTGGTGCAATTTGCATTCAACTGGCACAACCTTACATACTTTCAACCATGAGGTAGCTTACTTGGCTTTTCTGTGACATAATTATTGTTATACCTAATAAGCATACTAAGGAATACTTTTACCTCTTTCAAGAAGGGAACTGTCTTAAATACAGTCTCCTGCTCTATATGATCCCTGCATTGCTGCGGCTAGGAACTGCTGATGTTGAAGATCATACTGTATTGCACTATCTGTTGAAACAGAAGACTCCAATTTGCCCAACAACAGGAGGGAAATTGAGAAAGTCTTTTTAACCCACCCTATTAGAAGGGTTGAATAGTTCATTCCTCATTACCACAATATGCTGCCTTCATTTCGTAGCATTTATATAATCAGTGCAACACGTATGCCTTTTAAGTTAGTAGGCTAATTTTTTCCTCAGAGTTTCTATTAAATTATACATCAAGCAAATGGAAATTTTTTTTTAACACATTCCGTACCATGAGCAGCAAAATGCAGTTTTAGTAGCCGGTGCACCGAGCCCAAAAGCTGCATTTTGCTGCTTTTAATTGATAGAAATTTGTGCAATTATTTCCACAAATACCATGTAATTGCAATACCCTGCCTGCAGATTGAATTTCTATTTAAACTGAATGATTTAATATTTAAAAAAACAAAACACTATAGGGTGGTTTCTATCAAAGCACCTAAAAGCATTAATAGTCTTCTTGTATAAAGTAAGTTTTTATTTTCCTTGCTTTCTATTCAGTGTTTGTGTACATTTTTACAATAATCAGTGGAGTTTGAGTTGAGTTTAATGCTGCAGGGTTGATATAAATCATTAGCTTTTAGATGTAGTTGATCTGGTGGGCTACAATAGTTTTTTTTTATTTCCTGGTTCCCACTGAAAGTAGTTAATCTTGTGGGCTACAATAGTTTTTTTTATTTCCTGGTTCCCACTGAAAGTAGTTAATCTTGTGGGCTACAATAGTTTTTTTTTATTTCCTGGTTCCCACTGAAAACTTATATAAAGGAAAGGCGGGCTGATTGGTCTCGAAGTAACATGCCCGTCTCGAGACCGAAGTTGTAAGTTCAGCTGCACCAGTTAGGATTTTTATTTGTGGTTTCTCTCTACGGCAACAACCCCTGGTCTCAGCAGTGAGGCCTGACATTGAAACGTCAAATGATTTTCTCACTAACGGAAAAAGGTATGAGTACCTCCAAAAATGGAGTTATCTGCTTGTGCGGCGAGGGACCAATGTGTACACGGCTGCCAGGGGAAAATGGATTAATACGCAAAATTCAGTCCTAGTCTGTAGGGACTTTTCGCCAGAGGTGAAAGCTGGTGATTGAAAGTAAAATATAAAGGAAAGTTGCATAGTAGCTTACATCAGGTGCTATGACACCGTGTTGATTTTATTTTAACGTTTTCCTTCTCATGTGTACACACACACAAATACTCACTTATTTACTCACCTAATACTGGGGACATCTCATAGCTCTTATTTCAGTTTATTCAATGTAAAAGCCTATAAATTATGTCAGTTGGGGCTACCCTTACTACTTAATGACTATTTCCTTCTATAAAATGTGAACTAATTTAATGAACCACATGCTTCACTATATTTGGACAATGATATGTCAAAAGGTTACTTCTTTGGGACTGTGATGATAGAAGTTACAGCTTCTATATAGAAGTCTCAACTGACCAGCAGAAGTGGACACAGGTTGTGGACAAGCGAAATGAGCTCTGCAAGTGAGTTTATATTTTCTTGTGGTTTCATGAAATAAAATAATAAACATTTACTAAAATGAGTTTTATGGTGCTATATTAAATCTTTATTGCTTTGTGCGTGTGAATCATTGAAAATGAGACAGTCTGAGAGACTTCTTGCAATAACAGAGATGGGGTTTATGATAATAAATTACTGGTTTGGCAATGACATTTTCTTCAACTGTTCTTCACTTCCTTCTATTGGGACATACAAAATTGTAGTGCTTGTTTACCTGGCATTTTCAACCATTGTTAGATGCTATTGTATAGATTTCTTGATGTTGTTCCTCAATCTTACTCTGGGTCTGCCTCAATCTCTGCTTCATTCTCCTTTTCTATGTATGTCTTGTATGGTATGAAATCACAAAGCTTGCTATCCATTCTATTTGTTGTCTCTAATGTAATTGAAGATATTGCAAGTAAACAGTATTAAGATTTCAGTGCTATTTAAAATGCAAAGAAAACAAAAAATTCAGGAGCAGTACAGTGAGGACAGAAGACTATGCCTGTTGGAATGGCGAGAAGGTTAGACTTAAAGAGAAGATGAAACTATAGCAATTGAAGATCTGACACAACATGACAAAGTGGTTGAGAATTTGGAGTGCCGGATTGATCTATAAACAGAAGACTTTGGTATGAACTGACTGTAAGTACAGTAAGTCACGATACATATAATTCTGGTGATAATGACATATTTATTTTAAGTGGGTTAACAGACAAGAAACAATTGTCATAATTGTAACTTTGGTTTTGTGGGGGGGGGGAGGGAATGTTCTTTCCACACCTTGCTAGGCCTATGAGAAACATGGTGGTGGTGTCAATATTTACCTATGACCACACGGCACATTTTTGTATTACATAGTCAGTATCACTACAAGCTTTATATCATTATCATGCATTTTAACTAATGAATTTTATAACCACATAGATGTGGTGTGTAGTTCTAGTGAAACAGGGAATAAAAGGGGGTGTGTGTGAAACGGCTTGTAGCAGAGTGATAAATGAAACAGAGTATAAAGAAAAGAGGGTTTGGCTGAAACAGGCTATATTAGTGATAAAGTAGGGAATTAGTAAACAGAAAGGGGAGATAATGAGAGCTGTAGAAGTGGCCAAATAAGCGTGAATTGGGTGAACTGTTTTAAGGGAAGTGGGGAAACGAGGTAGAAAGGAGAAACAGAGGTAGATTTTAGTGAGTTGCATTCGAGCAGTGGTCCAGTGCGGACGTCTGAAGAAATTCAGTCGATACCGTGGACTAGTGAAACAGAGTAGGGAATGAGAGAAGGAAAATAGAGGTCAAAAGGTGAAGGCTAGAGACAGCTGTAAACAAGTGTCAATTCATTGTTCACGGGATATAAGAAGGTCAGAGGAGACAGACAAGTAGAGCAGGTTTCACTGGATTTTAGTGAATAGGTGAGAAGACAAAGAGTTGTATATGAAAAAGAGTCTGAAAGTTAGGAGGGACTTCAGTTAGACAGGAGAATCCGATGCGGACACATGGGTAGTTTTTAGTTTCATGTGATACCGTGAGAGAGCAAGTAGTTAGGACTTGTTAGATGAGGAACGTAGTTGTTTTGTTCTTCTCAGAAGGACTGTGAGAGAATAGTTAAGATTTTTCAAGGAGATAGTGATGTGTGAATTTAGGAAGCTAGTAAACTAGATAGGAGTCTAGTATTCACGGAGCTAATATAATATGTGAATTCGGAGTTATGAAACTTCAATTTTGTTACTGTGGAAAACAGTTTGCCGACCCTGAGATAAGGTTTGGAGCAAGGGAAGGCACACATAGAAATGCGTTGAGTTATGATACTCGCATTTAGTATAATGGGTTGTCTCACTTATGTAGGCTGTGATTGACGCAAGAGACTTATTTAGAACT
The DNA here is from genome assembly GCA_032433765.1 of Megaustenia siamemsis. Taxonomy (NCBI): domain Eukaryota; kingdom Metazoa; phylum Mollusca; class Gastropoda; order Stylommatophora; family Ariophantidae; genus Megaustenia; species Megaustenia siamemsis. The sequence continues at coordinate 35,022,067 of JAVIAB010000124.1, forward strand.
GATAGTTCTGAACCTATGAAGGTTGTGTTAGCAGCAAAAGAGACATTTAATCACACCATGTTAGACGCTATGCGTTATCAGGAGACTATTCGGAACTGATGGTTCTGAACCTATGAAGGCTGTGTTTAGCGGCCAAAGGGACATTTGTGCATACTATGTTAGACGCGATGCGTCATGAAGAGACTCAATAGAACTGAGTGTTCGTCACATATGAAGGCGGTGGTTAGCCGCAAGAGAAACATTTAATTGAAACTATGTTAGACACAAGGCATCCTGCAGAGAAATACTGAGAACTGATGGTTCTCATTGTATGTTGGTTATGATAAGCTCCGTGAGAAGTAGTTGCTAGTGATTTCAAGACAGAGATGTTACACAGAAGCTGGGGGCTGTCTGGGCCACCAGAGGTTAATGTTACTATGAGCGTGTGTATTGCAGCGGTGTCGAGAGTTGACACTGCAGTATTGTAATTGATGATGTCAGGAAAAGTGTCCTGTTATGCAATAAAACCAGTAAGTGAATTTCTTTTGTACAAGAGTCATTGTTCCATTATGTTGACTTTGTGATGTTCCTGTCATCGCGAAGAACGAGCCAGAAGGGTGTCGCGGAGGCTATGAAACACAATGTGAAGTACGAAATTTCTATCGATCCAGAACCAGAGATGGAGAGATGCAGTCTTCATCAAATCAGCATCCAGTGCTAGGCGGTGTCAGAGTCACTGCCTGGTGCTAGTTAATTGTCCGGCCACAACGCAGGAAACATGGAGGGTGGACATGCATGAAGTACATGTCACATGTTCACAGTTACGATCATCATCATGAAGGGTTGTCCTCAAGGGTTGGGGATTGCCATCAATTATTATATCTCTTCTGCAGTCAGTGGAGCAGGAGCAGAACAGGGAGTTATACACATCCTATGACTCAAGAACTATCATCACGAGACAGGGGCACATATTGTTATCTGTCCATGTGAATGGGGTCATAATAATACCTCTGGTGTACTCCTGTATTCAGCAACATGTTGGGAGTTATTGGAAAAGCGCTCCTGGAAAAGCAGCTGCGGTCAAAATTGTGCTGCTTCGCGTTTTCTTATCCGTTTCACTAGGAAAGAGTAGTTTAATAGACGAAAAGTTAAGTTAAGTATAGGGCGACAGCCAGATAGTTTAGTTGTAAGAATTCCAGGATGTGTGAAGGCTGTGAATAGCTTCCACTATGAACAGTGACTTTTTTTATCATGTTGATCGCACACATTTGGAATTTCATGCAAGAATTCCTAGAGACCTGGTAAGCTTGTGAATAGCTTCTACTATGAATAGTGACTTTTGTTGATCATGTTGATTGCACACATTTGGAATTTCACCCAAGAATTCCATAGAGACCTAGTAAGCTTGTGAATAGCTTCCACTATGAATAATTGATTTTTGTTGATCATGACGATCACACACATTTGGAAGTTCACGCAAGAATTCCATAGAGACTTGATAAGCTTGTGAATAGCGTATACTATGAATAATGACTTTTGTGTTGGTCATGTTGACTTGCACACCGTTGAAATTTCCTATGAACATTCCATGGAGATATAGGGGCGTGACACGCTCTGAACTAGGGCAGAGATAGCTGTGGTAGTAATTAGCGGAAGACGGAAGTCACATCATCCAGAGAGGTGGGAGCGGGAGAGCGAATAACTATCAGGGTTAGCACGGCAAGTCTGAACCTTATGGGCTCCCTACCCAATCACGTCGTCAAGTCAACTTAACTGTCACAGCAAGGGGCCAGTGTCGGACTCAGGGTGTCTGACAGGGGCATATGGAGGGCAGCATATCGACGGCTGTGGGCGGCATGGTGAAAGAGTAACGTCCCATGAAAGTGTTACATCGTAGGTGCATTCGCAGCGCCCGTTTTGTTACATTGTGTTAAATGTGGCTGCTACATTTCTGTTACACTAGGATACCCAGCAGCACTTGGATTGAGATTGATTAGTGGCTTGTGCACCAGACAGTTTGCAGTAGTATCAGTGGTTAACCACAACTGATCAAGATTCCACTCCACCTCCCTCTGATGGGCCTGACAATAGACTTATCAGTCTGGCCAAGTGAGTTCGGAATTCTCTTTCTGGCGTTCACCCGGTGGCTACCAAAGAAATAGATAGTTCTCTTTGCCGTCTGCCCTTAATAGGACATTAAGTGGGTTTAGATGCATTGTGTTGTGGTTTATTTTGCTCATTTAAGCCAAACACATCCGACTTCATGATGCATTTTTGAGTACCGGGTTGTCTTCCTTCTTCATTTGTTAATCGCTGACCCAGACAAGATAGTCTATCTACAAGAGCACTGCTGAGATATAGAACAGGGTCTTAATCAGCTCTGTTGTTCACCAGTTCAGATGCATGCAGTCAGCTGCATCAGCTGTTAATCGTGGACCCCACTCTGTTTAGTTTCTGGAGGGGTGTCTTGGCCTCCAAGTTAGCAATTGAAGAGTGAATACAACTTGGTATTTAAAAAAAATACCATGTGTTGTGTCAAAAGTTGTAGATATCTGCAAACCACAACATAATAAATTATACCCATTTAATATACAGAAGAGGAAGATTAGCTAATATATTTTACGGCCAATGAGTAAGAGGAAGATTTGGTGATCAAAAGCAAACAACATAGTTGACATAAATAAAATATCTGAGATTGTTGACTAATCTACTCCACTAGTTCACTTTTAACTCATAAAATAAGTTTCAATCCATGATGATAGGTCGTCTTGCAGAAGCTTGTTCTTAAAGTTTTTATTGTGCTCTTGGTAGGTTATTATTTGTAATTGTATATATTGCTTTTGTAGATCTCATCTACAATTAGGAAGAGAATGTGGACATATGTCTGACATGTGCTGAGAAGAGACAACAAATCTCTTATAATGGGAAACATCAGGATACAGAAAAAGAGGAAGACCTAAAGAGACACTAAAAAGAAAACTTATAAAAGAAGCACGGCAGGTATAGATTTGTTAGATAAGATCAAACATCTCGCCCAGAATAGAGATTGGTGGAAAAAAAACACTACAAGCACTATGCGACGTTTAATATTGCTGGAAAAATCAAGATATTGCTTTTAAGTTTTATGAATTTCATTTACTACGTAACAGTTATTATAGGCTGATTTGTCCATCTTTTGATGTTACGCGTCCATGTTAGTCTTGGTCTGCCTCTTTTAGCTTGTATTTCATAATACATTAATGTAATTCCTTATTATTAATTTCATAATAATGACTTGTTTTCAGATCATGGCAAACTGTTGCATTTGACCCACTACCCGTTACATTCATTCGTATTGTAGGAACACACAACACAGCTAATGAGGTTTGCTTGTTACTGTATAATGTGTGCTGTATGTGTTCTTTGATCACTTTAATTTATTTTATTGAGAACATGACAGATTATAAGGAAATACTAGAGCTAGCAAAAATGAGCTATAAATACTAGATTATTAATAAACTAAAATGCTCAGAATAACAAACATAAGTTCATCATCATGTGCCACACCTGTTGGCTTAGGTTAGGTGGTCATGTCCTTCCACAATTTTCTATCAACAATGCCTCCTATCAATTCTGTTGTTGACTGTTTTCCATGCCATGACACCAAGCTATCTAGTATTTTTTCTCTTTGTCATCCATGATCTCTCTTTTCCTGTATTTTGCTAGTTGTAACCAAGTATTCCAACTTTTCTCTTTTTATGATGTGCCCGAAAAATGTTGATTTAAAAAAAAAAATATTTTTTATGAGCTTCCTTTTTTTTGTGTTGGCCTCTTTGAGAGTTTCCTTGTTGGTCTTTTTTAGCTGTCCAGGAAACTTTCAACATTCTTCTGAGAAATCCTATCTCTGTGGTCTCTAATTGTCTTTTCATTTGTTTGTCTACTGTCCATGATTCACTTCCATAGGTCAGAATTGGCTCTATATAGCACCGATTAATTCTCTTTCTCACTTCTATTGACATAGATTTGTTGCATAGAACGTTTTTAATTTTCAGAAGTGCTATTTTGGCTTGAGCTATTCTGCTTTGTATTTATTTCTGTGGTGCATCTGATGTTATTATTGTGCACAAATTAACAACAAAACCCCCCCCCAAAAAAAAAAAAAAATTCTGATAATATAAATCCATCAGCTGTCAGTATAAGTTGTTCATAATGGTTGCCAACTACTGCTATTGAGATTTGTTGATTAAATTGTGTAGAATTTGTTTCAGTTTGAAAATTGTCAGTGGGGTAGTTACAGTTTACATTTGAAACAACTAATAAATAAATTACACAGGCTGCTGCTATTGAGAGCATTAAAATATGTAAATATTTCAAAATTAAACTTTGTTATTACAACCAATAATATCATCAAGTAACTTTATTTATTTTTTTTTTTACTATGAGATGGTTGTTGTTCAATGTTAGGAAAAGAATTTGCAAATAACACAAAATACTTGTCATAGAAGTAGTTTCAAACATTTTATGTTGATAGGTGACCTATGATAGTTAATATCTTCATTTTTCTATCATCAGGTCTTCCACTGTGTTCACTTTGAAAGTCCTGCAAATACTTCCCTTGGTAACCTTATCAATAGTGTTCCCACAATGAGCACAGCCATTGGCCCTCCGAATAGTCCACTGTTGTTTCCTTCGCAGCAAGGACCTACATACACATTACAGGAAATGGAGAGAGGTCCATCACTAAGTCGTAGCAGCAGTAGCATTAGCAGCCGCAGTGAGAGTCAGCAGAGTGTAGCACCAGCTCGCATCCACTTTCCTCAGTTCTATGGTCCCCCTCTACCCCCTCCCATGCCACAACAACCACAGCTACCACGGCCATCTCTGTCCCAAGGCTTGAACAATCCACTTCAACATATGGAGCTGTATGCAGGCCACATGCTTCAGCAGCAGGATGTGCCTGAGGCAGATAGAGTCAACACAAACTGAAGACGTACATTTGTTTTATTGATTATTGATACAAGTGATGCAGCTTGAAATTAGATCAAGTAAATTATCTGCTATAAACTCAAAACCAATTATGTATGTTTATATTTTATCCCATTTTGGTAAACAAAAGAATCATTTATTTATTGTTTTAGATAGAAATTTTGGTAAAAATTAGATATATGTAATTTATAGTTGCAGGTTTTTTAATAAAAAATAATTCCATACCAAAAAGTTGTTTCATTTGATATCCTTTTGGGGCCATAACATCACATGGATTTTGTTTTGGACTGATATTTCTCTTTGATATTTTGAACACATAAAGTGTTGTAAATAATTCTTTATCATGAAGAAATATTTTGCTTTTGTTTATAAAAGCAAACCTGTATAACTTTTAAAAATTGATATTTTATACTTCAGAGATGTGTTGAATGAATGAATTTTATGAGAAAAAGAATGATTGTTGTTAATGTAAATGAAAAGTAAGACATCTCTGCAGAAGATATTTGTCGTAGTTGAAAGCACCCTATTTGTTCATGAAACACTGATGCTACTAGAACATCTAAAACATGTCCCTTCCTGACATGGAACAACTGGACCTGAGATAAAAACTTAACTTACTGCTTCTCATTGGAGTCATATCCTTGTGATTTTTTTTGTTTCAACAAAATGAATCATTGTGTTTTGTTAAAACCTGAAACATCATTCAATGAACAGTCTGCCTTATAAACAGCAGACAGAAGTGCAGAAGTGTTTTCACAAGATGTACAGTATAAAAATGTGTAACTCAAATTCACATGCCTTTTTCTCCTTAATCATAGTATTTAATTTTTTGGGGGGTTTCTGTTTTATTTTTTGTGTCCTTCCATAGTCAAATATAAATTTATTTGGGATGTGATCACATATAAATGTATGCACCATTTATTTATATTTTGACTGTACATTTGTTATGTGGCATATCAATTCAATGTATTGCAGGAGTGGCCACAGTACAATATTATTTAATTTTCTCATTTGTACCATAGAAGAGTTTAATAATAAATTTTGCAAAATTCAGGCACTGCACATCCACTTCATTTACTTAAAAGTTAAACTAAAAATTATCTTTACAACTATTTTCCTTTTCTGGAGTGTGCTGCGCATTTTTCTGGGGCTGGAGAGTACAGCCTGCTTGTCCCGTTTACTTAAAAAATATGTACGCTATACCCGACTACATGCTCTTAGTTAAACAATAATTTGTTTTTGCAGGCTCATTCTTGTAGGTGAATTTCAAAAGTATGTTCTTCTCCATTATATAGTTAGGTTCATTTGTATACCATTATACCATCTTTATATAATTATTTATATATATATGTATATTTTATGGCCAAAGAAGAGATTAAGTCACATCTTTTTTTCAAAAGTTTGTATATACTGTGTACAGAATGTTCTTGAAAAACATAAACTTTCATTTTATTGTTATGAATTTTGTTAATCAGTTGGAAAGTTAGTTGGGAACATTTTCTTTTTGCTTCATTTAAAATAAAGAAAATCAACATCTCTTTGATCTGAGGTTAACGAGCTGTTTTTTTTTTTTTTTAAGGTCTATTGATTGTTGGTGACCTGACAGCATGTGAGTCAATGACCTCTGGCTCACCTCAATTTTTATTACATTTTCTTTGCCGTAAAGTTTGTAGATTTACTGCTCGTTCAGGTCTAGGGCCAGAAAGAGGGCTGTGAAATCAACATGAGACATAAGCTTGCAACTATTTTCTGCTCTGAGATACTATAGGTTCACAGTACACATTCCACGCTACCAGTTTACCTGCTGGCTGCACCAAACTTCTCTGCCACTTTAGGCATACAACCATGAGTTTGAACTAACAGGATCATAACTGTGGCCTCCATGATGTGTTTCAGTTGCAAACAAATATTTGCAATTTGCCTCATTTTCAGTTCTGTGCAGTGCAATTCTGACTTCTTCCCAACAACAGAGAGTGCATGCATTTTAAATAAAAAGACACAAACTTGTACAGATGCACTGCTGGTAAGATTTTGAGACATCAAACTTTACATTATTGTGGAACATCTACTGGGATCATACTTTTGCAAAGTCTTCGATCTGATCAGTCATGGTAGAGGTCATTATGGTTGGCTTACACCAGTAGTTTTTGTACTATCATAATCAGCTTGTTATGTGTTAAATGTAATGAATATTTTAGAATAACTGTTCAGGTGTGATTTTGCAGCTGTACACAGAACTAGAATTGAGAACACGGTCCTTCAAACATTAAAATAAATTTAATGTATGTTTGCTTTCAACAGTTGTTTCATGTCAGAAATGAACATTACAGTTTAAGTAACCACCTGAACATTTCTCATTGTAAAGCTAAAAGTTTATTCACCTTGCCTTTGTTTTTCATCAATGGCATCTAGAAAAACTTGCCTCACCTCACCAAGATAGAAGATAAGTTGTAAACTTGATGTTCAAGTAATGTGATTTATCCACTGCTGGCAGAAATAGAAACTCTTTTGAGCCATTAATATATGGTTGAATTATCATTGAGATATGAAAAAAAATGTTAGTAAAGTTATAAAGTAAGCAATTGTTTCTTTCTGACATTCGCATGATGACTACTACAGGAATTTATGGTCCTCTTTGTCGTCCATCCTTAAAAGGACATTAAGTGGGTGTAGATGTGTTGTTTTGTGTTTTGCAGTAGTACTGTGATATTTGCGGCTTTCGGTCCAGCTGACTTCAGTTCCCTCTTTGATCTCTACTCATTTGGTCAGACTAGACTAGTTCGACTGTTTCAAGAGGTGGAGCAGGGTCTGAATGGTTCTGGTTCACTGATTCTGGTGCAAGTCATCAGCTTGTGTTCAGAGTGAATCTCTGACAGTTTCCACTCTATTGCTGTCAGCCGCCTTGCCTCTAACTTGGCAATTCAATTTAATGATGCCTAAGAGGAGTGGATGAACCAATTGATGTTATGTGCAATTTTTTATGTAGGAATGTGTTTCAGATGAGTATTTTAGGAAACGTCACAAAATTCTCTGAGAGAGTACATTTTTTGAACCTCGTGTTAATTTAATAAGATTTATCTAACCTGAATGGTATCAATTGTTAACTAACTTTAAACCAGAGTTGTAGACCGTACCAAGGATAAAAATAGTTCTTTCATATTGTTGTAATAGCAGATCAATTTTATTTTAAAATTACATGTGTCAAAATCTGTTTAAGTTAAACCAAATTGTATTTTTATTTGTATATACGCCCTGAAAATGAAAGAATTGGGAAAATTAATTGGGCTATCATATTATTTTTCATCTAGTGAAAATGAGATAAATATGAAAAGTTAGCTACCAAAAGTACTTGACCTCAGTAGAGGATGCTGTAGTTTACTGCACACACAAATGGAACCTGTATAATGTGCTGTGATAGTTTCCATGGTTACCTTATATTGTTTATACCATTGCTGGAGAATAAACTCAAATAAAATAGCATCTGCAATAAAATTAATGTGTATTTTGTTGAATATTTGTCTGAACTTGTAATAACCTGCCATATTCTGCTCTGGTTGCAAAATTAATAAGCTCAACTGCGCCTGAATATGTAAACCATTGCAGCTCTAATAGGTAAACTCTATACATCACCAGCAGGTGGAGTGTGCCTAATAGAGCTAAAGAAAAAATAGACATTTGCTTCACAAGGACAAATTAGATTGAAACATAACATCTGTAGAAAAACACTGTTTTATTGTTTGTAGTTTTTTTTGCACATGCCACCTTTGTATCTCTAGCGAAATCCTAGTCTAGGGACTGAATTTTCCACCACCACCCCCTCCTCATACAAGTAGATATTTCATGACTTCAGAAGTACTCTCTTATTTTTATCATAGAAAATTTTAACGTTTTGGGAAGTTTTTTTAATCTTGATTAATTTTGTCCTGACAGCAGCCGTTTTTGACCTACCCCTTGCAATTTCCAACTGCCAAGGGTTTTTTAACGTGTGCAGAATGAACACTGGATTTTCTGTTTGTTTTTGCTGTTTTCTGTTAGAGCTAGGCATTAGATCTCACAATTCCGAGCCCAGGGGAGGATAAAGTCATGAATTAGATTTTTTAACAAATATATTCTACTGCCTGTGGTGGGAACAATTCAGCTGTAACTTCCTTCTCCAGTAGCTAGTGTCTTATTGGCCAGCCCCCGCTGTTTTATTAACTTGACTCACAGCCTGTTCTTTTCAATTGCAACTTAGTGTAAAACCAGGACATTAACTCTAGGCAGCTGAAAATGAAATGACATCACTTGAGATGAAATTCTGCAAAATAGTTCTCCAAATACCCTGGGTAGAAGAGAAAATAAGTGAAAACTGACGGATTCAATAAATTAAGGGAACAACAAAAAAAACAGACATTTTGGTCACATCAAATGCTATATTGACCTTGAAAGGACAATAATGGAGGGTGTAGTTCTATTGTACTTATTTAGATAGGATTTTTTAAATGGCTGGTGGTATACACAGAAACTGCGTGAGGAAAACATATGGCATGCTGAATTACCAACAAAATAGAAACAATTCTTTAAAACATTTATGCTAAAATTACCTGCAGTGTCAACTACAATCATCATCAGGTCGCATGTCATTTGCAGAATGTTGCATTCACCACCGCCCATCTGAAAGAATCTCTGTCTCTAGCCAGATCTCCAACTTCTTTTGTTGCCATGTTAAAAGTCTCCTTGATGTCTTGAAACCACTTCTTCTTGGTCTGCCCCTGATGCGCACCCCCTGGAACCATGACTTCAATTATTGTTCTGTCCAGCCCGCTGTGTCTTTTGACATGGGCATAGTATTTTAATTTCCTCTGTAGAATGATGTTTATAAGCCAGCTCTTTTTAATGTTTAAATCTTTTAATATGTCTTCAATGTTCTTTTTTATTATCCAAGTTATCTTAAGGATATTTTTGTAACATTTTGTTTGGAATTAATTGATTTTCTTTCTTGCTGTTTCCGAGATGTCCATGATTCACAGCCGTATGTTGTCAGTTACAATAACCAGTAAATAATAGATGTAATAAGGCTAGAAATAACTGTTTTTTTTATCATTCATCCTTATTTTAGGACAATTTCAATATATAAAACAAGGAGTCAGACAAGACTGTGTTCTGTCGCCTGATTTGTTTTCACTTTACAGCAAACATATTATGAGATCAATAGTAGACAAAAAAGGAATTGAAGTCAATGGTCACAACATAAATAATTTGCTATATGCAAATGACACAGTCCTAATAGCAGAGACAGAGAAAGAACTACAAGAAATGATAGGCATAATAGTAAAAGAAAGAACTGATATGATGCACTGTAGGTAGAAGATTGTGGAAAGACATGATCGCCAACGCCAACCTGTATGGCACATGATGATGATGATCCTTATTTTGAATGTTAGTTACTGGGTGGTGATAACAAACAACAGATGATGTTCCTAGAGAAATACAATGTTGTCAGCTTTGGAAGACTTGAAATATGTTGACATCACATTATTGGCCCAGCACAGTAAATAGATTGCAAAAATACAGCTAACACATTGGATTGGATATAAACATATTTTTTAAATGAAAGAAATTATCGTAAATTGAAAATGTTCAACATCTGTTAAAATAGGTAACTATGAGCTTGCAGCAACAACGCAATCACATATTTGGGGGTCATTGTAAGACCATTTTATGGCTGGGGTGATAGAGGATGGCAGTGAATTCATCAAAAGGATAAATGAAGTCAAAATAGCTTTTGTCAAATTAAACAACAATAGGAGATTCACGCAAATAAAACACAAGAAACAAACCAAGGATGTGCTAAAGTTGTATATTTTCAGTACTTTTGTGCGAACCTGAATGCTAGAGAGCAAGAGGAAATGAAATTTCAAGATTCTGTCATAATTTCTGACAATTTATCTAAGACATTTTTTATTCATATTCATATTTTTTTCATATTTTCATATTTTGATTCATATTCATATTTTGATTAAACAGAATCAGCAACCACTCATGTGGTACAACAATAGGAGATACAAGTTGTGACAACACGTAGAGACAATGGAGCATTTAGATCTTGTGATGTGATCAGGTAAACAAAAATCAGGAAATAATTACTATATGTTTGAAAGTGAGGCAGATTAAGAACAACCTGGCGGAGAACAATGGAAACAATTGCAAGCACAGCACTTGATGATGAGGATTAATTTGGTCTGTCTCTATTTTTCCCAATTTTAAAAGAGAAGCTGTTTTGTTGGCTCTATAGCTGGGCTACATATTTATTGAATCCTTCTGATTATCCTTTAATTTAGAACTTAAAAGTCAATGGGAACAAAATGCTAAAAAATCTTGACGGCCAAAACAATGAAATCATGGCGAGATATGAATATCAGAGACGTTTAATAACCAACAAAGAAGAATGATTTGCCAGAGAGAAATTATAAAGAGGGCTGGCTTTAGCAAATACAGAAATGAAATTAAATACATTGAGCCTTGAAGATCATGTTGCAGAATACGATCAGTGCAGTAAAATAATAAAACTACTGAGGGCAAGTCTCCGATAGCAACACGCAAACAATACACAAGAAAATTAGATCGAAGCAAAATGCTTCAAATTCTTTGAATACCTCTGATAATTTTTTTTTTTAAATAAAAAGAAGAAAACTGAAGACTCTCTCTCTCTCTCTCTCTCTCTCTCTCTCTCTCTCTCTCTCTCTCTGCGTTCAGGACTCAATCAGAGTAAGGATTCCAGACTCTCATATGAAGTCAGCTGTCAGGCTAAGTGTGTTGATGGCCCCCACAGACAGAACATCACAATTAGAGTCTGTCAGATCCACTCTGACTGAACACCCGTTAATACGTTGCACTGTGTTCTTCGCCAGTGGCCCAGTGCATCCGATTTCAGCCAGCATTTTATTCGGGTTTGCTTTCCGTAGCCTTTGATTGTCCCCAATCTTCCTGCAAGGCAGCAGATTGTCTTTTCTGTAGGGGGATTCTGCCCTTAGATGGTAGGCCCTCCCAGGTTTACGAGCACCATCTGCCCGAGTCACTAGAGGTGACTAACACAGACATGCACACACAAAGATGTGAGATGTGACTAACACAGACATGCACACACAAAGATGTGAGATGTGACTAACACAGACATGCACACACAAAGATGTGAGATGTGACTAACACAGACATGCACACACAAAGATGTGAGATGTGACTAACACAGACACGGACACACAAAAATGTGAGATGTGACTAACACAGACACGGACACACAAAGATGTGAGATGTGACTAACACAGACATGCACACACAAAGATGTGAGATGTGACTAACACAGACACGGACACAAAAAACTGAAGACAAGAGAAATCCAAGCCCACAAGGAACCACAATAACAAATCTATTCATTGGATGCTGAGCTGAGGCAGAAACTAGGGGCTACCGTCACGATCTGGAAAGTGTTGTCAACTTCATCATGGCAACAGAATTACAGTTCTGACCTCCAGGAACCAAAGACGAGATGAAAGGCTTCTCCTACCAGGACGGGGTGGGTGCAACAGTTGCATTACACGTTCCAGATATCCAATGCCAGTAAAAGTTGCATTCAAAGAAAGATCTATCTACAGGAAAGGAAACATCGGAAAACAAACCACTGCTGCATATTGTTACCAGTGAGAGAAGTAAAGGCTATAGGAGAAAAAAGAAAAACAGAAAACACGGACTGGGGGTGGGGGGGGAAGCCTTCAATAACCCTGGCCGGTATCCACCATACGAGAAGGAAACCTCCTACGTCAAATCACGGCCAACTATAGAAAAGGCCAGAAAGAGAAACCCAGCAACAGCTCCACTGGCGTGACGTTTTCAACTAAGCGAGATATAAACGACTGACGCACATTACCCACAACCGCCCCATTCATTTCGGAGTGGTAGTCTCTATTGTCTATGGATTTTGAAATGAAAACGAGATGAGCATTCTGCAACAACCCATTATGTCTGCTACCTGCATGTGCAACTATCAAACGTTGCCCTTTACTGCTTGGTACTGATCTTTTAATACTTCCATCTGCTAACTGCCATTCCTTTTCATTTGTATGATGAGCGTTGATCCAAGTTTCATCTAAATAAACAATATCATAATCATTTTCGCGCATTTCCTTCACTTCACGTAAATACTTGCTTCTAAGAGCTACTAGATGTGGCTTCTCACAAATAATGTTTTTTCCACCAGCATACTTTCTAAAGGTGAAGCCTGCACTTCTTAATATTTTCCATAATGAAGTTTTTGATATTTCAATGTCGTTGTTAGTTTTCAGCCAAAGCTTCAACTTTCTAAGTGTCACTTCTTCGTTTATATCAAACATTCGACAGATTTCTCTTTTTACTAGGTCCTTATCAAAACTGTCTAACGTTTCTTTCCTTCCTTGCTTTCTTGCATTTGTTGGCAATAAATATCCGCTTCCTTTAACTATTCGATCAAATGAACGTTTACACAAACCTAAAATATGCATTGTTCTCTTCTCAGGGTTTGATAAAGAACAATAAAGATGTCCCTTTTTACGCTCTCTGCAGAAGTATTGATAAATCTTTATAGCAATGTTATGCTCAGTAAAATATTTTGCCTTTATATTCATTCTCACATAGACTTGCAGAAGATAATATGGATAGTGCCGCCTCCTTTCTGTAAATATTGAGATTTGCCTCTGAATTATGACTCGAACTCGAGTCTACGGCCGTGATTTTGACGTCACATAATTTCCGGTTTCGGCTAAAATGTCATTTTGTGCTAAACCGGAAATTTCATATGTAACATTTCTTTATAAAAATTTATAGTGGAAACATAACTATTTTAGGACGGTGCGCATTCAGCCGTGAAGGTCATGCCTATATGTTAAAGAATCAGCTGTGAGATGTAAGCATCTACATAATCCCGCCGGTGTTTATAATATCGATTAACTTTTTTTTAAATATAGGTTAAATAAGGCATCTTTGAAACTGGATCACATTTCTTTGATAAAAAAATATTTTTATAGCGACATTAGTATTCTAAACCTAACTTCAAAAGATCAATGCAAATGAACAATAAGTTTTTGAAAAAAATAAATTAATGTCTAGGCAAACGATTCTGAACGGACTATAACATCTCGTATAGCATATGTTATGCCATGATGATTCTACCATCATGATACAGGACTAAGAGTTTAGACTATGCTTCTAGCATATGTTATGCCATGATGATTCTACCATCATGATACAGGACTAAGAGTATAGATCGCACGATCAAAATACTTGAATGCCGAAGAGGAAGAAAAGTTATTTGTTTCAACATTTCTTTTAGCGGACATTTAAAATAAATAACTGGAGGAATTTCAATATATAGGAAGTCTAGTGGCAAACGATAATTGACAAGCAGCAGAAATAGACTCAATATACAACAAAGCTTGTTAAATAATCGAACAAATATCCCCATTATTGTCAAACAAGGAAATCACACTAGAAGCAAAGCGGACACTTTGCAACACAATCTTCATCCCAACGTTGTGCTACAAACGTAACAACTACTTGGACTCTAGACTCAAGAATAACCACTACTGAGATGAAATGGATTACACGAATGACAGGAAATAATCTGAGAGATAGAATGAAGAACTAAGAAAAAAAAGCTAGGAATAATTCCCGCCGTAGAATATATCATCACCATGCAATATAAAAATAAAAGGGACAAATCAGAAACAAGTGCAGAGCTTCACATACTTGGGCACAATAATAACATCAGACGGAAGATGCACCACAAAAATAAAAAGCGTAATAACTCAGGCCAAAATAGCATTTCAGAAAATGAAAAACGTCTCGTGCAACAAGTCTGTATCAATATAAGTGAGAAAGATATTTCATCGGTGCTACTAAATAAGAGTCAACTCTGACCCATGGCAGTGAATCGAGGACAGTAGATAAACAAATTAAAAGACGATTATCTCTCTCTCTGCGATCAAGACTCAATCAGAGTAGGATTCCAGACTCTCTCGAAAGTCAGCTGTCTGTTTAAGCGAATCGATTGCCCCATATAGTTTCTCCTCCAGGGAGGTGGGCGTGGACCACATTGCTCTTCTCAGGTCTGCGTACTGGGGGCAATCCTGTAGAACATGTTTTGTAGTCATATTGTCCAGTGTACAGTGGCATAAGCTGGTTGTACCTATTTTGAATTTGGTGAACATGTGATTTCTCATTCTGTTGTGGTCTGTGCGTAGGCGAAGTATGATGACTTGATCCCTCCTTGATAGTTGGTGGTATCCGTCACTCTCGTTATGCTTTGGGTGTTCTCGTTTCCATTTTTCATGGAACTGACCCTTGAGGGTGGATTTGGCTTCATCATAACTGAGCGGATGGTTCTCTTGTGGTAATCTCCCTCCCTCCTTAGCTAATTTATCTGCGCGTTCGTTCCCGTGTATGTTACAGTGTGAAGGTATCCACTGAATGACTACTCTCTGGAAGTTATTGCTGGACCAGGGTTGTTCTCAAGTCATCTAGTTCATTGTTCTTGGGGCTTTTTAGAGCTGATAATACTGACAGTGCATCAGTCAGAATCACTAATTTATTGTGCATGTTATTTTTGTGTTGAGTAGCCAGTGTTGCAGCATCTCTGATGGCCTCAGTTTCTGCTTTAAAGTTGTTTGAGAATTTTCCAGTAGCTATTGACTTGGTGATCTCGTCCTGACTATTCAGCGTCAAGAACACACCTTCCCCTCCATTTCTGGTGGCATTTGTAGCAGAACCATCTGTGTATATGTGGGACCAAGAGTCCTGTGGGTAGGTATCGTGTATGTGTTCTTCTGCTACATGTTTTCTTTCTGTGTTTGATTGGGTGCCTTTTTTCATGATTCCTGTTATATTTTCCCGAAGTTCTGGTATTTTATGTTTTCCATGAGGAGACATATCAGATGGGTCCAAGGGTTTCGATAATACCATACATAATTTTTTATCATGCACTGTGGATAGAGAATTGTGGAAGTACATGATCGCCTACTCCAACCGGTATGGCACATGATGATAGAATACACACAGAAACAAACAGATAAAATAGTTTGGCTACGTGATATGATGGAAAGATTAAAACCCAATCCAAAGAACCTTAATAAACGTGAGAGCACCAGACTCAGGGGCAGTAACAAGAAAAAGATGGGATATTATATCAGAAGCAATAGGAAACAGCAGCTCAAGTCCACAGGAGCAAAAGGTCGCAAATTATATTTCCCCTCGACATTGAAAGACAAATTAAGAAAAAAAAAAACACGTTTATCCAAAAATTCGTATCACACGTATTCCTTATAATACTTTAATTTTCATTTCTTTCTTTCTTTGTCAAGTGTTTGTCTTTGCCTCTTTCCTTCTTCCAATGATTTATGTCCATACAAAAATGTTAAGTCGCTCGAATAGTCTCATCATCATCGAGTGCCGTCTCCGCAACGACGGTTGGCTACCATGGGTCGCCATTCCACTCTGTTTCTTGCTTTGATGGTGCAGGTTGTCATAGATTGACTTGTCCATCTTTTGATGTTACTCGTCCATGTAAGTCTTGGTCTGCCTCTTTTATCTTGTATTTTATATTTGTATTTTTAATATTACGTTTAGTAGGCTGTTGTATCTTTTAACATGCTCCAAAAATTGCATTTGCCTTGTCTTAATTGTATTTAGTAGTTCTCTTTTTATTTTTAGTTGTTTTAAAACGTCATTGTTTTCTTTTCTTTCTATCCAATTCTACATATTCTTCTATAAATCCACATTCCAAAGGCTTCAATTTTCTATTCTGTTTTTCTTGTCTAATGTGGATGATAGAATACACACAGAAAGACTCGAATAGTCTAACTTTACTTAATGATGGTTAAAACAACGTAACTCACTAATCTGAAACAAGTGCAACGTTTGAAATACTTGGGCACAGTGATAACATCAGATGGAAGATGCAACACAGAAATAAAAAGCAGAATAGCTCAGGCCAAAATAGCATTTCAGAAAATGAAAAATATCTTATGCAACAAATCCATGTCAATAGAAATGGGAAAGAGAGTTCATCGATGCTATATAGAACCAATTCTGACCCAAGGAAGCGAATCATGGACAATAGACAAACAAATGAAAAGAATATTAGAGCCCACGGAGATGGGATTTCTCAGAAGAATGTTGAAAGTTCCCTGGACAGCTAAAAAGACCAATGAGAAAGTTCTCAAAAAGGGAGCTCTTCAAAAACATCAGAAAGAAGCAATCAACATTTTTTGGGCACATCATGAGAAGAGGAAAGTTGGAATACTTGGTTACAACTGGCAAAATAAAAGGAAAGAGAGATCGCGGACGACAAAGAGAGAAAGTACTGGATAGCTTGGTGTCATGGCATGGAAAACAGTCAACAGAACTCATACGATGCACTGTGGATAGAAGATTGTGGAAGGACATGATCGCCAACGCCAACCGGTACAGCACATGATGATGATGATGATGAACTCACTAAGTTGATTAGTAAATTTAAAATGCACTTTGCACAAACGTTGGTTTCTTTTTTCTTATATTTGGAATGAAAAGGAGTCTAGAGTTTATGTCAATCTGATAGTAACAAGTCTGCACATGGTTGACTGCGGAGAGGGAAGCGTTCGGATTATAAATGATTAGTTAACCTGCAGGCCTTAACTTGACAATAGCCAATTGTTATCGTTCCTGATTGGAAAAGAGGGCACTACAACTAGATTTGGCCAATGACATTGAAACCGGGAAGCAAATGATCAAGGAAACGATACACTTACACACACTAGGCAGCTTTATAGATATTTGTATTTTAAAACTGTAAAAGTAAATCAACTATAACAGTTAAGATTCATATTAAATTAACTAAAATGCATAATAATGTATCGTGGTCTAAAACATTGAGGAATAACCTCAACAAAAAGAAAGGTGATGTGTACAATTATATGATTTTTAGTTAGTAAGTTAGTTAAGTTATGTTGTGACTTTCAGTTCACGTGAAGTGTGAAACTTCTGTAGTAGTTAGTAGTAGTTTAGTCATATGTTGTGACAGTCACAGTTGTGTAATTACTGTACTCCATTTCAGAGACTGAGAGACTTGAGTACCGTCTCAACTGTCTGTAATTACTAAATTAGTCTAAGTAAGTTTTAGTAAGTTAAAAGTAATTGTTATTGTGTAGTTTTATTAATTTATTTATAACATTAAAAATAAATTAAAAAAGTATATCTATAATATCTTCATCTTTCCTTCCTCATTTGCCTTTCAGCGTCGAGGGGCGAGGGGAGATATAATATAATTTGCGGTCTTTTGCTCTTCTGTTCGCCTCTGCTGCTGTTATGTTTCCTAGTGCTTCTAATATTCCATCGAATAAAAAGTATATAGTATATATATTATATAATTATCATGTGTATATTTTTAAAAGTATAATTATAATATACTTTTATTTAAAAATTATAATAAATAATTAAATTATATAATACTATAAAATATATACTAAAAAACTATATAATATAGTAAGTTTATATTTATAAGTAATTATTATAGCATAATAATGTAATTATTAAATATTATTTATTAATTATATCATATATGAATGAAAGAAAATGGAAAAAAATAAATGAATATCATATTATATGACGATGCTGATAATAACTACATTTAATATGTATGTTGATATGTTGTCAAGTTTTTTATTTTCACTTGTAACAACAAATTATATGTTGAATGAAATTGTGAAGAATAGTCAGAATAGTGATTGATTGAATTATTGTACACACAGTACCTTGGGAGTACAGCACAGTCATGAGTTACAGTGTGTGTAGAGTAGAAACCTGAGAGCAATTTGAATACCCAAAAACTTATAACTTACCCGACCGTATACCATTTACGTGTACACTAGACAAATATTAGGAGCTAGACGGTTACACTACTAAACATTCTAGTACTTAATTATTTTATGTACTAGACTAACTTAAGTAGTTCACTAACTGGCTAAGACTGCTGACAGTAGTACATACTAACTACAGCTGATAAACTACTATATAGCTATAGAAACGAAACCTAATAAATGCCCCCAAGATTCACCGAAAGGGGGGGGGGGGAGAATGATGAGTCACACAGCGATTCTACGGAGACGACAAGGACCGACCAACGGATTTAGATCCCAGAACAACGGCTGGAACACCAATGTAGCTGTGGTAGGACATTCTCAACACAGAAGGGCATGAAGATACACAGAACGAAGAAGAGGTGTGGGAATACAGCATCAGTAGCTCAACAGCGCACTGTCTCGTCAGATAATTAATGAAACAGGGAATAGATGAGGGTGTGTAATAAATATAATGTGTAATGAATAGAAACGGGTATGTAGCGGGGCAACAAGAGAAACAGAGCATTGATGAGAGTTGAATGAAACAGACGATATTAGTAGAGAAATAATAAACATCTAGGGGAGACAAGCAGAAGTGGTCAGGTGTGAGTGAGTGAACTGTTTTGGGAAAAGGCGAAATTAGCGTGAATGGGTGAGATGTTTTCAGGGGAAGTAGGGAGATGAGAATAGACGTAGATTTTAAAGTCAGTGTGCATTTTGAGCCGGGTCCAGGGCGGACGTCTAGAGAAATCCAGTTAGCTTACCGCGGACTAGAAAGGAGTTGTAAATAGATGAAAGTTAAGACAGATATAGGGCGACAGCCAATTAGTTTAGTTATCCTATTTCCAGGAGTTGTGTTTGTTAGTTACTAAATGTTGTGTTAGATATGGCAAGATAGAATAGGTGTGATTGTCACTGTTAAGTTTAGGGTTACCTTATCGGCAACGACACTGATTGTGAATCAGCGAAATTGACATAGTAGAACATTGTTGGAAACTTGTTAAGTGTCCAGCGCTCGCCGACTTTGAGGGAGTCGTAGAGCAAGACTTATGAAGAATATAGAATCAGTGTGATTGTCACTGTTAAGGTTAGGGTTAGGAGAATTTGCACAGGCATATGTAGATGACATTATTATCTTCACGAAAGGGACGAAGGAGCAGCACATAAAGCACATTGAAATAGTACTGGAGAGGTTGAGACAACATGATATAAAACTAAAGTTGAGTAAGTGTCAGTTTTTAAGAGAGGAAGTGAAATATTTGGGGTTCGTAGTAAACAGGGAAGGAATACTACCTGATAAGGACAAAGTGCAAGTAATCAAGGACATGACACCACCGGGGAGGGTAAGAGAAGTCAGGAGCTTTCTAGGAATGTGCGGTTATTACAGAAGATTTATACCCAAGTTTGCGGAAGTAGCAGAACCACTGACGGCGTTAACGAAAAAGTTTGTCAAGTTTAACTAGTCGCCAAATTGTCAAAGGGCATTTGAAACACTAAAGAAGGGAGTGCGACTGGAGAAACAACCAGTACAGGGGATGATGCACCATACAAAAACACAAGGAATCGGGGGAAAGGTGGGGATCGAAGAGTACAGAGAGAGAGAGAAACTTCATCAGAAGAGGAAGATATGCCGATACCAGAGAGAAGAATCAGAATGGAGCTCAGAGATCAGGAGACGGAGCGACAAGAGGAAATGCAGAAGAAACAGATGATGGGTGACACACAATTGGAGACACATAGAGATAAAGAAAAGCCTGTGAGGAAGAGGCAAGGAAGATGGTCATCAGGTGAATCACCGGAACATAAAAAGGGTAGAGAGGAGACAGAACAAGGGGATAGCAACGAAAGTTGGCAGACTTCAGAAGAACAGGTGCAAAGTACGAGGTAGAGTATGTAGATTAGAATCAAGGGCAGAAAGTAGAACAAAGAGAGCAGCGAAGGTTACCACAGAGGTGTAGAGATAAAATAAGGTACGGGAGATATAATTAGCAAGAAGTGGTAAGGAATAATAGCTTGGAAGTTATTAGAGATGTTTAAATAACTTGCGGAAGGTATAAGGCAGTGAAACAGCGAATAGATGAGGGTGTATGAAACGGGTATGTAGCGGGGCAACAAGAGAAACAGAGCATTGATGAGAGTTGAATGAAACAGACGATATTAGTAGAGAAATAATAAACATCTAGGGGAGACAAGCAGAAGTGGTCAGGTGTGAGTGAGTGAACTGTTTTGGGAAAAGGCGAAATTAGCGTGAATGGGTGAGATGTTTTCAGGGGAAGTAGGGAGATGAGAATAGACGTAGATTTTAAAGTCAGTGTGCATTTTGAGCCGGGTCCAGGGCGGACGTCTAGAGAAATCCAGTTAGCTTACCGCGGACTAGAAAGGAGTTGTAAATAGATGAAAGTTAAGACAGATATAGGGCGACAGCCAATTAGTTTAGTTATCCTATTTCCAGGATTTGTGTTTGTTAGTTACTAAATGTTGTGTTAGATATGGCAAGATAGAATAGGTGTGATTGTCACTGTTAAGTTTAGGGTTACCTTATCGGCAACGACACTGATTGTGAATCAGCGAAATTGACATAGTAGAACATTGTTGGAAACTTGTTAAGTGTCCAGCGCTCGCCGACTTTGAGGGAATCGTGGAGCAAGACTTATGAAGAATATAGAATAAGTGTGATTGTCACTGTTAAGGTTAGGGTTACCTTAGTGGCAAGGAAACTGATTGTGAATCAGTGAAATTGACATAGTAGAACATTGTTGGAAACTTGTTAAGTGTCCAGCGGTCGCCGACTTTGAGGAAGTCGTGGAGCAAGACTTATGAAGAATATAGAATCAGTGTGATTGTCACTGTTAAGGTTAGGGTTACCTTCTCGGCGTAGAAACTGATTGCAAATCAGTGCAATCAACACGTTGTTGGATAATCTCGCTGACTTCGAGGAAGTCGTGGCGGGAAAGTTTAGGAAGCTTATGACTAAGCTTCTACCATGAAGAGAGACTTTCATCGATCGTGTAGATCGTACACATCATTGGGAAACTTCAAGTAAGGGTCCTCAGAGACTTGGGAGCTTATGACTAGCTTCTACGACACACAATTGAACTTGTTAGTCAAGTAGTTTACACAGAGTTGGGAACTCGACAAGAGAGTTCCACGGAGTTTGGGGCTATATTAGCAGTCCATGAGGAGTGCACCTGAGGGTGGCACTAATGTTAATCAAGGGAGGGAATTTTCACTGTGAATATATGTACTGTTAATTTGTGAAATGTGTTTACGTGATCCGGACATGTGCCTTGTCAAATAAAGATGTTTTGTGTGTAGTCAGGACTTGTGTTGAGTCATTAAAACATCTTCAGTGTTACCACCATCTAGCGAGTGAACGAGCTGGGAGAAATCGCGGGGAATTGATAAGTTACAACGTGAAGTACTACACTATAGATCATAACGGTCCAAGTAGAGTCGCGGCGGAATGACGTGAAGTACGAGGCATCAATCATGGCGGTCCAAAAGACTGGCATGGCAGTTTGAGCAAGGGGCAGATCAAAAGAGTGGCGAGCAACTCGTCATTCAGCAATCCGGCCATAAGCAGCATAACGAGCCCTCGCTCATCGTGCTAAAGCACCTCTGGTACTCGGGCTCGTGGTGAAGAGGAGTGATCTCAGTCTCAAGGTTGACGAGCGGTCAATCGATCGTCATTTCATCGGTCACGACATTGATTGTCCAGTGATTGTTGATAAAGATCGAGTGAGATTATTACAGTTGGTACAGTGATATTAGGTCGAAGGATATTACATTGGTCGCTCTTAAAGAGAGAATTATTACAAGAACGAAGAAGAGGTGTGGGAATACAGCATCAGTAGCTCAACAGCGCATTGTCTCGTCAGATAAGACGTCAGAAGATCTCAGTCAGGAGTCAATCCACAGAACTGAGAATATTCAAGTTGAGCTGTCCGATGATGAATTCGCTCACCTCTTGGACGGGAAGAGAGAGAAGATCAAGTTTCCTCCCGCCTGCAACACAGTAATCTGGGAGAAGTTAGACAAGTCACTAGCAAAAGCCATAGACCACCATCATAAACGGCTGAGCTTGTCCCAGAAGCTTGAAAGCATAGGCGAAGTGGTCTATTATTATTGCGTCAAGAAGTTAGGCTTAGGCACGAAGGAAGTAAGGACGAGCACGAAACCACAGAAAAGCAGACGAAAAAAACAAATAGAAGAGATTAGGAGGCAGAAAAAGTTGTCCTCTGTTTATATACAATTTTGTTCTGGCTCCTTTCCAAAGACAAGAGTGCACACATAATAGAAAACAGGACACACATTTGTATACATGTAATGCTGGTAAAGTTATAAGATTTAAAACCACATTTCAAAGGACAACATCTACTGAAATATTCTGTTGCGTGGCTTCATATCTGATAAGGTCATGGAAGGAGTTGTCAGAACTGATTCAAGCAGCACCTTTTCACCTTAATTCACTGAAAAGTGATTTGTAGTTTAAAGTGAACTTAAATTACATTTTAATGAAATAGCCAGTTTTTGCTTTTTTTTGGTGCCATATGCAAGCTGAACAGCTTGTAATATATAATGAAATATGATCATCTTATTGACAGCTACAGTCAGTGATGTTTTTCTTATTGAGTTGAGTACATCAATACATATGTATAGATATAAAATAGTGCAGACTATGTGACTTCTCTAGATCACTGAAAGCATGTTGGTGTTGAGATTTCATTGTTTCTAGGGATTGCTAGTTATTTCTTGATAGCAACATTTTATATATATATATATATTTTTTTTTTTTACAGTTTTGGAAGAGAATGTTGCAACAGCACGATTAGGTGCATCTGTAATTCGAGGAGAAATGAAAACAGCCCTGTTAGATGGTGATACACAAAATTATGATCTTGATAGAGGTTTCACCAGACATCCAATAGATGACAGCAATGGGCATGGCATTGTGATCAAATTGGGCCAACCATATATTGTGAATACAATCAAACTGTTATTGTGGGACAAAGATATGAGGTAAGATCACTGATGACCTTATGTTGTTGAATCAGTGGGCAGATTGTTTCCAATATTTGATCTATTCTTGTACTTTTGCTAGCATAGAGGCTGTGTTTAAAAAAGTGAGATTGAGGCAGTAACTATTCTCTGTTCATGGAATCAGTCAATATGTTGTAGAGTATAATTGCAGTCAAGGCATCCCCATATCTGCTCCACCATCTGTCCAAGCATTTCTCAAAGCGTATGCAGACTGATGATGTCAGATGTCGTTTCTATAAGGTGTTGATTATAAATACATCTGCTTTTACCACTAAGCACTCCCGATCGACCAGATCCCTTTTCCACCTTTAGACTCCTCAATCTCTCGATATATACATATAATTGTCCCTCCCATTCTCCTTCTCTTCTCTTAAGGAGTGAAGAACAAACTTGGCGATGTCCTCTTTGTCCAGAGTAAGCCTACATGCATCACCAGAGCTGCCAACAAGCTTATCGGTTATTTCATTGCCATATACATCTGCATACCATGGACAGTACATCCAGGTTAACATGTTCACCTTACAGTCATCCAAGAGCTGCATCCACTCTTGCCATAGACACTGTCTGTCAATCTTCTGAGGCAGTAACTGGAGCCTTAAAGTTGCTTTCTGATGGTAATAATATTAAGTAGGTGGTGATCATTCATGTCAGATTTCCAGTTCAGGTTTTGGAGGATTTAAAACTCATGACTAAGACATGATTCTTCTTCCTCCTCATTTGCCTTTCAACGTTAAGGTGATAGATAATTTGCAGTCTTTTGCTCTTCTGTTGGCCTCTGCTGTTGTTATGTTTCCTAGTGTTTCTAATATTCCATCAATTCATCTTTTTTCATGAGATACAATTAAATAGAATATTTAGATATCTAGCTCCTCTATCCATCACTTATCTGGCTATGGTAAAGGATCTTGTTTTCCCAAATAAATCTTAGAGCTATGATGGTAAAAGTGCTACCAGATGAATTTTCAAGACTGAACGGGTTGAATAGTTTGGACCAGATAAAGGGTTAGTTCAGTTCGACAGATCATTCTAATTGCACATCAAACACGCCCATAAGTGCTCAGATCTCCTCCCAAGTATGTCCCTTAGTGTGGAGACCAACAGCTCCAATTCTGTATTGATTTATTTTTCTGTGTCTCCTTTCTGACACCTCTAGATTTGAACCGATGTTTGTATGGTCTGGACATGATTGTAGATTCATGATCATTAACTGAATCAGTAGTTCGCCCTACCCCTCTGAGTACATTCAGAATGTCAGCCTAGTCCACTGAGCATTCGCCATTCCCGGCAAGCTGTCAGCTCATTCGTTTCCTTGTATGTCCGAGTGTCCAGGGATGAAAATGAAACAGATAACGTCAGTCCTGAGTACTTTAGTGTTTGTTCGCCAGCTTTTGCCTCTAGTGCAGTCCCTGGAGACTAGAAGTTTGCATGTTAATCCATTTTTCTCTGGTAGCTGTGTGCACAGAGGTCCTTTGCCGCACAGGCAGATAACTCCATATTTGGAGATAGTTATATTTTTTCCATTGATAAGTGATTTACATTTCTAGTCGGGCCTGCTGAGACCAGGGGTGGTTGCCACAAAGAAAAATACCAAATGGTGCAGCTGGGATTTGAACTCGTAACCTCTCTGTCTCGAGGCAGGCATCTTGACCAGTCCTCATAACCATTGTTTTGAGCCACCACCTTTAAATTTTCCTGGGCATGCTCAACAAGTCACTCAAAAACAGAACAGTGCAATGTTATTTTGACTCTGGTGGCTTATAGTTAGAATCTCAGGACTTTGGTGATTCATGAGGATTTAGTCATTGGGGCATGTAGATATTCAGGGTTATAATAAAATGGAACTTCAAGAACACCTATATTTGGGACTTTAATTATGGACAAAGGAAACATACTAAAGTAACTTTATGATGATTTTTGGAATGAAGACATGACCTTGTTTGATGAAACTGAGACCTGAAGGTCATAGGCATGTGTGATCAAGCGATTTGAGGGGGTGGCAAATTAGTGGTGTGTTTAGTCTCCAGCTACTGTAACCGTCAATAATTTTCTACGGGCGCTGCAAAATCCATAGTCAACTATGGCTAACAGAGGCTACTACTAGTATAACCATCAACATACAACTCTTATAATCTTTTACAGGTGAACTGAGCACCTTAGAGACTTCCTCAAGTGCACTAATGTCCATTCTGTGTCGTTTTTCTTTGGTTCTTTCCACAACAATTAGTTTCTCTTGTTGATTTTCTAGCTTCAGATATTTGATATATTTTCAGGTCATATTCCTATTACATTGAGGTGTCCATGGATGACAAGGATTATGAAAGGGTGATTGACCACACAAGCTACTTGTGCAGATCATGGCAGAAACTTCACTTTCCTGCCAGAGTTGTCAGGTTGGAGTGTGGATTTAATTTTTATTTTGATAGAAAATGTTGAAGGCAATTTTTATCAATATTGACAAGTGACAAGTTTTAATGACCTGGTCAGAATCATCTTCCAGGAAACAGTGAAAAGCCGAAGGGAAAGATAAAAGGAGGAAATTGATTGATGATGTCAAAGTACCTTCAAATGTCATGCTAAGACTTTGTGTCATGCCAAAAAAGCATAGATATTGCTGCTTGCTGTAAACTAGTAATACACTACTCACTTAACGTCCTTTAAGGGTGGAAAAGTAATCATCAGATTAATGCAGAAGATTGGTAATATCAGCATTTAAAAGAACTCAGATTTTAGCACAGAGTGCGATAAATTTGATAAAACAATGAACAATTCATTGTGTAGCTTCATATCATGTTATTTTGTTGTATGTTTAATTATATTTTTAACATATCTCCAATTAACAACATCCAAACACTTTTTTTTTTTAAGTTTGACTTACATTTACATTTTAATGAGATAGTAACCATTCTTTATTTAAATAAAGAGCTGAAATTAATAAGAAAACCCTTTGTAAATAAAGAGACAATAAACAAATGTGTGTTTACTGATAAATGAAAGTCTGTTATTTAGTTATCTTCATGTAGTTTAAGTAAATATAATCTTAATGAAACTTTAAGTGTATCAACAGATATAGCTTTTTTTCACATTTATATATTTCAGGTGACACCTATATCGATTAAATTTTTTAGGTTTTGCTATCATCATCATCGAGTGCCATTTCCGCAATGAATGTTGACTACCATGGGGCGCCATTCTGCTGTCTCTTGCTTTGATGGTGCAGGTTGTCATAGGCTGATTTGTCCATCTTTTGATGTTACTTGTCCATGTTAGTCTTGGTTTGCCTCTGCTGCTTCTTTTACCTTGTATTTTCCCCTCCAACATTACTTTTAGTAGGCTGTTGTGTCTTTTAACATGACCCAAAAATCATTTGTCTTGTTTGAATTGTATTTAGTAGTTCTATTTTCATTTTTAGTTGTTTTAAGACTTCATTGTTTGTTTTCTTTTCTTTACATCCAGTTCTACATATTCTTCTATATATCCACATTTCAAAGGCTTCAATTTTCTGTTCTGTTTTCTTGTCTAATCTCCATGTTTCTGCACCTTATAGGAATGTTGAGAAGATGTAACATTTTGCTATTCTTAGTTTTAGCCCTGGTGTTATTTGTTTTGATGTTAGTATATTTTTCATTGCATTAAAATTACTTTTTGCCATTCATATTCTTTTGTTTATTTCAGTTTTACATTTTCCATCACTGTTTATAGTATGGCCAAGGCAGTTGTAGTTCTGAACTGTCTCCAGGTCTATTCCTTCAATTTTGATAATCCACTTGTAGGTTTTGAGTAGTTTCTTTGTTTATGATCATAGTTTTAGTCTTTTTGATATGCATATCTAATCCATATTTTTTACTTGTCATGTTTATTTCATTATGTAATTGTTGTAGATCTTTAGGACCTATCAAGTTTTGCTATAACATTTTTATATACTGAAAATTAACCATGGATCTGTCTTCATTTAGGTATGTAAAGGTTGTCGGAACCCATAACACAGTCAATCGAGTTTTCCATCT
Source organism: Megaustenia siamemsis (assembly GCA_032433765.1). NCBI lineage: Eukaryota > Metazoa > Mollusca > Gastropoda > Stylommatophora > Ariophantidae > Megaustenia > Megaustenia siamemsis. The sequence continues at coordinate 35,049,938 of JAVIAB010000124.1, forward strand.
TGTTTCATTTGAGTGTTCTTACACAAATCGGCAATTTCATATTGACCGTGGCTTGATTGGTAAGTCATACTAATTTTACTTTGTTTTCCTATTTTTGGATTTTATAAAACTTTTCTTATTAAATTCTTCAGTTCCATGTTACATTTTAAGTGTTTAATTTTCATCTTGCACTATTGTGGTACTTGCAGTTTATCTCTCGTAATAAAATGCTAAATTATTGTTGATTTCATTTAATTACTTTATTTTAGTAGTTAAATAAATAGACTTTTCCTTCTTGTAGGAATTACTATTTAACTATAGAGTACAAGACCTCTCTGTAGGTCATATTTTTACAAGATGGAGTAAAAATTATACCATTTAATTGTTACATTTAGAGTTCTTAAAGTAAGATTTTCTTTGAACTTTTGCTACACAGTTGTGTGTTTACCCTAGCAGAGACACTGGAATTCATTGCTGTAATCATTTCCTGGATTAGGGGGTTGGGTGTACTTGAGGTAAGACATTGGCCTCTGGACAAGAAGGTCTCAAAATTCAGTCTCTCAGGACTTCTCTAGAGATATAAAGCAGGTGAACGCAAAACAAACAAAATTTCCAGGCTTAGATTAGATTTGTGGCCTGAAATTTGACCCGCATTGTGCTGTGGCTTTTGGATGTGTTAGTTGTCATCAATCCAACCGTTTGTTTGGCTCCCTCGTAGTGTCTTTCGCTGACTATCTCGTATTACAGATGTTCGTTTGATGTCTCACCGACAGATGAGGAGATTTCCCTTGTCATAAGAAAAGATAAGAAAAAAGAAAAAAAAATTCGTGAAAATTAGCAAAATTAATAAACAGCCAATTTTGTACAATAGTGCAGTACTTTTTACAGTGCTCTTGTTGTGTCTGATCCAACATCAAAGAAAACAAATCCAGCACTCAGGAGTGGCTGTAAGTAGTAATTAGGAAGATATAGGGAGGGGGGATGGATGTTTGCCAGCGACAAACTGTCAAATTCCAAGAATTTATATTTTGAGGTGGGTAATGATAGTCTCGTAATCAAGGGTTAATATTTATTGTTTATTGTCGTAGGCGTTTTTTTTTTTTTTAAATAAACTAGGTTTTGAGAAAAAAAATGATTTTCTAAAATAAAGTACTATTTTTTTTACCAAACCTTTGTTTTTTATTTCAGTACCTACAGAGAATGTTGCAACGCACCAAAATAGTGCTCATGTTATTGAGGGTGTGTCTAGAACTCGAAATGCCTTGATCAATGGAAATACTCGTAATTATGATTGGGATTGTGGATATACATGTCATCAGCTGGGCAGTGGTGCAATTTGCATTCAACTGGCACAACCTTACATACTTTCAACCATGAGGTAGCTTACTTGGCTTTTCTGTGACATAATTATTGTTATACCTAATAAGCATACTAAGGAATACTTTTACCTCTTTCAAGAAGGGAACTGTCTTAAATACAGTCTCCTGCTCTATATGATCCCTGCATTGCTGCGGCTAGGAACTGCTGATGTTGAAGATCATACTGTATTGCACTATCTGTTGAAACAGAAGACTCCAATTTGCCCAACAACAGGAGGGAAATTGAGAAAGTCTTTTTAACCCACCCTATTAGAAGGGTTGAATAGTTCATTCCTCATTACCACAATATGCTGCCTTCATTTCGTAGCATTTATATAATCAGTGCAACACGTATGCCTTTTAAGTTAGTAGGCTAATTTTTTCCTCAGAGTTTCTATTAAATTATACATCAAGCAAATGGAAATTTTTTTTTAACACATTCCGTACCATGAGCAGCAAAATGCAGTTTTAGTAGCCGGTGCACCGAGCCCAAAAGCTGCATTTTGCTGCTTTTAATTGATAGAAATTTGTGCAATTATTTCCACAAATACCATGTAATTGCAATACCCTGCCTGCAGATTGAATTTCTATTTAAACTGAATGATTTAATATTTAAAAAAACAAAACACTATAGGGTGGTTTCTATCAAAGCACCTAAAAGCATTAATAGTCTTCTTGTATAAAGTAAGTTTTTATTTTCCTTGCTTTCTATTCAGTGTTTGTGTACATTTTTACAATAATCAGTGGAGTTTGAGTTGAGTTTAATGCTGCAGGGTTGATATAAATCATTAGCTTTTAGATGTAGTTGATCTGGTGGGCTACAATAGTTTTTTTTTATTTCCTGGTTCCCACTGAAAGTAGTTAATCTTGTGGGCTACAATAGTTTTTTTTATTTCCTGGTTCCCACTGAAAGTAGTTAATCTTGTGGGCTACAATAGTTTTTTTTTATTTCCTGGTTCCCACTGAAAACTTATATAAAGGAAAGGCGGGCTGATTGGTCTCGAAGTAACATGCCCGTCTCGAGACCGAAGTTGTAAGTTCAGCTGCACCAGTTAGGATTTTTATTTGTGGTTTCTCTCTACGGCAACAACCCCTGGTCTCAGCAGTGAGGCCTGACATTGAAACGTCAAATGATTTTCTCACTAACGGAAAAAGGTATGAGTACCTCCAAAAATGGAGTTATCTGCTTGTGCGGCGAGGGACCAATGTGTACACGGCTGCCAGGGGAAAATGGATTAATACGCAAAATTCAGTCCTAGTCTGTAGGGACTTTTCGCCAGAGGTGAAAGCTGGTGATTGAAAGTAAAATATAAAGGAAAGTTGCATAGTAGCTTACATCAGGTGCTATGACACCGTGTTGATTTTATTTTAACGTTTTCCTTCTCATGTGTACACACACACAAATACTCACTTATTTACTCACCTAATACTGGGGACATCTCATAGCTCTTATTTCAGTTTATTCAATGTAAAAGCCTATAAATTATGTCAGTTGGGGCTACCCTTACTACTTAATGACTATTTCCTTCTATAAAATGTGAACTAATTTAATGAACCACATGCTTCACTATATTTGGACAATGATATGTCAAAAGGTTACTTCTTTGGGACTGTGATGATAGAAGTTACAGCTTCTATATAGAAGTCTCAACTGACCAGCAGAAGTGGACACAGGTTGTGGACAAGCGAAATGAGCTCTGCAAGTGAGTTTATATTTTCTTGTGGTTTCATGAAATAAAATAATAAACATTTACTAAAATGAGTTTTATGGTGCTATATTAAATCTTTATTGCTTTGTGCGTGTGAATCATTGAAAATGAGACAGTCTGAGAGACTTCTTGCAATAACAGAGATGGGGTTTATGATAATAAATTACTGGTTTGGCAATGACATTTTCTTCAACTGTTCTTCACTTCCTTCTATTGGGACATACAAAATTGTAGTGCTTGTTTACCTGGCATTTTCAACCATTGTTAGATGCTATTGTATAGATTTCTTGATGTTGTTCCTCAATCTTACTCTGGGTCTGCCTCAATCTCTGCTTCATTCTCCTTTTCTATGTATGTCTTGTATGGTATGAAATCACAAAGCTTGCTATCCATTCTATTTGTTGTCTCTAATGTAATTGAAGATATTGCAAGTAAACAGTATTAAGATTTCAGTGCTATTTAAAATGCAAAGAAAACAAAAAATTCAGGAGCAGTACAGTGAGGACAGAAGACTATGCCTGTTGGAATGGCGAGAAGGTTAGACTTAAAGAGAAGATGAAACTATAGCAATTGAAGATCTGACACAACATGACAAAGTGGTTGAGAATTTGGAGTGCCGGATTGATCTATAAACAGAAGACTTTGGTATGAACTGACTGTAAGTACAGTAAGTCACGATACATATAATTCTGGTGATAATGACATATTTATTTTAAGTGGGTTAACAGACAAGAAACAATTGTCATAATTGTAACTTTGGTTTTGTGGGGGGGGGGGGAGGGAATGTTCTTTCCACACCTTGCTAGGCCTATGAGAAACATGGTGGTGGTGTCAATATTTACCTATGACCACACGGCACATTTTTGTATTACATAGTCAGTATCACTACAAGCTTTATATCATTATCATGCATTTTAACTAATGAATTTTATAACCACATAGATGTGGTGTGTAGTTCTAGTGAAACAGGGAATAAAAGGGGGTGTGTGTGAAACGGCTTGTAGCAGAGTGATAAATGAAACAGAGTATAAAGAAAAGAGGGTTTGGCTGAAACAGGCTATATTAGTGATCTATCTATCTTTCGTTCGCCTGAAGCATTGTCTATATCTGCAATGTCGTTTCCTGTATAAATGTTACTGTCTTTTGTAATTCTTGCAGTGGCCCATATAGTTTTGTCTGTAGTGTTGTATCTATGGGCCAATGGATTTTCCTCAGTCTACTATATTCAGTGCAGTCTTGAAGTATGTGTTCAGCAGTCTGGGGCGCCTGTCCACATGTACAAGTAGTTGAGGTGCCGATCTTGAATTTTGTATACATGTGACTATGGAGTCGATTGTGTCCTGTTCTGAGACGTATAATGATAACTTGTTCATATCTATTCATATTATAAAAGGCATCCTGATTTGGGGCTTGTGGTCCTCTGATTGATTTGATTATCTGTTTCTTATGATGGTATGTAACAGGTGTATCTAGTTGTGTGCCTGTTGAACCTTCCTTTGCCAACTGATCTGCTTTCTCATTTCCTGGTATTCCACAGTGAGATGGGATCCACTGCAGGGCAACCCTGTGGTGCTTGCAGAGTTCAGTCAATAAGGTCTGCAGATGTGGTAATTTTCTGGATTGTAGTGCCTGGAGTACTGATCTTGCATCTGTCAAAAACACTACAGGCTGCGGGCTAAGATTAATGTTCAGCAGTTTTTCTATTGCTAACTTTATTGCTTGTATTTCTGCATCATAATTGTGACAATATTTCCCTGTTGCTATTTTATTCATATCCCTAGTGTTATTTGGGTATTCTATATATGCACCTGCTCCCCCATTTTTTACTGCATTCTGTGCTGATCCATCTGTATACACACGAATCCATAGGTCTTGTGGGTATTCTTCATCCAGGAAACTGAGAGTTATTGTTTTTCGCTGTAGACTATTCTGTTCCTCTTTATCAACTATTCCTTTCACTTCTGTCCGTATTTGAACTGATAATCCAGATTCCTCTGTCCAGGGAGTCTGTTCTGGTATGGGCAGTAGGGGGTTAACAGCTCTTGGCATGTCTGGTGTTTGTCTACTAATACGCTTGGCTTGGTGGATAAAACTGCTTCTCTTAAGTCGTCCCAATGCAAGATTTTGGAATCGGTCCTTCATTGGATGTCTCGGCATGCAAGCAAATTTTTCTGCCTGTATCAGCACCTTTGTGTCCCTCCGTTCTCTCAGTGCTGGTATCCTCCACAATTTCTCCATCTCTAATATTGGTGTTGATTTCATTGCTCCTGTGATGACCCTAAGTGCCTGGTTTTGTACTTTATCCAGTTCTTGAAGTGTGGTGTTTGATGCTGAACACCATGCAGATGATCCATATTCTAAATGTGGGCGTATACTCTGTTGGTAAACTTTACTGAGTATTTTCCCACTCGCACCCCACGTAGTTCCACACAGCTTTCTTAGAATAGCCAATTTTCTCCTTGCTTTTTGGGTTGCCTTATTTATCTGCTGTTTCCAAGATAGTTTGTTATCAAATGTAACTCCGAGATACGTAGCCTGTATGTCTTCTTTCACAGGCTCATTGTTTATATAGATGGCTCCTGCTTTTTGTTTTGGGGAAAGAGTGAAAAGTGTAGTACTGCATTTGTCTGTATTGATGCTGATACACCATCTATTTGTCCATGAATTCAGTGCATTCATAGCTCTTTGTAACAATTTGGAGGCCACTGTTGCATACTCCTCTGTGCACCACATTACCAAGTCATCTGCATACATTGCCACTTTGATACCATGTGGTAGTTCAGTAACTAGGTCATTGATGTAGATCAGAAAAAGTGTTGGAGATAGTACCCCTCCCTGTGGAACGCCCTGGCGCAGTAAGACCTTCTTACTCTTAAGACCATCCAGTTGCACTCTGGCTCTCCTGTTATGCAGGTATGCTTTGACCCATTTGTACATCCTGCCATTTACTCCATAATTTCTCAGTTTCTTCAAAAGCCCTTCCTTCCATACCTTATCAAATGCTTTCTTTAGGTCTATCCATGCTGCTAGTACCAGTTTCTTTTCTTGAAACGCATCCTCAATTTCCTGGGAAAGATAGGTTGCCTGATCTTCGGTAGAGTAACACTGTCTAAAGCCTGCTTGTTGTGGGACAAGGAGATTTTCACTTTCCAGGTACCACTGCAGTCTGAGATTGATTATACGTTCCATTGTTTTACACAAACAGCTTGTAAGGCTGATTGGTCTATAGCTGGATGTCATTGAACCATCTTTTCCTGGCTTTAGTAATGGTATCATAATTGCTTCTCTCCATGCCTGTGGCACTTTACCTGTGATCCAGCAAATGTTGTAGATCTGCAGTAGTTTTGCTTTAGCTGCAGTTCCCAAGTTCTTAATCATTTCATTAGACACTCCATCACTACCTGGTGACTTTTTCATTTTTAATTTGGATATTGCCAGCTCTAGCTCTCTTTGTGTAATGGGTATTTCCATGACTTCATGTGCAGTCTCTTCTTGTCTTGCATTTTGTTGTTTTAGACGGGTCTCTTGACGTTTCTCTAGGCTAATTTCAATATTGTTGTCATTTGCAAAGGAGTCTGCAAAGTGATTTGCTGCATGTTTACCTGTTAGAATGTTTCCATCCTTCTTCAGTGTAATTTTTGTGTTCCCTTCTGTACCCTCATCATTCAGCTGTTTTACAAGCTTCCACACTTTTCTTGTGTCTCGTTCTAGATTCATGTACTCTGTTTTCTCTTTCCAACTTCTCCGTCTGGCTTGTAGTTTAGCCCATTGAAATTTGGCTTTAGCATGCTGATAGTTATTGTGGTGTTCCTGGCAGGGGTTATTTTCTGCTTGTTTTCGAGATGTTTCCATGTCATTGTGCAGTTGCTCTAGTTCACTATTCCAGTATGGTTTGTAGTGTTTCCGTGCCCCTCTGGGTATTGTTTCACTGGCAGCTTGTATTATTAGTCTACTGAATTCATCAACTATTTTGTTGATGTCTCTGTCTGTATTTAGATCTTTAGTCAGTACACTGGTGTAATGTTGATACATTTTCCAGTCTGCCTTTTTGTAATTCCATCTGGAGAGAGTGCTGCTCTCCCTGACGGCCTCATTTTGCACCACTAAAAAGACAGGTCGGTGGTCGCTGCCTCCAAGTTGTTTCCCAACAATACGTGTGATATTCCAATCCAGGTCTGGTGAATGGAAAGCAAGGTCTGGTGTAGATGTGGTATGCCATGATCTGGAATAGAATGTTGGTGGATCTGTTGCCTGGTTTAATAGTATAAGCCCATTGTCATCCTGCCAATTTTCAAGTTCTTCACCTCTCTTGTCCATATCTTCATAGCCCCAGCTCTGTGAATGGCTGTTAAAGTCTCCACATACAATTATTCTTTCTTTTAATGTAATTGTGTCTAGTGCTAGTGGGCGGTCACTCGGACAGTAGTAGTTTAGTAGATGGAAGTCTGTATTTCCTGTCCTGAGGTGCAGTATTTGATATTCCGCCCCATCCATATACACTTCAATCTGACATGCATTAATGTTGTTCCTTATAAGAGTCAGTATTCCGCCCTTTTGTCTGTTTTTCCTGTCAGATCGGTAGCACTGGTATCCCCTAATCTTCAAGGCTATGTCGTTGTTTAGATGGGTTTCCTGCAAACAGCATATGCTTACTTGTTCTTCATGCAGGATATTTTCTAATTCTATCTTTTTACTGTACCCATCTCTTTTGCTGTTGATGCCTTCAGCATTCCAGTGCATTATTTTGAGTGGTCTTATTTTGGGTTGGCCAGTAACTCTATTCTCTCGCCCCCTGACTCCACAGAGCGATTGAGAAGGACATCCAGTAATATAGGTTGGGCCCTTTCGAGGCTGAGGGCCCGGCGCTGCACCTGCCTGAGTGTCCATCACAGGGCGAGTGCCATATCGATTTGCAGTTATAGGCATGCTTCCCATTGGCGTGAGTGCGTGGCATCCTGATTTTTGTAGTGCGCCTTTTGGCTGGTTGCCTCCGACTTCAGCACTTAAAATTGCTAGAGCAGACTGTGGTCTTGCACGGGTGTAGGAAGGCCTGGCCAGTCTTGGTTTTCAGTCCCTGGTGACTGTTAAGCCCCATCCCCACGACAAGGAGCTGGCCTTGATGGGGTATATTAGTGATAAAGTAGGGAATTAGTAAACAGAAAGGGGAGATAATGAGAGCTGTAGGAGAAGTGGCCAAATAAGCGTGAATTGGGTGAACTGTTTTAAGGGAAGTGGGGAAACGAGGTAGAAAGGAGAAACAGAGGTAGATTTTAGTGAGTTGCATTCGAGCAGTGGTCCAGTGCGGACGTCTGAAGAAATTCAGTCGATACCGTGGACTAGTGAAACAGAGTAGGGAATGAGAGAAGGAAAATAGAGGTCAAAAGGTGAAGGCTAGAGACAGCTGTAAACAAGTGTCAATTCATTGTTCACGGGATATAAGAAGGTCAGAGGAGACAGACAAGTAGAGCAGGTTTCACTGGATTTTAGTGAATAGGTGAGAAGACAAAGAGTTGTATATGAAAAAGAGTCTGAAAGTTAGGAGGGACTTCAGTTAGACAGGAGAATCCGATGCGGACACATGGGTAGTTTTTAGTTTCATGTGATACCGTGAGAGAGCAAGTAGTTAGGACTTGTTAGATGAGGAACGTAGTTGTTTTGTTCTTCTCAGAAGGACTGTGAGAGAATAGTTAAGATTTTTCAAGGAGATAGTGATGTGTGAATTTAGGAAGCTAGTAAACTAGATAGGAGTCTAGTATTCACGGAGCTAATATAATATGTGAATTCGGAGTTATGAAACTTCAATTTTGTTACTGTGGAAAACAGTTTGCCGACCCTGAGATAAGGTTTGGAGCAAGGGAAGGCACACATAGAAATGCGTTGAGTTATGATACTCGCATTTAGTATAATGGGTTGTCTCACTTATGTAGGCTGTGATTGACGCAAGAGACTTATTTAGAACTGATAGTTCTGAACCTATGAAGGTTGTGTTAGCAGCAAAAGAGACATTTAATCACACCATGTTAGACGCTATGCGTTATCAGGAGACTATTCGGAACTGATGGTTCTGAACCTATGAAGGCTGTGTTTAGCGGCCAAAGGGACATTTGTGCATACTATGTTAGACGCGATGCGTCATGAAGAGACTTAATAGAACTGAGTGTTCGTCACATATGAAGGCGGTGGTTAGCCGCAAGAGAAACATTTAATTGAAACTATGTTAGACACAAGGCATCCTGCAGAGAAATACTGAGAACTGATGGTTCTCATTGTATGTTGGTTATGATAAGCTCCGTGAGAAGTAGTTGCTAGTGATTTCAAGACAGAGATGTTACACAGAAGCTGGGGGCTGTCTGGGCCACCAGAGGTTAATGTTACTATGAGCGTGTGTATTGCAGCGGTGTCGAGAGTTGACACTGCAGTATTGTAATTGATGATGTCAGGAAAAGTGTCCTGTTATGCAATAAAACCAGTAAGTGAATTTCTTTTGTACAAGAGTCATTGTTCCATTATGTTGACTTTGTGATGTTCCTGTCATCGCGAAGAACGAGCCAGAAGGGTGTCGCGGAGGCTATGAAACACAATGTGAAGTACGAAATTTCTATCGATCCAGAACCAGAGATGGAGAGATGCAGTCTTCATCAAATCAGCATCCAGTGCTAGGCGGTGTCAGAGTCACTGCCTGGTGCTAGTTAATTGTCCGGCCACAACGCAGGAAACATGGAGGGTGGACATGCATGAAGTACATGTCACATGTTCACAGTTACGATCATCATCATGAAGGGTTGTCCTCAAGGGTTGGGGATTGCCATCAATTATTATATCTCTTCTGCAGTCAGTGGAGCAGGAGCAGAACAGGGAGTTATACACATCCTATGACTCAAGAACTATCATCACGAGACAGGGGCACATATTGTTATCTGTCCATGTGAATGGGGTCATAATAATACCTCTGGTGTACTCCTGTATTCAGCAACATGTTGGGAGTTATTGGAAAAGCGCTCCTGGAAAAGCAGCTGCGGTCAAAATTGTGCTGCTTCGCGTTTTCTTATCCGTTTCACTAGGAAAGAGTAGTTTAATAGACGAAAAGTTAAGTTAAGTATAGGGCGACAGCCAGATAGTTTAGTTGTAAGAATTCCAGGATGTGTGAAGGCTGTGAATAGCTTCCACTATGAACAGTGACTTTTTTATCATGTTGATCGCACACATTTGGAATTTCATGCAAGAATTCCTAGAGACCTGGTAAGCTTGTGAATAGCTTCTACTATGAATAGTGACTTTTGTTGATCATGTTGATTGCACACATTTGGAATTTCACCCAAGAATTCCATAGAGACCTAGTAAGCTTGTGAATAGCTTCCACTATGAATAATTGATTTTTGTTGATCATGACGATCACACACATTTGGAAGTTCACGCAAGAATTCCATAGAGACTTGATAAGCTTGTGAATAGCGTATACTATGAATAATGACTTTTGTGTTGGTCATGTTGACTTGCACACCGTTGAAATTTCCTATGAACATTCCATGGAGATATAGGGGCGTGACACGCTCTGAACTAGGGCAGAGATAGCTGTGGTAGTAATTAGCGGAAGACGGAAGTCACATCATCCAGAGAGGTGGGAGCGGGAGAGCGAATAACTATCAGGGTTAGCACGGCAAGTCTGAACCTTATGGGCTCCCTACCCAATCACGTCGTCAAGTCAACTTAACTGTCACAGCAAGGGGCCAGTGTCGGACTCAGGGTGTCTGACAGGGGCATATGGAGGGCAGCATATCGACGGCTGTGGGCGGCATGGTGAAAGAGTAACGTCCCATGAAAGTGTTACATCGTAGGTGCATTCGCAGCGCCCGTTTTGTTACATTGTGTTAAATGTGGCTGCTACATTTCTGTTACACTAGGATACCCAGCAGCACTTGGATTGAGATTGATTAGTGGCTTGTGCACCAGACAGTTTGCAGTAGTATCAGTGGTTAACCACAACTGATCAAGATTCCACTCCACCTCCCTCTGATGGGCCTGACAATAGACTTATCAGTCTGGCCAAGTGAGTTCGGAATTCTCTTTCTGGCGTTCACCGGTGGCTACCAAAGAAATAGATAGTTCTCTTTGCCGTCTGCCCTTAATAGGACATTAAGTGGGTTTAGATGCATTGTGTTGTGGTTTATTTTGCTCATTTAAGCCAAACACATCCGACTTCATGATGCATTTTTGAGTACCGGGTTGTCTTCCTTCTTCATTTGTTAATCGCTGACCCAGACAAGATAGTCTATCTACAAGAGCACTGCTGAGATATAGAACAGGGTCTTAATCAGCTCTGTTGTTCACCAGTTCAGATGCATGCAGTCAGCTGCATCAGCTGTTAATCGTGGACCCCACTCTGTTTAGTTTCTGGAGGGGTGTCTTGGCCTCCAAGTTAGCAATTGAAGAGTGAATACAACTTGGTATTAAAAAAAATACCATGTGTTGTGTCAAAAGTTGTAGATATCTGCAAACCACAACATAATAAATTATACCCATTTAATATACAGAAGAGGAAGATTAGCTAATATATTTTACGGCCAATGAGTAAGAGGAAGATTTGGTGATCAAAAGCAAACAACATAGTTGACATAAATAAAATATCTGAGATTGTTGACTAATCTACTCCACTAGTTCACTTTTAACTCATAAAATAAGTTTCAATCCATGATGATAGGTCGTCTTGCAGAAGCTTGTTCTTAAAGTTTTTATTGTGCTCTTGGTAGGTTATTATTTGTAATTGTATATATTGCTTTTGTAGATCTCATCTACAATTAGGAAGAGAATGTGGACATATGTCTGACATGTGCTGAGAAGAGACAACAAATCTCTTATAATGGGAAACATCAGGATACAGAAAAAGAGGAAGACCTAAAGAGACACTAAAAAGAAAACTTATAAAAGAAGCACGGCAGGTATAGATTTGTTAGATAAGATCAAACATCTCGCCCAGAATAGAGATTGGTGGAAAAAAAACACTACAAGCACTATGCGACGTTTAATATTGCTGGAAAAATCAAGATATTGCTTTTAAGTTTTATGAATTTCATTTACTACGTAACAGTTATTATAGGCTGATTTGTCCATCTTTTGATGTTACGCGTCCATGTTAGTCTTGGTCTGCCTCTTTTAGCTTGTATTTCATAATACATTAATGTAATTCCTTATTATTAATTTCATAATAATGACTTGTTTTCAGATCATGGCAAACTGTTGCATTTGACCCACTACCCGTTACATTCATTCGTATTGTAGGAACACACAACACAGCTAATGAGGTTTGCTTGTTACTGTATAATGTGTGCTGTATGTGTTCTTTGATCACTTTAATTTATTTTATTGAGAACATGACAGATTATAAGGAAATACTAGAGCTAGCAAAAATGAGCTATAAATACTAGATTATTAATAAACTAAAATGCTCAGAATAACAAACATAAGTTCATCATCATGTGCCACACCTGTTGGCTTAGGTTAGGTGGTCATGTCCTTCCACAATTTTCTATCAACAATGCCTCCTATCAATTCTGTTGTTGACCGTTTTCCATGCCATGACACCAAGCTATCTAGTATTTTTTCTCTTTGTCATCCATGATCTCTCTTTTCCTGTATTTTGCTAGTTGTAACCAAGTATTCCAACTTTTCTCTTTTTATGATGTGCCCGAAAAATGTTGATTTAAAAAAAAAAAATATTTTTTATGAGCTTCCTTTTTTTGTGTTGGCCTCTTTGAGAGTTTCCTTGTTGGTCTTTTTTAGCTGTCCAGGAAACTTTCAACATTCTTCTGAGAAATCCTATCTCTGTGGTCTCTAATTGTCTTTTCATTTGTTTGTCTACTGTCCATGATTCACTTCCATAGGTCAGAATTGGATCTATATAGCACCGATTAATTCTCTTTCTCACTTCTATTGACATAGATTTGTTGCATAGAACGTTTTTAATTTTCAGAAATGCTATTTTGGCTTGAGCTATTCTGCTTTTTATTTATTTCTGTGGTGCATCTGATATTATTGTGCACAAATTAACAACAACAACCCCCCCCCCCAAAAAAAAAAAAAAAAAAAAAAAAAAAAACAGTACAAATAATGAAACCAGAATCGAAGCATTTTTAAAATAACAAAATTCTGATAATATAAATCCATCAGCTGTCAGTATAAGTTGTTCATAATGGTTGCCAACTACTGCTATTGAGATTTGTTGATTAAATTTTGTAGAATTTGTTTCAGTTTGAAAATTGTCAGTGGGGTAGTTACAGTTTACATTTGAAACAACTAATAAATAAATTACACAGGCTGCTGCTATTGAGAGCATTAAAATATGTAAATATTTCAAAATTAAACTTTGTTATTACAACCAATAATATCATCAAGTAACTTTATTTATTTTTTTTTTACTATGAGCTGGTTGTTGTTCAATGTTAGGAAAAGAATTTGCAAATAACACAAAATACTTGTCATAGAAGTAGTTTCAAACATTTTATGTTGATAGGTGACCTATGATAGTTAATATCTTCATTTTTCTATCATCAGGTCTTCCACTGTGTTCACTTTGAAAGTCCTGCAAATACTTCCCTTGGTAACCTTATCAATAGTGTTCCCACAATGAGCACAGCCATTGGCCCTCCGAATAGTCCACTGTTGTTTCCTTCGCAGCAAGGACCTACATACACATTACAGGAAATGGAGAGAGGTCCATCACTAAGTCGTAGCAGCAGTAGCATTAGCAGCCGCAGTGAGAGTCAGCAGAGTGTAGCACCAGCTCGCATCCACTTTCCTCAGTTCTATGGTCCCCCTCTACCCCCTCCCATGCCACAACAACCACAGCTACCACGGCCATCTCTGTCCAAGGCTTGAACAATCCACTTCAACATATGGAGCTGTATGCAGGCCACATGCTTCAGCAGCAGGATGTGCCTGAGGCAGATAGAGTCAACACAAACTGAAGACGTACATTTGTTTTATTGATTATTGATACAAGTGATGCAGCTTGAAATTAGATCAAGTAAATTATCTGCTATAAACTCAAAACCAATTATGTATGTTTATATTTTATCCCATTTTGGTAAACAAAAGAATCATTTATTTATTGTTTTAGATAGAAATTTTGGTAAAAATTAGATATATGTAATTTATAGTTGCAGGTTTTTTAATAAAAAATAATTCCATACCAAAAAGTTGTTTCATTTGATATCCTTTTGGGGCCATAACATCACATGGATTTTGTTTTGGACTGATATTTCTCTTTGATATTTTGAACACATAAAGTGTTGTAAATAATTCTTTATCATGAAGAAATATTTTGCTTTTGTTTATAAAAGCAAACCTGTATAACTTTTAAAAATTGATATTTTATACTTCAGAGATGTGTTGAATGAATGAATTTTATGAGAAAAAGAATGATTGTTGTTAATGTAAATGAAAAGTAAGACATCTCTGCAGAAGATATTTGTCGTAGTTGAAAGCACCCTATTTGTTCATGAAACACTGATGCTACTAGAACATCTAAAACATGTCCCTTCCTGACATGGAACAACTGGACCTGAGATAAAAACTTAACTTGCTGCTTCTCATTGGAGTCATATCCTTGTGATTTTTTTTGTTTCAACAAAATGAATCATTGTGTTTTGTTAAAACCTGAAACATCATTCAATGAACAGTCTGCCTTATAAACAGCAGACAGAAGTGCAGAAGTGTTTTCACAAGATGTACAGTATAAAAATGTGTAACTCAAATTCACATGCCTTTTTCTCCTTAATCATAGTATTTAATTTTTTGGGGGGTTTCTGTTTTATTTTTTGTGTCCTTCCATCTTCTTTCTTCTACCTTTTAGCTCCCAGTGGAGCATAGGTCTTCAACAAACACTTTCCAAGTCGTTCTGTTTTTTGCAATTCTTTTAAGATCATTCCATGTCTTCCCCATCATCTTCATCTCTGCTTCAATCTGTCTTCTCCAAGAATTCCTTGGTCTTCCTCTTTGTCTTTTCCCCTGGGGATTCCAAAAAAGGGCCTGTTGTGTAATACTCTCAGTTGGTTTCCGTAGTGTGTCTCCTATCCATCGCCATCGTCTTCGCTGTATTTCTTTATCCACTGGTATTTCACCGGTACATTTCCATAATTCCACGTTTGTGACTTTGTCCTGCCATTTCCATCCTTTATTCTGCGCAAGCATCCATTAATGAAAGTCTGTACCTTCGTGATTGTCAATTTTGTTATTCTCCATGTTTCACAGCCATATAATAGAACCGACTTAACATTGGAGTTGAAAATTTGTATTTTTGTATTTAGCCTAATTTCTTTGGATTTCCATATGTTTCCCAGTGCAATGAAAGCTCCTCTTGCTTTTGATATCCTTATTTTGGTATCGCTTCTTGCGTCCAAGCCATGTAAACAATGTTGACTTTCCTTGTCTTCAACGGTTTATCTCATTCTGTTAGAGAATTTCACGCTATCTGTTACCACAGTGAGATGGCGGATTTTAAAAATCTAAACACGGGTTTGATAATAAATGTGTGTACACAGTTCGTTAACCATCGCTGTAGATCAAGTCTTTATTCCCTGGCTTCGTTAGCAACAATAGAAGCTAATGACCTTACTTGTGCAGCGGGTTGGTTTGGGACAAATTGTACGTTACAATGTCACTGCTATAATGGCTTAGTTTGTGACAAAACTACAGGGACATGCCCAAACAATGACAGTTGTCAGTACACAATTTTCGGACCCCAGTGTCAGTACTTGGATTTTATTTGCAAATATGCCCAAAAATCTGAACCTACTTTCCTGTTTGATGGCAACGACACCTCATGTAATCCGGACACAGATTCTACATCAGTTGAGGCAACTCTCAATCAATCTTTGCCGTGCTCCTGGTTTAGGATTTATGCGAATGACTTAAAATATCCGGACAGTTTCACGGTAAAACTGAATGGTTCTACCTCATGTAACAATGTATCAAGGTTTGTAGTTAGTTCGCACGAGATTGATGCCTTCTGCCCTGGGGCTGGTCTGATCAACAAGTTACGGATTGAAAGGGCGATAGTTGCAAATATCTGCTCCAACTACATTGGCGGGGGTCGGAAACTTGCTCTCAAACAGAACACAAACCAGACCGTTTTAATGCACAAAACATTTGATGCTTGTTATACAGGAGACGGATGTGGACCAGAGGCCGCAGTTAATAGCAAAACAAAGACCAATCTCTATGACAATGACTGCACACACACACACAATGGAGAAGTGGAACCAATTCTGTTTACTGGTATCTGAACTTTGCAACGCCCCAGAAGACTCACATCATTCGAATCTATCATCGAGCTAGCACTATGATTCGGGTAAAGAATGACACTCTAAGGGCTTTCTCTGACAGTGGCGGAGTAGTGTTCCAGTATAATGATATATCCTACCCTAATTTATCTGTGAACACTATTGTAGTCAAAACACAAACGTCAATGGCACACATTAAGATTGAGTTCTCACCGACCATTTCGCAGGCCGACAGTGCACTGACGGTATGTGAGGTGCAAACATTTACAGACACCTATTGTCTGGACGAGCAGTCTTGTCGTTTTGTGCAGTGTGTAGTGGGTGTAGTAAAGGCTGCAATGTCATCATCGGTACTTGCCACGGCTACTGTTCACATGGGATCTATGGACACGACTGTTCCGGGTCTTGTCTCAGTGTCTGTCCTTTATTTGAGGAAAAATCTGGAAAATGCCTACATTGTAAACATCTTGGCTATACCTGTAATGACACTTGTCCAGATGGTAATTTTGGGCTACAGTGCGAACAGATGTGTTCTGATGGCTGTGACATCATATGTACTCTCAAATGTCCGGACAACTGTTTCAACGACACCTGTCAACAGTCGATCGGGAATCTGTACATGCAAGAGAACGTTCTATGGGTCAGACTGCACTCTCAAAACTCCGGACAACTGTTTAACGAAACCTGTGATTCTCACGTTCAGAAGAGTCTGCCGACTACAACAAGCCCAAGCATATGGACACTTTAATGTGTTTCTGTGCTAGACATGGTTCATTTTTTGTTTTTTTTTTGGTGAAGCCATGGCTAATATCTTGCTGTGTTTCTGTCCTAGCCATGGCTCATATCTTAGCTTGTGTGTGCTGGCCATGGCTCATATCTTGGTGTGTGTCATGTTAGTCATATCTCATATCTCGGTGTGTCCGTGTTAATCATGTCTCATATCTTTATGTGTGTCTGTGTTTAGTCATATCTCATATCTTAGTGTGTACCAGTGTTAGTCATATGTCATATCTTTGTGTGTGCATGTCTGGGTTAGTGATATCTCATATCTTTGTGTGCATGTTTATGTTAGTCATATCTCATATCTTTGTGTGTGCATGTCTGTGTTTGTCACATCTCATATCCTTGTGTGTGCATGGCTATGTTAGTCCCATCTCATATCTTTGTGTGTGCATATCTATGTTAGTCATATCTCTTATCTTTGTGTGCATGTCTATGTTAGGCATGTGTCATATCTTTGTGTGTGCATGTCAATGTCATTTATATCTCATATCTTTATGTGCATGTTTATGTTAGTCATGTGTCATATATCTTGGTGTGTATCTGTGTTAGTCATGTGTCATATCTTTGTGTGTGTATGTCTGTGTTAGTCACATCTCACATCTTTGTGTGTGCATGTCTGTGTTAGTCACATCTCACATCTTTGTGTGTGCATGTCTGTGTTAGTCACCTCTAGTGACTCGGGCAGATGGTGCTCGTAAACCTGGGAGGGCCTACCATCTAAGGGCAGAATCCCCCTACAGAAAAGATCATCTGCTGCCTTGCAGGAAGATTGGGGACAATCAAAGGCTAGGGAAAGCAAACCCGAATAAAATGCTGGCTGAAATCGGATGCACTGGGCCACTGGCGCAGAACACAGTGCAACGTATTAACGGGTGTTCAGTCAGAGTGGATCTGACAGACTCTAATTATGATGTTCTGTCTGTGGGGGCGATCAACACACTTAGCCTGATAGCTGACTTCATATGAGAGTCTGGAGTCATTACTCTGATTGAGTCCTGAACGCAGAGAGAGAGAGAGATTTTGGTATCGTTTTCTGTTCCTCCCTCTTTATCTATATTACTGCCCAGATATATATAAGATTGTACGTCTAGTAGAGGTATTTCTCCTAGTTTTATTTGGTTATTGCCAACTGCATTAATTCTCATAATGTTGGTCTTATCTCTATTAATCTTTAGTCCTAGCTGTTGTGATCTCTCATCTAATATACTCATTTTATCTTGCATCTGTTGGTGGCTGTGTGATAGGAGAGCTATGTCATCAGCAAAGTCTAAATCATCAAGTTGTTTGGTCAGTGACCACTGGATCCCATTTCTGTTGTTTTGAGTTATTTTCATAATCCAATCTATGGCCAGTAGAAAGAGAAATGGAGACAGAAGGCATCCTTGCCTTACTCCTGTTCTTATTTCAAATGCTTCTGTAAGCTGTCCTTCATGCACCACACTACATTTTGTTCCTTCATACATTGTTTTTATCAGGTTAATAAACTTTATGGGGATTCCATAATGACTCAGCAACTTCCAAAGCATTCTTCTGTCTAAACTATCAAATGCCTTTTCGTAATCTATGAATCCAATATAAAGTGGGGATTTTAGTTCTAAACTTTGTTCAACTATTATACGTAGAGTAGTTATTTGATCAGCACATGATCTGTTCTTCCTAAAACCTGCTTGTTCATCTCTCAAGTGTTTCTCTATAGCCTCTTTTAGTCTCTCCAGAATGATTCTGCCTAATATTTTTCCTGGCACTGATAGTAGCATAATTCCCCTATAATTTGTGCACTCCTGTAAACTTCCTTTCTTTGGTAGTTTGATCATATAACCTTCTCTTCAGTCTTTAGGTATTTCTTCCCTCTCCCAAATTTTATCCAATAGATATGTAACATCTTGGTAGAGGTGATAATATCTGCTTTGATGGCTTCCGAAGGAATTTCATCTGGTCCTGTGGCTTTACCATCTTTTAACAGTTTGATGGCTTTCATTATTTCTTCTTTGCTTGGTTTTCCGCAGTTAACGTGTAATTCTTCTTCTGCTGGTAGTATATCTGGAGGATTATTTGAGCCAGGTCTGTTCAAAAGTTCTTCAAAGTGCTCCTTCCATCTCTCCATTTGTTCCTTTATATTACTAAGCAGATTTCCTTTCTTATCTTTGATAAAGGCGTTGATCTGTTTGTATTTTCCACCTAATTTCTTTGTGCTGTTGTACAGTTCTTTCATATTCCCTTTATTTGCTGCTTCTTCTGCCTCTTTAGCTAATTCATCTATATATTTCCTCTTATCCCTTTTAATGCATCTTCTCACTTCTTTATTCACCTCTGTGTAAGCTTCCTGTGTCTTGGCTTTATTACTTCTTGTTTTGCTTTTATTTATGTCTGATTTCTTGTATTTTCTTTATTTAATATTATCCAGGGTCTCTGCTGTCATCCATGCCTTATTCTGGCGTTCTCTTTTCCCCAGTGTTTCTTCGCATGTCTCTTTCCATATATTTTTTACCTGTTTCCAATGATCTTCTATATTTATAGTATTTTCTAGTTGTTGGAGGACTTGGTATTTGTTTGATATTGTGACTGCGAATTTATCTTTAATTCCTTGTTCTTTAAGAAACCCTACATTGAAATACGTTCTGCCCTTATTCGTTGTAGTATACCTTTTTAATTTAATTTTAAGTTTGGCTAACAGAAGATGATGATCAGAAGCTATATCTGCCCCTCTATATACTTTTACATCCTGTAAGGATGACTTAAACTTATTATTAATACATATGTGATCAATTTGATTTTCCGTTCTATGATCTGGTGACACCCATGTAGCTTTGTGTATTCTTTTATGTTGGAATATTGTTCCTCCTAGGCTCATTTGATTAAGGGCGCAGAAATTCACAAATATCTCTCCATTCTCGTTTATATCTCCAAGTCCATGTTTTCCCATAATCTCTTCAAAGCCTCTGTTGTCTGATCCTACCTTAGCATTTAGGTCTCCCATCAAGATTATAATATCCTTGGCTCGTCTTGCATCCATCTGGCATTGTAGCTGTTTATAAAAATCATCTTTAACTGAGTCATCTTTATCGTTGGTTGGTGCATAGCATTGTATAATGTGTAATTTTATTTTGTTTTTGGTTGTTCTAAATGTTGCTCTCACCAGTCTTGGTCCCACTGCCTCCCATTCTATTAGTGTCTTCTGTGCATTCTTTGATAGCATTATAGCTACCCCTTCGCTATGTTGTGCTCCTGGTTCCTGGTGTCCTGATGATAAAATCATCTCCCCTGTATTCAATTTTATTCTCTCCGCTCCCAGCCATCTTGTTTCACACATTCCCAGAATATCTATCTTGTAGTTGTTCATTTCTGCTGCCACTTGTGCCGCTTTTCCCTGTTCGTTAAGGGTACGAACATTCCAGGTGCCAATTCTGGATGATTTCCTGGTAGACAAAGGGTGAGTCGGCAACCCGGATCTAATCATCTTCCCGGATGAACTAACAGGATCATAACTGTGGCCTCCATGATGTGTTTCAGTTGCAAACAAATATTTGCAATTTGCCTCATTTTCAGTTCTGTGCAGTGCAATTCTGACTTCTTCCCAACCACAGAGAGTGCATGCATTTTAAATAAAAAGACACAAACTTGTACAGATGCACTGCTGGTAAGATTTTGAGACATCAAACTTTACATTATTGTGGAACATCTACTGGGATCATACTTTTGCAAAGTCTTCGATCTGATCAGTCATGGTAGAGGTCATTATGGTTGGCTTACACCAGTAGTTTTTGTACTATCATAAATCAACTTGTTATGTGTTAAATATAATGAATATTTTAGAATAACTGTTCAGGTGTGATTTTGCAGCTGTACACAGAACTAGAATTGAGAACACGGTCCTTCAAACATTAAAATAAATTTAATGTATGTTTGCTTTCAACAGTTGTTTCATGTCAGAAATGAACATTACAGTTTAAGTAACCACCTGAGCATTTCTCATTGTAAAGCTAAAAGTTTATTCACCTTGCCTTTGTTTTTCATCAATGGCATCTAGAAAAACTTGCCTCACCTCACCAAGATAGAAGATAAGTTGTAAACTTGATGTTCAAGTAATATGATTTATCCACTGCTGGCAGAAATAGAAACTCTTTTGAGCCATTAATATATGGTTGAATTATCATTGAGATATGAAAACAAATGTTAGTAAAGTTATAAAGTAAGCAATTGTTTCTTTCTGACATTCGCATGATGACTACTACAGGAATTTATGGTCCTCTTTGTCGTCCATCCTTAAAAGGACATTAAGTGGGTGTAGATGTGTTGTTTTGTGTTTTGCAGTAGTACTGTGATATTTGCGGCTTTCGGTCCAGCTGACTTCAGTTCCCTCTTTGATCTCTACTCATTTGGTCAGACTAGACTAGTTCGACTGTTTCAAGAGGTGGAGCAGGGTCTGAATGGTTCTGGTTCACTGATTCTGGTGCAAGTCATCAGCTTGTGTTCAGAGTGAATCTGACAGTTTCCACTCTATTGCTGTCAGCCGCCTTGCCTCTAACTTGGCAATTCAATTTAATGATGCCTAAGAGGAGTGGATGAACCAATTGATGTTATGTGCAATTTTTGATGTAGGAATGTGTTTCAGATGAGTATTTTAGGAAACGTCACAAATTCTCTGAGAGAGTACATTTTTTGAACCTCGTGTTAATTTAATAAGATTTATCTAACCTGAATGGTATCATTTGTTAACTAACTTTAAACCAGAGCAGGGTTGCCAGATATATTTTTGGATTTTAGGCCAAAAAGTGTTGAAAAAAAGCCAAATTAGGCCAAATAGTCAATTAAAAAGCCAAAAAAAAGGCCAAACATTTCTGCTATACTCACATCACATGAAACTCTCCAGATCAAGATTATTAACGTCATCCGCATCAGAGCTACCTGATTCTACAGCATACAAATTCTCTGATGTAAATTCTTTGAGCATTTTTGCTGATGGGATGAAGTCTTTACAACATTTGTTTGAAAGCAACAGTTCTGCTCTAATCCTGACAATAGAGTCAAGCAAATGCAGTTGCATCTTATTCCTTGCTTTTGTCTTCACTGACGTTACAATGGAGAAAATTCTTTCAACTATGGCATTGCTGCATGGGGTGATCAGACAAGTTAGGGCAAAGTTGGCTAACTCTTTGAATGACTGATGCTGATGTATGCCAATCCAAAACTGTTCACTGTCAGTAGGAAGTCCATCCTTCTTAAACATGGTATCTTCTTTCCAATCAATCAATATAATTTTTCTGTATTGTTCTTCAATAGTGCTGATGTTACTTCCTGCTAGGTGTAAGAAGGGTAAGTCTGAAAACGTTGCTCTCGAAGCTTGATTTAAAATAATCCGTGGACTCAGCTTTGATAGATTTTGAAATATATTACTCGCCGAAGGAAGTCTACATGTTATTTGATTGAGAGCTTCCTCTAGCATACACATACATCTTTCTTTGACATTTTTAATTTCGTGATGAGCGTCAGTGTTGTTGTTCTTTTGTAGGAACGTATTACATTCTGTTAAAAATTTGATACCAAAATCAACTTGATTTATATCCTTTCTTTGTCCATTTGTATCATACAATCTGTTCTGAAGACTTGCCTTTTGTAAAAATAATTCTTGACACAGTTCATGAGGATCAGCTTTAGTTTGTTGAAAAAGGCCATTGAGTCTTTCAAATTCCTGCACAACGGGTGTTGCGAAAACAAAGAACAAGTAATTGTTATAATCTAACATCATGTCCTTTAACAATCGTGCTTTGTATTTTGTGTCAAACTTTGACTGGGCTAATTCAGTACTCATGAAATAAGCCTTTAGCTCTTCCCAATTCATCAGAATATTAAACATAACTTTTCCTCGCACAAGCCATCGAGTAGCTGATGGTTTCTCAAAAGGCAGTGGAGCAGTTCTGGTTGACTCATATTCTGTAGGTGTATTCATCACTGTAAATAATTCTTTGTAGGCTTCTCGTCTTAGGCTACTGTGGGAAAACCATTGCGGTATTTCTGATAGTAAAAATCCTATATTTGACGGTAGCTTAGCTACTGCATAATAAATGCAAAGTGCCAAAGAATGACAAATACATTTCAGCTGTACACATGAAGGAGATACATTTCTTAATCTAGACCACACTGAGTTGTTACAGCCAACCATGTTTGACGCTCCATCTGATGCAAATCCAATGCAATTTGTGAGACTCTGGCCACATTTTTTTATTTCACCATCAATCAAATTAAATATGTTTTCTCCTGTTGCTTCTTGCACGGGAATTAGCCCAAGATACCCTGTTAGAATTTCCTGTTTTCTTTCACTGAAAAACCGAATTAAGATACACAAGTATTTTTGTGTGGAGACATCTGTAGATTCATCTAAATGATGGCGTATTTCTTGTCCTGAAAGTCATGGATGAGATCCGTTTTTAGTGCTGGCGATATTATATTTTTTATTAAGCATGAACATTTAGTTCTGTGCAATTTGATGTTTCCTAATGTACTGCCCTGGCCATGTGCTGTCATAATTTCACTCAGATGGTCAATTGTGCGAATTGCACAGTGGCAGGTCATGCTTACAGCAATTTGGAGCTCTGCTGTTTTAACTTTATCGTTATTTTGTCTAGGACTTTGAGTGACACTAAGTTGTGTCTGACTATTTGATGGAACTCTCATCATGTGCTTAGATGATTTCTCATGATTTGAGATGTTTCCTCTTTTTGGTACAATCGTACACCGGCAGAGTTTACAATATGCTGCCTCTGATCCATCAGAAGCTTTCATGAGCCATGGGTATGTTTCTTCCCAAATACTATTGTACTTACGATTGCTATCATAAGATGCTTTCCATTTCTTTGATGAAGAAGCCATGAGTAACACAAGTAATATCTTTATCAAACACAGCGTAGACTAATGTAAATAATTAGTCGACTTGTTAAGCGCACGTCCTAGGCACACTCCTGTACGACGACTCACGACTAGTCACGACCAGGGTAAAAAAAAAAAAAAGTAAAGTACCCCCCGTCACGCCGAGTGGCGTATAGGGAAATATGGTGTTAGTGACCCTATATTTTACAGACCTTCAGCACATGATTTTTGGGGTAATGTGGTCGGTATTACGCCCGTGCTGCTTTTACTTTCCCAGAAAAAATCCGGTACCCATTTAAGGCTGGGTGAACCCGGAGCCGTCGGTTGGGATCGAACCCTACCCCTTGTCCGTAGTAGTCCAGTTCACTAACCACTGAGCTATCGCGGCTCCTACTAATTTTTAGGGAATTAGTAAAACCCAGGTGTCCTCGCCAGGGTACGAACCCCGGCTGTTGCCGTGGTAAGCCAACCGCCTATCGATTGCGCTAACCGGACACCCACGACCAGGGTTGCCAGATATATTTTTGGATTTTAGGCCAAAAAGTGTTGAAAAAAAGTCAAATTAGGCCAAATAGTCAATTAAAAAGCCAAAAAAAAAGGCCAAACATTTCTGCTATACTCACATCACATGAAACTCTCCAGATCAAGATTATTAACGTCATCCGCATCAGAGCTACCTGATTCTACAGCATACAAATTCTCTGATGTAAATTCTTTGAGCATTTTTGCTGATGGGATGAAGTCTTTACAACATTTGTTTGAAAGCAACAGTTCTGCTCTAATCCTGACAATAGAGTCAAGCAAATGCAGTTGCATCTTATTCCTTGCTTTTGTCTTCACTGACGTTACAATGGAGAAAATTCTTTCAACTATGGCATTGCTGCATGGGGTGATCAGACAAGTTAGGGCAAAGTTGGCTAACTCTTTGAATGACTGATGCTGATGTATGCCAATCCAAAACTGTTCACTGTCAGTAGGAAGTCCATCCTTCTTAAACATGGTATCTTCTTTCCAATCAATCAATATAATTTTTCTGTATTGTTCTTCAATAGTGCTGATGTTACTTCCTGCTAGGTGTAAGAAGGGTAAGTCTGAAAACGTTGCTCTCGAAGCTTGATTTAAAATAATCCGTGGACTCAGCTTTGATAGATTTTGAAATATATTACTCGCCGAAGGAAGTCTACATGTTATTTGATTGAGAGCTTCCTCTAGCATACACATACATCTTTCTTTGACATTTTTAATTTCGTGATGAGCGTCAGTGTTGTTGTTCTTTTGTAGGAACGTATTACATTCTGTTAAAAATTTGATACCAAAATCAACTTGATTTATATCCTTTCTTTGTCCATTTGTATCATACAATCTGTTCTGAAGACTTGCCTTTTGTAAAAATAATTCTTGACACAGTTCATGAGGATCAGCTTTAGTTTGTTGAAAAAGGCCATTGAGTCTTTCAAATTCCTGCACAACGGGTGTTGCGAAAACAAAGAACAAGTAATTGTTATAATCTAACATCATGTCCTTTAACAATCGTGCTTTGTATTTTGTGTCAAACTTTGACTGGGCTAATTCAGTACTCATGAAATAAGCCTTTAGCTCTTCCCAATTCATCAGAATATTAAACATAACTTTTCCTCGCACAAGCCATCGAGTAGCTGATGGTTTCTCAAAAGGCAGTGGAGCAGTTCTGGTTGACTCATATTCTGTAGGTGTATTCATCACTGTAAATAATTCTTTGTAGGCTTCTCGTCTTAGGCTACTGTGGGAAAACCATTGCGGTATTTCTGATAGTAAAAATCCTATATTTGACGGTAGCTTAGCTACTGCATAATAAATGCAAAGTGCCAAAGAATGACAAATACATTTCAGCTGTACACATGAAGGAGATACATTTCTTAATCTAGACCACACTGAGTTGTTACAGCCAACCATGTTTGACGCTCCATCTGATGCAAATCCAATGCAATTTGTGAGACTCTGGCCACATTTTTTTATTTCACCATCAATCAAATTAAATATGTTTTCTCCTGTTGCTTCTTGCACGGGAATTAGCCCAAGATACCCTGTTAGAATTTCCTGTTTTCTTTCACTGAAAAACCGAATTAAGATACACAAGTATTTTTGTGTGGAGACATCTGTAGATTCATCTAAAATGATGGCGTATTTCTTGTCCTGAAAGTCATGGATGAGATCCGTTTTTAGTGCTGGCGATATTATATTTTTTATTAAGCATGAACATTTAGTTCTGTGCAATTTGATGTTTCCTAATGTACTGCCCTGGCCATGTGCTGTCATAATTTCACTCAGATGGTCAATTGTGCGAATTGCACAGTGGCAGGTCATGCTTACAGCAATTTGGAGCTCTGCTGTTTTAACTTTATCGTTATTTTGTCTAGGACTTTGAGTGACACTAAGTTGTGTCTGACTATTTGATGGAACTCTCATCATGTGCTTAGATGATTTCTCATGATTTGAGATGTTTCCTCTTTTTGGTACAATCGTACACCGGCAGAGTTTACAATATGCTGCCTCTGATCCATCAGAAGCTTTCATGAGCCATGGGTATGTTTCTTCCCAAATACTATTGTACTTGCGATTGCTATCATAAGATGCTTTCCATTTCTTTGATGAAGAAGCCATGAGTAACACAAGTAATATCTTTATCAAACACAGCGTAGACTAATGTAAATAATTAGTCGACTTGTTAAGCGCACGTCCTAGGCACACTCCTGTACGACGACTCACGACTAGTCACGACACGTTCGTTTTGTTTCAATTTTGAAAATGAACTATTTTGAAGAATATTCCTAGAATGAAACATTAAGAATTAAGACCTATGGATTCTGAAAGTGAAAGTAATTTGCAAAAGTGCGCCAAATTCTTATTAAAGTCAGATGATGTGATGCATTTTTGGAGCAAAATAATTATATTTTTAAAGAACTTTTACTGAAATTGTGGTTTATACTTTTTTTTTACTACTGGTTTAGAAAAAAAAGCCAGGAATAAGCCAAAAAACCCAAAAAAGCCAAAGAATTTCTTTAGGCCAAACAAAAACCAAAAAAGCCAGATTTGTGGAATTTGGCCTAAAAAAAGCCAAATTGGCAACCCTGGTCACGACACGTTCGTTTTGTTTCAATTTTGAAAATGAACTATTTTGAAGAATATTCCTAGAATGAAACATTAAGAATTAAGACCTATGGATTCTGAAAGTGAAAGTAATTTGCAAAAGTGCGCCAAATTCTTATTAAAGTCAGATGATTTGATGCATTTTTGGAGCAAAATAATTATATTTTTAAAGAACTTTTACTGAAATTGTGGTTTATACTTTTTTTTTACTACTGGTTTAGAAAAAAAAGCCAGGAATAAGCCAAAAAAACCCAAAAAAGCCAAAGAATTTCTTTAGGCCAAACAAAAACCAAAAAAGCCAGATTTGTGGAATTTGGCCTAAAAAAAGCCAAATTGGCAACCCTGAACAAGAGTTGTAGACCGTACCAAGGATAAAAATAGTTCTTTCATATTGTTGTAATAGCAGATCAATTTTATTTTAAAATGACATGTGTCAAAATCTGTTTAAGTTAAACCAAATTGTATTTTTATTTGTATATACGCCCTGAAAATGAAAGAATTGGGAAAATTAATTGGGCTATCATATTATTTTTCATCTAGTGAAAATGAGATAAATATGAAAAGTTAGCTACCAAAAGTACTTGACCTCAGTAGAGGATGCTGTAGTTTACTGCACACACAAATGGAACCTGTATAATGTGCTGTGATAGTTTCCATGGTTACCTTATATTGTTTATACCATTGCTGGAGAATAAACTCAAATAAAATAGCATCTGCAATAAAATTAATGTGTATTTTGTTGAATATTTGTCTGAACTTGTAATAACCTGCCATATTCTGCTCTGGTTGCAAAATTAATAAGCTCAACTGCGCCTGAATATGTAAACCATTGCAGCTCTAATAGGTAAACTCTATACATCACCAGCAGGTGGAGTGTGCCTAATAGAGCTAAAGAAAAAATAGACATTTGCTTCACAAGGACAAATTAGATTGAAACATAACATCTGTAGAAAAACAGTTTTATTGTTTGTAGATTTTTTTGCACATGCCACCTTTGTATCTCTAGCGAAATCCTAGTCTAGGGACTGAATTTTCCACCACCACCCCCTCCTCATACAAGTAGATATTTCATGACTTCAGAAGTACTCTCTTATTTTTATCATAGAAAATTTTAACGTTTTGGGAAGTTTTTTTAATCTTGATTAATTTTGTCCTGACAGCAGCCGTTTTTGACCTACCCCTTGCAATTTCCAACTGCCAAGGGTTTTTTAACATGCGCAGAATGAACACTGGATTTTCTGTTTGTTTTTGCTGTTTTCTGTTAGAGCTAGGCATTAGATCTCACAATTCCGAGCCCAGGGGAGGATAAAGTCATGAATTAGATTTTTTAACAAATATATTCTACTGCCTGTGGTGGGAACAATCCAGCTGTAACTTCCTTCTCCAGTATCTAGTGTCTTATTGGCCAGCCCCCGCTGTTTTATTAACTTGACTCACAGCCTGTTCTTTTCAATTGCAACTTAGTGTAAAACCAGGACATTAACTCTAGGCAGCTGAAAATGAAATGACATCACTTGAGATGAAATTCTGCAAAATAGTTCTCCAAATACCCTGGGTAGAAGAGAAAATAAGTGAAAACTGGCGGATTCAATAAATTAAGGGAACAACAAAAAAAAACAGACATTTTGGTCACATCAAATGCTATATTGACCTTGAAAGGACAATAATGGAGGGTGTAGTTCTATTGTACTTATTTAGATAGGATTTTTTAAATGGCTGGTGGTATACACAGAAACTGCGTGAGGAAAACATATGGCATGCTGAATTACCAACAAAATAGAAACAATTCTTTAAAACATTTATGCTAAAATTACCTGCAGTGTCAACTACAATCATCATCAGGTCGCATGTCATTTGCAGAATGTTGCATTCACCACCGCCCATCTGAAAGAATCTCTGTCTCTAGCCAGATCTCCAACTTCTTTTGTTGCCATGTTAAAAGTCTCCTTCATGTCTTGAAACCACTTCTTCATAGTCTGCCCCTGATGCGCACCCCCTGGAACCATGACTTCAATTATTGTTCTATCCAGCCCGCTGTGTCTTTTGACATGGGCATAGTATTTTAATTTCCTCTGTAGAATGATGTTTATAAGCCAGCTCTTTTTAATGTTTAAATCTTTTAATATGTCTTCAATGTTCTTTTTTATTATCCAAGTTATCTTAAGGATATTTTTGTAACATTTTGTTTGGAATTAATTGATTTTCTTTCTTGCTGTTTCCGAGATGTCCATGATTCACAGCAGTATGTTGTCAGTTACAATAACCAGTAAATAATAGATGTAAAAAGGCTAGAAATAACTGTTTTTTTTTATCATTCATCCTTATTTTAGGACAATTTCAATATATAAAACAAGGAGTCAGACAAGGCTGTGTTCTGTCGCCTGATTTGTTTTCACTTTACAGCAAACAGATTATGAGATCAATAGTAGACAAAAAAGGAATTGAAGTCAATGGTCACAACATAAATAATTTGCTATATGCAAATGACACAGTCCTAATAGCGGAGACAGAGAATGAACTACAAGAAATGATAGGCATAATAGTAAAAGAAAGCAACAAGAAAGGTCTCAGTTTGAATAGTAAGAAAACAGAAGTAATGGTCATATCGAAGTAACATCTGAAATACTTGGGCACAATAATAATATCAGACGGAAGATGCACCACAGAAATAAGAAGCAGAATAGCTCAGGTCAAAATAGCATTTCAGAAAATGAAAAATATTTTATGCAACAAATATATGTCAATAGAAATGAGAGAGAGAGTTCCTCTGTGCTATATAGAACCAATTCTGACCCAAGGAAGTGAATCATGGACAGCAGACAAACAAATGAAAAGACGATTAGAGGCCACAGAGATGGGATTTCTCAGAAAAATGTTGAAAGTTCGCTGGACAGCTAAAAAGACCTATGTGGAAGTTCTCAAAGAGGCCAACACAAAAAGGCATCTCCTAAAAAAATAAGAAAGAAACAATCAACATTTTTCGGGCCCATCATGAGAAGAGGAAAGTTGGAATACTTGGTTACAACTGGCAAAATAAAAGGAAAGAGAGATTGCGGATGACAAAGAGAGAAAATACTGGATAGCTTGGTGTCATGGCATGGAAAACAGTCAACAACAGAACTGATATGATGCACTGTAGGTAGAAGATTGTGGAAAGACATGATCGCCAACCTGTATGGCACATGATGATGATGATCCTTATTTTGAATGTTAGTTACTGGGTGGTGATAACAAACAACAGATGATGTTCCTAGAGAAATACAATGTTGACAGCTTTGGAAGACTTGAAATATGTTTACATCACATTATTGGCCCAGCACAGTAAATAGATTGCAAAAATACAGCTAACACATTGGATTGGATATAAACATATTTTTTTAATGAAAGAAATTGTCCTAAATTGAAAATGTTCAACATCTGTTAAAATAGGTAACTATGAGCTTGCAGCAACAACGCAATCACATATTTGGGGGTCATTGTAAGACCATTTTATGACTGGGGTGAGAGAGGATGGCAGTGAATTCATCAAAAGGATAAAAGAAGTCAAAATAGCTTTTGTCAAATTAAACAACAATAGGAGATTCACGCAAATAAAACACAAGAAACAAACCAAGGATGTGCTAAAGTTGTATATTTTCAGTACTTTTGTGCGAACCTGAATGCTAGAGAGCAAGAGGAAATGAAATTTCAAGATTCTGTCATAATTTCTGACAATTTATCTAAGACAAGTATTCATATTTTGATTAAACAGAATCAGCAACCACTCATGTGGTACAACAATAGGAGATACAAGTTGTGACAACACGTAGAGACAATGGAGCATTTAGATCTTGTGATGTGATCAGGTAAACAAAAATCAGGAAATAATTACTATATGTTTGAAAGTGAGGCAGATTAAGAACAACCTGGCGGAGAACAATGGAAACAATTGCAAGCAAAGCACTTGATGATGAGGATTAATTTGGTCTGTCTCTATTTTTCCCAATTTTAAAAGAGAAGCTGTTTTGTTGGCTCTATAGCTGGGCTACATATTTATTGAATCCTTCTGATTATCCTTTAATTTAGAACTTAAAAGTCAATGGGAACAAAATGCTAAAAAATCTTGACGGCCAAAACAATGAAATCATGGCGAGATATGAATATCAGAGACGTTTAATAACCAACAAAGAAGAATGATTTGCCAGAGAGAAATTATAAAGAGGGCTGGCTTTAGCAAATACAGAAATGAAATTAAATACATTGAGTATTGAGCCTTGAAGATCATGTTGCAGAATACGATCAGTGCAGTAAAATAATAAAACTACTGAGGGCAAGTCTCCGATAGCAACACGCAAACAATACACAAGAAAATTAGATCGAAGCAAAATGCTTCAAATTCTTTGAATACCTGTGATAATTTTTTTTTTAAATAAAAAGAAGAAAACTGAAGATCTCTCTCTCTCTCTCTCTCTCTCTCTCTCTCTCTCTCTCTCTCTCTCTCTCTCTCTCTCTCTCTCTCTCTGCGTTCAGGACTCAATCAGAGTAAGGATTCCAGACTCTCATATGAAGTCAGCTGTCAGGCTAAGTGTGTTGATCGCCCCCACAGACAGAACATCACAATTAGAGTCTGTCAGGTCCACTCTGACTGAACACCCGTTAATACGTTGCACTGTGTTCTGCGCCAGTGGCTCAGTGCATCCGATTTCAGCCAGCATTTTATTCGGGTTTGCTTTCCCTAGCCTTTGATTGTCCCCAATCTTCCTGCAAGGCAGCAGATTGTCTTTTCTGTAGGGGGATTCTGCCCTTAGATGGTAGGCCCTCCCAGGTTTACGAGCACCATCTGCCCGAGTCACTAGAGGTGACTAACACAGACATGCACACACAAAGATGTGAGATGTGACTAACACAGACACGGACACAAAAAACTGAAGACAAGAGAAATCCAAGCCCACAAGGAACCACGATGACAAATCTATTCATTGGATGCTGAGCTGAGGCAGAAACTATGGGCTACCGTCACGATCTGGAAAGTGTTGTCAACTTCATCATGGCAACAGAATTACAGTTCTGACCCCCAGGAACCAAAGACCAGATGAAAGGCTTCTCCTACCAGGACGGGGTGGGTGCAACAGTTGCATTACACGTTCCAGATATCCAATGCCAGTAAAAGTTGCATTCAAAGAAAGATCTATCTACAGGAAAGGAAACATCGGAAAACAAACCACTGCTGCATATTGTTACCAGTGAGAGAAGTAAAGGCTATAGGAAAAAAAGAAAAACAGAAAACTAGAAAACACGGACTGGGGGGGGGGGGGAGCCTTCAATAACCCTGGCCGGTATCCACCATACGAGAAGGAAACCTCCTACGTCAAATCACGGCCAACTATAGAAAAGGCCAGAAAGAGAAACCCAGCAACAGCTCCACTGGCGTGACGTTTTCAACTAAGCGAGATATAAACGACTGACGCACATTACCCACAACCGCCCCGGGTTGCAAAGCTGAAAACGTCACTCTGGTTGGGAATTTCCGGTGTTTCCCTTTATATCATCTGGCCTTCTCTACAACTGGCTGTCGTAAAACCAAGAGCTAGTCTGCCGAAGGCGAGTATGTCAGCTACAGCCTAGGAAAAAAAATCAGGACACAGACATACATATAGGAGTTTAGACTATGCTTCTAGCATATGTTATGCCATGATGATTCTACCATCATGATACAGGACTAAGAGTTTAGACTATGCTTCTAGCATATGTTATGCCATGATGATTCTACCATCATGATACAGGACTAAGAGTTTAGACTATGCTTCTAGCATATGTTATGCCATGATGATTCTACCATCATGATACAGGACTAAGAGTTTAGACTATGCTTCTAGCATATGTTATGCCATGATGATTCTACCATCATGATACAGGACTAAGAGTTTAGACTATGCTTCTAGCATATGTTATGCCATGATGATTCTACCATCATGATACAGGACTAAGAGTATAGATCGCACGATCAAAATACTTGAATGCCGAAGAGGAAGAAAAGTTATTTGTTTCAACATTTCTTTTAGCGGACATTTAAAATAAATAACTGGAGAAATTTCAATATATAGGAAGTCTAGTGGCAAACGATAATTGACAAGCAGCAGAAATAGACTCAATATACAACAAAGCTTGTTAAATAATCGAACAAATATCCCCATTATTGTCAAACAAGGAAATCACACTAGAAGCAAAGCGGACACTTTGCAACACAACACATGGGCGGATCTAGGGGGGTCATGGGGGGGCATTGCCCCCCCCCCCCAAAAAAAAAAAAAAAACGTACTTCTTAGTACATTCATTAATAAAGTGAGAGCAACCTTTGTTTACTTATTATTATTATTTTTAAAGAAGAAAAGAGGTAATATAAAAAAAAATTCACAAATATATAGGTCTATTTATTCAATCTTTTGATATTGAAATCATGTCCACGGAAAAACAACTAAAAAAATACGATATTTTTTGTGTACGATTGTTCTTCTGTGAAGAAAATGTTAATTATTTATCGCTCTGGCGGTGCCAAAATTGCCGTGCTGATTTGATTTTATGACAGCACAAGGGACAAGGGAGTAGATATGTTTGAGTTGTTTGCCGGTGTACATATATTTGTTATATAATTATATGCTGTAAAAAGGACTTCATTTAGTTGCGGACTACCTGTTTTATTTTAGTTGTTATTAATGTCTAAAGGTTTTTAATATATTTTAAAAATGAAACGAATTACAAATTTCTTTCAAAAAGTTTCAAAATCACACGAAACTGAAACTCGATCTGCTTTTATGCTTCCTGATTTTACACCTACATCTAGGGTCGATATTAGTCCTAGTGAGTGAAACGAAGGATAAAAAAATTACTATTACATCAACAACTACTAATACAGTTAACAGTGAGCCAGTTTCTGAAAGTGATCTCGTTTCCAACGCTAGTCTGCCTAATACTCGTACAATTACATTTATAAAAAGTGAAGCTGGTCCACTCAATAGTGATATTAATAATCAGTGTGAGACGGACTTGGGCAATTTAAATTATGGACCAGTGGCAGGACCCAGTATGGATATTAATAGTCAGTGTGAGATGGACTTGGGCGATTTAAATTCTGGACCAGTAAGGCCAGTCTTAAGATCTTACCCGCCTTCACTGTGTGGTAAAGTCAACCGTTCTTTTTCTAAAGCTTATTTTGAACAATATCACTGGCTAGAATATAGTAAACGAAAAGATGCAGCATTTTGTTACGTTTGTCGTGTATTTGACAAATCTTTTGCATGTGAAAAAACATTTACTAAATCTGGTTTTAGAAACTGGAAAAAATTAAAAGAAAAACTTGATAAACATGGAAAAAGTAAAAGTCATTTGTTATGCATGGAAAAATATGCAATGCATAAATATAGTAATGAAAAAGGAAGTGTCATGTCAATGATTTCAAAATCACATAAGACCGAAGTGGAAAAAAACAAAGAGTACATGGCGAAAGTTGTTGATGTTATTATACTTCTTGGAAGACAGGGCATTGCGTTCAGAGGACATGATGAAAAGAAAGAATCTAATAGTAGGGGTAATTTCTTAGAGTTCTGCGAGGTGTTTGCTAAGTATGATAGTACATTTAAACAAAATTTTACAAAAAACATTTCATTTTGTAGCAAAACTATTGTGAATGAAGTGATTGACATAACTTCAGCTCTTCTTTTTGAGAAAATAGTTAAAGAGGTTAAAAGATGCGAGTTTTTTGCAATTATGGCTGATGAGGCAAGATGTCAGAAACAGCAACAATTGTCTCTCTGCGTTCGGTATGTTGACGATGAACTCACTCCACATGAAAGATTCCTTGGTTTCTATGATTGCTCAAGCAAACGAACAGCAATAGATTTAGCTGATTTGATAATGACTGTTCTTCGGAAGTTTAGTATTGAAGGATTATCAGTAATAGCGCAAACTTATGATGGTGCCGCAGTAATGTCTGGTGATGTTGGAGGGCTGCAAGCTAAAATTAGAGAGTTTTATCCTGAAGCTGTTTACTTCCACTGTTATGCACATAAGGTTGCACTTATTGTAACAGACATTTGTAAAAACATAGAATCTTCAAGACTTTTATTCAATGCTTTGGAATCATTGTATGTACATTTTTCAAAACCGTCAAATCATGATGCTTTAAGAACGGTGTCAGGATTGTTACAGACAAAGCCTTTTGAAATAATTTCATTAAGTACAACTAGGTGGACATGCAGGTACCAGAATTGTAATCTGTTGATTAAACACTATGATAATGTAGTGGCAGCTTTAAAATTTGAAATTGACAGAAATGAAGACAAAGACTCCATAGAAGCCATTGGAATTTTGAAATCAATATCAACATTTAATTTCATTGTCAACCTGTTTGTTTTTCATGAAATCCTGTCTTATACCCACGTATTAAGTCTATGTATGCAGAATGCAAATGTCACTTTAGGACAGGCTGCAGAACTGATAACAAATACTATGCGGACAATAGTAGACAAGAGAACTGATGATGAATTTTCTAAGATTTGGAAGAATATTGAAGAATTTTCACTGAAACACGGCATATGCTTAGAAAGTCCTACTGTATGTAAGAAAAGAAAACATGAAGAAAGTGTGATGCTAAAAGACAGTTTTGTTCTCTCAACTGTTGGAAAACCCTAGATGGCCCTGAAAGTGTGAGCAATAAAGAATACTGGAAGATGAAAGTATATTTTGAAGTTATTGATGTCTTTGCAGCAAGGTTAAAGGAAAGATTTAGTGAAGAATCCTTACAACTCGCATGTGCTGTTGATGGGCTGTTTTGTTTGGATTATGAAAAGGCAACTCCATTTGTAAAGAAATATGCTGAGTGTTTAGGACTGAATGTTACTATCCTGAAAGCAGAAATATCAATTGTCAAAACATTAATTAGGAGCAAAGAAGGGGAAGTTTCACAATTCAGCTTTAGCCACTTAAAAGAGGTAGTAAACAAGAACACTTACCCACATTTTCATAAAATTCTAAGGGCTGCTATAACCATACCAATAAGCTCATCAGCATGTGAAAGAAGTTTTTCTGCGATGAGCAGGATTAAGACTTGGCTGAGGTCATCAATGACACAAGATAGACTTCGTAATTTGGCGGTGCTTCACATAGAAAAAACATTGCTTAAAAACACCATCACGAGTGAAGAAGTTATGCAGAAATTTGCAGAAAAGCCTAGACGAATTAAACTGATGTAATTGGTGAGTACAGATTTTCTTTTTTTTTGTGCCGTTTTAATTTTTATAAAATGCATATTTTATGCTGTATACTTATTCCCGTTATTATTAGAAAAGTCAAATTGCGTCAAAGGTCTAATGACGATTATACACAAGTGACTCACACCCTTATTGCTGATAGCGCGAAGATGTCTATGCAAACCTGAAACAAAACAGTAGGCCTATAGCAGTGCCCCCCCAAAATTTTAAGGCTAGATCCGCCTATGGTGAGAAAGATATTTCATCGGTGCTACTAAATAAGAGTCAACTCTGACTCATGGCAGTGAATCGAGGACAGTAGATAAACAAATTAAAAGACGATTATCTCTCTCTCTGCGATCAAGACTCAATCAGAGTAGGATTCTAGACTCTCTCGAAAGTCAGCTGTCTGTTTAAGCGAATCGATTGCCCCATATAGTTTCTCCTCCAGGGAGGTGGGCGTGGACCACATTGCTCTTCTCAGGTCTGCGTACTGGGGGCAGTCCTGTAGAACATGTTTTGTAGTCATATTGTCCAGTGTACAGTGGCATAGGCTGGTTGTACCTATTTTGAATTTGGTGAACATGTGATTTCTCATTCTGTTGTGGTCTGTGCGTAGGCGAAGTATGATGACTTGATCCCTCCTTGATAGTTGGTGGTATCCGTCACTCTCGTTATGCTTTGGGTGTTCTCGTTTCCATTTTTCATGGAACTGACCCTTGAGGATGGATTTGGCTTCATCATAACTGAGCGGATGGTTCTCTTGTGGTAATCTCCCTCCCTCCTTAGCTAATTTATCTGCGCGTTCGTTCCCGTGTATGTTACAGTGTGAAGGTATCCACTGAATGACTACTCTCTGGAAGTTTTTGCTGGACCAGGGTTGTTCTCAAGTCATCTAGTTCATTGTTCTTGGGGCTTTTTAGAGCTGATACAGTCGAACCTGTCTAAGGCGACCATTCACGGGACTTTCAAAAACTGGTCCCATAGGACAGGTGGTCCTGCCTCACAGGTTTCACATAATAAATAGAGCGATGAAAAAAATTTTATCCTAAGCACTATGAAAACTAACCTGCAAATCAGCGTAATCCATGAGTAGAACATAGTGCACATGTCGGTCTACAATAGCCACTGGTTGGACACTTTTCATAAAACACGATAGTTAAACACACAAAAATAAAACACACATACACAGATTCCACTTATACTGTACATGTATCACTTTTGACTTGAAAAAAAATCCAATATGGTAGTCTGTTGTTTGACAGATGAAATAAACGATAAGTTCAATTTTTCTCTCAAGTCCATGATAACGTCTAGTATGTCAGATCTCCCGTTTGTTATTGAATAGGTGCGCAGAAGCTCCAAAGCATTATGTGCATCTGCGATAGTGTATGTTTTCTCAATGTCAGTAGAATCTTGTTCGTTGTCTGATTCACTATTCACATCCTCAGCAGCTAAAATTGCAGTGGCAGGAAGATCCCAGTTTGTTTCTATTGTGTTGCAAGTTTGGAGCCCTGAATCAATCATGGAGATGTCTGTCAATTGGTATCCAAACAATTCTTTTGAAAGGTTATCCAAAGCAGTAGAAATTGCAGTAGAAACAATTTGCACGTCGGTCTTTGATGCAGATTCCATGTGCGTCAGAGAATATGCGTGTGTTTCAGCAGGACAATGAAAACCTGCTTTACAGAAACACTTAAGGATGGTTGAGTTGTCCACTTCTTTCCATGCTGCAGCAATCCAGTAGACTACATCCAGTAAATTGACCTGTTTCATGAGTTCGGTTCCGGAAGCATCCTTGTTTGATTCCATGACTGTGATAAGATGTAGAAGCTGTTTTTGTCTAAACTTTAATTTAAATGTCTGAATGACACCCTGGTCTAGGGGTTGAACTAATGCAGTTGTGTTGGGTGGCAGAAACTGCAGCTTAACATTCTGTAGTTCGATCTTGGGATGACAGGTAGCGTTGTCAACAAATAAAATAATGTGGCGCTTTTTTTCTGCATCTTACGGTCAAAACTTTTCAGCCAATCTTCAAATATAGCTGCAGTCATCCATGCCTTTTTGTTGTTTCTGTAAATCACTGGCAGTGTGTTTATGTTGATGTTTTTAAAAATCCTAGGGTTAGCTGCTTTCCCAATCACTAAAGCCGGTTCTCGTTCCCCCAACATGTTAGTGCATAGCATCACTGTTATTCGCTCTTTGCTTTTTTTACCCCCAGCGCATTTTTCTCCTTTGACAAAAAATGTTTTGTCCGTAGTCGCTTTGAAAAATAACCCGGTTTCATCTAAATTAAAAATGTCTTGAGCAGCGTAACCATAGCATATCTCGGATAATTTAGAAGTCCAGTCAGCCGCAGCACTCATATCTGAATCACCGACTTCGCCACATTGCTTACCAAACACAAGATTGTGTCTTTTAATGAAGGCCTCTAACCAGCCGTTCGATGCTTTAAAGACTGAGTTTTCCAATTCTTTTGCAAACTGTAAAGCTCGTTCTTTGATCATCGGCCCAGATAACGGAATTTTTCGTGCAAGTGCTGATTGACACCATTTCCAACAAAGTGTATTTATGTCTTCATTTCCCGTTTTCCTGCTATTCCTTCTTTTCATACTTGGTGCATTATTTTCAAAGTCATTCATATACTCGGCTTTTCTCTTTAACGTACGTAAAATCTGTGTCTTTCCCACTCCAAACTGTTCTGCCAATAATCGCGAACTTTTACCTTGCTGATTTTGTCGAATCACTGATATTCGTTCTTCCAGCGTTAATGCTTTTGGTTTTACACTTTTGACACTGGCCATTTCCTATATTGTGTGTAACACTTTTAAAATCCACAAAAATAATTCACTGAGATACTGTACATGTACATGAATACACTCTAAGCGGGCAATGACTAATTCTTTAGTTAATTCCTGTAATTTATACGGGCCACGCAATGGTCTACTCTGGTCTAGACGGAACCGCGAAGTGATGTCACTTCACGAATCATAGATCTGTGTCTGCACCAGTATTGACTGATAAACGTAACACGTCCCACTGTAATCTGGGACTCACTAAATACGGGAAAACATCAACACCTGTAGACACCTGTGTCGATCGTTTATAGCTCCCAGCGAGACGAAGGACTGGCTGGTCGTCGTAAACGGGATAAATAACATTGGCGGCGGTTAATTAGCCTGGTCTCTGGTCGCGTCATACGGTGAGCGCCGTAATCAGTGTTAGCATATAGTAAAAAACTCGGGGAAATTGTAGACCCGGTCCTATAACCAGGGAAACGCTTTAAACAGGTGGTCCTAAGACCAGGTTCGACTGTAATACTGACAGTGCATCAGTCAGAATCACTAATTTATTGTGCATGTTATTTTTGTGTTGAGTAGCCAGTGTTGCAGCATCTCTGATGGCCTCAGTTTCTGCTTTAAAGTTGTTTGAGAATTTTCCAGTAGCTATTGACTTGGTGATCTCGTTCTGACTATTCAGCGTCAAGAACACACCTCCCCCTCCATTTCTGGTGGCATTTGTAGCAGAACCATCTGTGTATATGTGGGACCAAGAGTCCTGTGGGTAGGTATCGTGTATGTGTTCTTCTGCTACGTGTTTTCTTTCTGTGTTTGATTGGGTGCCTTTTTCATGATTCCTGTTATATTTTCCTGAAGTTCTGGTATTTTATGTTTTCCATGAGGAGACATATCAGATGGGTCCAAGGGTTTCGATATTATTTGGGAAAGTACTGGGTCTCCAGTAGTTAGTTCATTGGCAAGTGTAGCGAACAAAAACAGCGATGGAATATCTAAGAAAATTGTTGAGTTCCCTGGACAGATAAATAGACTAACGAGGAAATTTTCAAAAATAAATAAATAAAATAAAAGGAGCCAATCATTAATCAGAAAGAAACCATCGACATTTTTCGGGCACATCATGAGAAGAAGAAAGTTGGAATACTTATTTACAAAATATAGGGAACGAGAGATCGTGAACGAGAAAGAGAGAAGACATTAGATTGCTTGGTGTCGTGGCACGAAAAACAGCCAACAACATATTTTTTATCATGCACTGTGGATAGAGAATTGTGGAAGTACATGATCGCCTACTCCAACCGGTATGGCACATGATGATAGAATACACACAGAAACAAACAGATAAAATAGTTTGGCTACGTGATATGATGGAAAGATTAAAACCCAATCCAAAGAACCTTAATAAACGTGAGAGCACCAGACTCAGGGGCAGTAACAAGAAAAAGATGGGATAATGTATCAGAAGCAATAGGAAACAGCAGCTCAAGTCCACAGGAGCAAAAGGTCGCAAATTATATTTCCCCTCGACATTGAAAGACAAATCAAGAAAAAAAAAAAACACGTTTATCCAAAATTCGTATCACACGTATTCCTTATAATACTTTAATTTTCATTTCTTTCTTTCTTTGTCAAGTGTTTGTCTTTGCCAGTAGTATACAATGTTGTATTTGGATCGAATTGTGGCGCTAAATTAACAAAGATATATAGGGCGGCGCGCCTTTCGCGCGAAATGTACACGAGAGACAAGGGGAGTTAACCATGACTGCGCGTGTCCGGATGTTGACCTCTAGTCTCGGTGACCCGGAAGTGACCTGCTTATGTCTGGTGTGTGCGGACTTTGGCGTTCTTTATGTACTTGATCGTTAGTGATAGGTTAGTAGATTATACATCAATGAAAAACATTAAATATAAAACAGAAAGCAAAAGATATATTTTATTCTTTTATTATCTCAATAGGTGTATAACATTACAAACATATTTAGTACACTGAGTAAATATATAGTACATGGATAACATTTATTTATAGCTATGTAGTTGGGTGTCTGCTTAGCGTTGTGTCATAAATGAATCATAAGGGTGAAACCGTTAGAGATTCCTGGTTAGTCTAAGCTGGTAGTGTAAAGAGTTAAATATCTAAAGGCGTAGTCGAGACGTTATCATCAGATACCTTTCTTTTTATATAGAAATAGGAAAGAGCATTTCTTGTTTGACTATAGGAAAATATGGAATTATTTAAGACTTTGAAACCTACATTTTTCCCACCCTTAGCCTTTTGCGTGGCGAGAACCTCTAAAAACATATCTTTATCTAATTTGTTGTGTTGTTTGCTTAACCCTTTACAACTGATTTTATCATAATCCCCACTACAATGGTACGTCTTACTACATAAGCTAACAAGAGCTGTCCCTTCGTACTCTAGTTTAAAAAGCCCGGGCATTCGTTTGGTGTATGCTTTAACACCCTTACAGTTTATACAGTCTGTCTTGCTAATATGCTCATCGCAAAACTCGGCAGGAAACCAGTCTTTATAGATGCTATTAAACTCAGCCCGCAGACCTGACTTAACTATGTCCTCTAGCTTAGGTGCACTTAAGGCTAAGTATAAACTATCAGTATCTGTTTCACATAACTGAAAGTTGGACCTTTCTACAAACTTATCTAAGAACTCGAAATAAAAATCTAACATACGAAGTTTTGCATATTGATAGACGAAGAAACCGATTTGTAGGGGCAAGTCCCAAACAGTTTTCTTTTTCTCCATCTCAATTTCAAAAAGATCCTCCCCTATTTCAGTCATCTTTTTAAACCGGGAACTATTAATCATTTTCGATATCTCATCCCCTGAATATACGAGACAGCGCTATGATTGGCCTTATTGGTTAGAGTCTTCCCGTAGGCTGAGTTTCCTAAGAGCTTCATCGTATCGCTTACTATAGATTGATTTTCGTCTAGATCACCAGCCCTCCTAGCGTCAGAAACCATTTCGCCAAACTTTTTAAAACAACTAGTCGGTTGATATTCTATCACTTGATAAATTTTTGTTACCTCTAGCCCATGTTCTAAGTACCATTTTAACAGTGGTGTTGCCAACAAAATTTTTTCCCCGACATAACTACCGATTAGGGTGCGACGAGGGGTTGACAACAAGTTATGTTTGAGGGCATATTCACCCATAAACGGTCCAATATCATCACGCGTGACATCAATATTTTTGAAAATTGGAGTCATCTCACTGAAATGCGCTTTCAGGCGGTCGGGGACGTGTAGATCACATTCCACTAAACCAAAACATGTTCCATCTGAAACAGAAGTCAGAATCTGTTTATCACTGAGAGGGAGCCCTTCTTTAGAGTAAGAGGGTCTAGCTCGAGGGATGGCTTTAGAAAGGAAAGCCCTAATGGTTGGGTCAGACTTTTTCAGAGCCTGCCACTCACATTCCCACATAACTTCTACAGGGACTTTTACCTCCTCGGTTAGGTAGGTGTGTATCTCACATGTTTTTTCAAACAGCTCGAACAATGGCTTATTATTAACAGGGTTTCTATCTTTACCTTTGGTGAGGGGGCAGTCTTTGTGACCATGGTACAAACAACCATGAAAATTATAGACTATTCTATTGGATTTATCCCACCCATCCACGGGGATGTTTCTATCACCTAACCGAAACTCTCTCCCGTTAAACTGAGTTTTCAACTCCACCCCTTTTTGGTGAGCGACCCACGTTAGCCACTCTCTACTTTGTTGGACATAATACATGTAGTTATCTTTTTCGACCCTAAACCCAGTCTCCTTTCTTCTAATAATTGGATAATCTGTTGGCATCGGGTTCATCAGAGCCCAAAGATACAACGCATTGGCATCGTAACCTTGGATGGATCGGACTAGCTTTCCACCCCTAATAAAAGTTTTCCCTACCTCATGATACCTATGAAAAATTATAGAGGGACCTCCAACGATATTATCTCTAATCATTGTGTGTAGACTAGCCTGTTTGCTCGAACATAAACTAAACATTACACCCCTTTCAACGGTCTTAAAAAGATACTTTAAACAAACACCCGGAACCGAAATGGCGTCTTTAAAACAGTCCACACCCCGCTCCCCATAAAAGCGAACCTGTTGTTCCAAGGCTTCTAAAAATGGGACTACATCTTTGTTATTATACCACACCAAAAAGTCCCTAAGGGTCGTCATCTTATTGTCTTTCCAGACCTTTTTACACAGAGCGTACTCCTCCTTGGAAATGTTGGAATTTTTTAGTTTGGAAAAGAACGCTTCGTGTGGGGGTAACTCTGTCTCGTTCAACTTTTGAGGGTCGTCTATATATTCATAACAAAAGTAACCCTTTGTCTCACTAATCTTATAAGCGGCCAGATATTTACTATAGCTAAACCCTGGGGCTAGATAGTTTACTATATCTAAGAATTTTAGATTATGTGTTGCAATGCACATAAAGTTATTGTTTCTTTTAACTATAAACTTGAACGGTTTTTCTACTTTGTAGTCTCCTTCCATTTTATCCGCCTCTTCTTCGTTAACATCGGCTTCTTCTGCTTCTTCTTCCATACTATCTTCTTCTTCGCCTACGTGTGCAGTGGCATCCATGAAGTGGTTTATTAAATAAGGTTTAATGACGTTGACGTCATATTTCCCCGAGTTAAACCCTATCACTGGAAGCTCTTTTAAATACTCATCAAACTTAGCTATTAGCGTGTCTTTATTCAGATCATGGAGTTGAGTAAAAATACTGTCAAACCGATCTCGCAACAACGAGTATGCCGTATCAGCTATACCAGTGAGGTAATC
Source organism: Megaustenia siamemsis (assembly GCA_032433765.1). Classification (NCBI taxonomy): domain Eukaryota; kingdom Metazoa; phylum Mollusca; class Gastropoda; order Stylommatophora; family Ariophantidae; genus Megaustenia; species Megaustenia siamemsis. Next base: position 35,093,862 of record JAVIAB010000124.1, read on the forward strand.
AACCATCTGACTAACTAAAACCTGTGGGTCGCCTTTCGTTATGAAGCATATTGGTCCCTCCCACCCGGGGACATTTGACGCTATAGAGCAGGAAAGGGGTACGTGTTTAGCTACAAAGGTAGTCGAGGGTGTCTCTTGGGGAACATTCCCATTATCAAAATAACATTCATAATCGAATGTCGCCCTGAATGGGTAAATAAAACACTCTGGAGTACTTAGCCCGTCAGCGCTGATGGCGTCCCATACACTTTCAGGTGAAGAGTAAACACCACCTTTATATGTCTCTACAGCCATATCCCCATTACACGTTTTTTCATGCCTATCCATGCACCAAAATTTTTCCCATAATTTTCCACATTTTCCACAAGAAAAACTTTTACTAGCCCTAGAAAGATCGTTTATATAAAAGAAGTGGTTTTTGTAAAGTAAAAGACGGAGAGTTTCACTATAACTACTACCACTTCTCAGGACAATACACAAGGCTTGTTCAGAATCAAACTCAAAAATATCTATGTTTATTGAAAAACAATTTTCTAAGAGAGAAATTTCAGCAAGAGTTACACCGGGAAAGTTACTTAACATTAGAGATGGGTTAAACTGTTTGAAAAGTAGTCTCGAAGCCTTCCTAACATCTTTAACAGAGGCACCTCTATGGATAGCTAGACAACGGAAGAAGCAGAGATTATCATCGTAAACTTTAGATTTGGAGTCGTTTTGAAGGGTATTAATACCGTGGTTCGAAGCAATGTAGGGTGGGATATCTAGCAGACACCCTATAGGATAATCTTGAAGTTTATAAACATAAACACTCGTACTGACTAATGCTTCTAAGGTATATTTGGTTGTCTCCCTGTTTTTATCTGCATAACCTAATATATCACTTTCATTTAATCTATCGATAAACGTTTCAAAATCATTTCTGTTGTTAACTAACAAGGGTTTGTCTAATCCTGTCGCATTATTTGAGCTGGCGTGAAAGTAACGCAGCCCCTATGTCTCCCTATGTCTTAAAACCAGATGATGACTATAATTCACCTTGAAACGCTTTTTCTGGCCTTGGAAAATTGGGTTTACAAGGGTCTTCCAATCTATAGGAGTATCAGGCTGATGAAATATAGTGTACGTCTCCATGTATTTGTTCCTACGTTCATGTGTTCTAATTGCTAACCAGTTGTTCTTATATATCTTCCTAATATCTTCGGGTAACTTATTTAAAGAGTCTATTTCATTAATAAGTCTTGGTCTCTTTGAGGGCTCTTGAGTCGAACTCTTTACTGCCCGCTTGCGTGAGGTTGTCGATACTTGTGGACGTGCTGGTGAGGTAGGAACTACTGATACAAGAGATGGAGAATGCTCTGTCTTAATATGTCGGGCAAGGCTGTCTACTCTTGTATATACTCGGTCACAAACATCACATTTGTATTCCTGACGCCCATGTACACTAGCAACGTGTCGTTTTATGTCCCGGCTCCGGGTGAAAGTTTTGGAGCAGAGATGACAAGTGTTAGACATCTGTAGACAATAAATTGAAACATTACAACTAAAGAATAAAGAACAGTGAACATTACAAGAGAAGAAAATAATAAAAGTAAACAATGAGATACACAACTTAGCGAAATTAGGTCACAAAAGTGACACGTGGATACTAAACAACCAACTTATCGAAAATAGGTTACTAAAGTAACATACTATAATATGAAAGAACTAAGATAACACTTACTTTTACGTGTCTGAAGGCGCGAGCCACAACCGCCCGCAACAACTGTAATCATATATCTGATTACAAGCTTCTCATATATATACACTTGAAACCCCAGAGGTGTTACTAAAAATAGAACTGACCTCTGAGGCAATACCGGATGTGTTACTAAAAATAGTTTTTGACCGCTGACGCAATGCCCGCTTATTTTAGACATCCCTATTGCAAAAATGTACATTAAAAACCACTTTTAGGATTTTACCCCCTTATCATTTTTGAGGGTTACGCCCTGAAATCGATAAAAAATTGAAATATAACCTCAAGGCATACCCCAAACATAATATTTGACACCCCTACATTTCAAATTCCAACAAAAAAACAACAAAAAACTAGTGGTGGTATAGTGGTTTTTGAGCCGTTCATACTACGCAGATGTACGGTGCAGCACGTGCAATCGATAAAAAAATTGAAATATAACATCAAGGCATACCCCAAACATAATATTTGACACCCCTACATATCAAATTCCAACAAAAAAACAACAGAAAACTAGTAGTAAGGGGGGGGGGTTTGAGCCGTGCATACTACGCAGATGTATCGTGCTGCACGACGAGATTGTGCTGCACGATACCTGCACGAAACTACCTGCACGATACAAATCATTGCACTAAACCCCCTTCCTTACTACTAGTTTTTTGTTGTTTTTTTGTTGGAATTTGATATGTAGGGGTGTCAAATATTATGTTTGGGGTATGCCTTGATGTTATATTTCAATTTTTTTATCGATTGCACGTGCTGCACCGTACATCTGCGTAGTATGAACGGCTCAAAAACCACTATACCACCACTAGTTTTTTGTTGTTTTTTTGTTGGAATTTGAAATGTAGGGGTGTCAAATATTATGTTTGGGGTATGCCTTGAGGTTATATTTCAATTTTTTATCGATTTCAGGGGCGTAACCCTCAAAAATGATAAGGGGGTAAAATCCTAAAAGTGGTTTTTAATGTACATTTTTGCAATAGGGATGTCTAAAATAAAGCGGGCATTGCGTCAGCGGTCAAAAACTATTTTTAGTAACACATCCGGTATTGCCTCAGAGGTCAGTTCTATTTTTAGTAACACCTCTGGGGTTTCAAGTGTATATATATATGAGAAGCTTGTAATCAGATATATGATTACAGTTGTTGCGGGCGGTTGTGGCTCGCGCCTTCAGACACGTAAAAGTAAGTGTTATCTTAGTTCTTTCATATTATAGTATGTTACTTTAGTAACCTATTTTCGATAAGTTGGTTGTTTAGTATCCACGTGTTACTTTTGTGACCTAATTTCGCTAAGTTGTGTATCTCATTGTTTACTTTTATTATTTTCTTCTCTTGTAATGTTCACTGTTCTTTATTCTTTAGTTGTAATGTTTCAATTTATTGTCTACAGATGTCTAACACTTGTCATCTCTGCTCCAAAACTTTCACCCGGAGCCGGGACATAAAACGACACGTTGCTAGTGTACATGGGCGTCAGGAATACAAATGTGATGTTTGTGACCGAGTATATACAAGAGTAGACAGCCTTGCCCGACATATTAAGACAGAGCATTCTCCATCTCTTGTATCAGTAGTTCCTACCTCACCAGCACGTCCACAAGTATCGACAACCTCACGCAAGCGGGCAGTAAAGAGTTCGACTCAAGAGCCCTCAAAGAGACCAAGACTTATTAATGAAATAGACTCTTTAAATAAGTTACCCGAAGATATTAGGAAGATATATAAGAACAACTGGTCAGCAATTAGAACACATGAACGTAGGAACAAATACATGGAGACGTACACTATATTTCATCAGCCTGATACTCCTATAGATTGGAAGACCCTTGTAAACCCAATTTTCCAAGGCCAGAAAAAGCGTTTCAAGGTGAATTATAGTCATCATCTGGTTTTAAGACATAGGGAGACATAGGGGCTGCGTTACTTTCACGCCAGCTCAAATAATGCGACAGGATTAGACAAACCCTTGTTAGTTAACAACAGAAATGATTTTGAAACGTTTATCGATAGATTAAATGAAAGTGATATATTAGGTTATGCAGATAAAAACAGGGAGACAACCAAATATACCTTAGAAGCATTAGTCAGTACGAGTGTTTATGTTTATAAACTTCAAGATTATCCTATAGGGTGTCTGCTAGATATCCCACCCTACATTGCTTCGAACCACGGTATTAATACCCTTCAAAACGACTCCAAATCTAAAGTTTACGATGATAATCTCTGCTTCTTCCGTTGTCTAGCTATCCATAGAGGTGCCTCTGTTAAAGATGTTAGGAAGGCTTCGAGACTACTTTTCAAACAGTTTAACCCATCTCTAATGTTAAGTAACTTTCCCGGTGTAACTCTTGCTGAAATTTCTCTCTTAGAAAATTGTTTTTCAATAAACATAGATATTTTTGAGTTTGATTCTGAACAAGCCTTGTGTATTGTCCTGAGAAGTGGTAGTAGTTATAGTGAAACTCTCCGTCTTTTACTTTACAAAAACCACTTCTTTTATATAAACGATCTTTCTAGGGCTAGTAAAAGTTTTTCTTGTGGAAAATGTGGAAAATTATGGGAAAAATTTTGGTGCATGGATAGGCATGAAAAACGTGTAATGGGGATATGGCTGTAGAGACATATAAAGGTGGTGTTTACTCTTCACCTGAAAGTGTATGGGACGCCATCAGCGCTGACGGGCTAAGTACTCCAGAGTGTTTTATTTACCCATTCAGGGCGACATTCGATTATGAATGTTATTTTGATAATGGGAATGTTCCCCAAGAGACACCCTCGACTACCTTTGTAGCTAAACACGTACCCCTTTCCTGCTCTATAGCGTCAAATGTCCCCGGGTGGGAGGGACCAATATGCTTCATAACGAAAGGCGACCCACAGGTTTTAGTTAGTCAGATGGTTGATTACCTCACTGGTATAGCTGATACGGCATACTCGTTGTTGCGAGATCGGTTTGACAGTATTTTTACTCAACTCCATGATCTGAATAAAGACACGCTAATAGCTAAGTTTGATGAGTATTTAAAAGAGCTTCCAGTGATAGGGTTTAACTCGGGGAAATATGACGTCAACGTCATTAAACCTTATTTAATAAACCACTTCATGGATGCCACTGCACACGTAGGCGAAGAAGAAGATAGTATGGAAGAAGAAGCAGAAGAAGCCGATGTTAACGAAGAAGAGGCGGATAAAATGGAAGGAGACTACAAAGTAGAAAAACCGTTCAAGTTTATAGTTAAAAGAAACAATAACTTTATGTGCATTGCAACACATAATCTAAAATTCTTAGATATAGTAAACTATCTAGCCCCAGGGTTTAGCTATAGTAAATATCTGGCCGCTTATAAGATTAGTGAGACAAAGGGTTACTTTTGTTATGAATATATAGACGACCCTCAAAAGTTGAACGAGACAGAGTTACCCCCACACGAAGCGTTCTTTTCCAAACTAAAAAATTCCAACATTTCCAAGGAGGAGTACGCTCTGTGTAAAAAGGTCTGGAAAGACAATAAGATGACGACCCTTAGGGACTTTTTGGTGTGGTATAATAACAAAGATGTAGTCCCATTTTTAGAAGCCTTGGAACAACAGGTTCGCTTTTATGGGGAGCGGGGTGTGGACTGTTTTAAAGACGCCATTTCGGTTCCGGGTGTTTGTTTAAAGTATCTTTTTAAGACCGTTGAAAGGGGTGTAATGTTTAGTTTATGTTCGAGCAAACAGGCTAGTCTACACACAATGATTAGAGATAATATCGTTGGAGGTCCCTCTATAATTTTTCATAGGTATCATGAGGTAGGGAAAACTTTTATTAGGGGTGGAAAGCTAGTCCGATCCATCCAAGGTTACGATGCCAATGCGTTGTATCTTTGGGCTCTGATGAACCCGATGCCAACAGATTATCCAATTATTAGAAGAAAGGAGACTGGGTTTAGGGTCGAAAAAGATAACTATTATGTCCAACAAAGTAGAGAGTGGCTAACGTGGGTCGCTCACCAAAAAGGGGTGGAGTTGAAAACTCAGTTTAACGGGAGAGAGTTTCGGTTAGGTGATAGAAACATCCCGTGGATGGGTGGGATAAATCCAATAGAATAGTCTATAATTTTCATGGTTGTTTGTACCATGGTCACAAAGACTGCCCCCTCACCAAAGGTAAAGATAGAAACCCTGTTAATAATAAGCCATTGTTCGAGCTGTTTGAAAAAACATGTGAGATACACACCTACCTAACCGAGGAGGTAAAAGTCCCTGTAGAAGTTATGTGGGAATGTGAGTGGCAGGTTCTGAAAAAGTCTGACCCAACCATTAGGGCTTTCCTTTCTAAAGCCATCCCTCGAGCTAGACCCTCTTACTCTAAAGAAGGGCTCCCTCTCAGTGATAAACAGATTCTGACTTCTGTTTCAGATGGAACATGTTTTGGTTTAGTGGAATGTGATCTACACGTCCCCGACCGCCTGAAAGCGCATTTCAGTGAGATGACTCCAATTTTCAAAAATATTGATGTCACGCGTGATGATATTGGACCGTTTATGGGTGAATATGCCCTCAAACATAACTTGTTGTCAACCCCTCGTCGCACCCTAATCGGTAGTTATGTCGGGGAAAAAATTTTGTTGGCAACACCACTGTTAAAATGGTATTTAGATCATGGGCTAGAGGTAACAAAAATTTATCAAGTGATAGAATATCAACCGTCTAGTTGTTTTAAAAAGTTTGGCGAAATGGTTTCTGACGCTAGGAGGGCTGGTGATCTAGACGAAAATCAATCTATAGTAAGCGATACGATGAAGCTCTTAGGAAACTCAGCCTACGGGAAGACTCTAACCAATAAGGCCAATCATAGCGCTGTCTCGTATGTTCAGGGGGATGAGATATCGAAAATGATTAATAGTTCCCGGTTTAAAAAGATGACTGAAATAGGGGAGGATCTTTTTGAAATTGAGATGGAGAAAAAGAAAACTGTTTGGGACTTGCCCCTACAAATCGGTTTCTTCGTCTATCAATATGCAAAACTTCGTATGTTAGATTTTTATTTCGAGTTCTTAGATAAGTTTGTAGAAAGGTCCAACTTTCAGTTATGTGAAACAGATACTGATAGTTTATACTTAGCCTTAAGTGCACCTAAGCTAGAGGACATAGTTAAGTCAGGTCTGCGGGCTGAGTTTAATAGCGTCTATAAAGACTGGTTTCCTGCCGAGTTTTGCGATGAGCATATTAGCAAGACAGACTGTATAAACTGTAAGGGTGTTAAAGCATACGCCAAACGAATGCCCGGGCTTTTTAAACTAGAGTACGAAGGGACAGCTCTTGTTAGCTTATGTAGTAAGACGTACCATTGTAGTGGGGATTATGATAAAATCAGTTGTAAAGGGTTAAGCAAACAACACAACAAATTAGATAAAGATATGTTTTTAGAGGTTCTCGCCACGCAAAAGGCTAAGGGTGGGAAAAATGTAGGTTTCAAAGTCTTAAATAATTCCATATTTTCCTATAGTCAAACAAGAAATGCTCTTTCCTATTTCTATATAAAAAGAAAGGTATCTGATGATAACGTCTCGACTACGCCTTTAGATATTTAACTCTTTACACTACCAGCTTAAACTAACCAGGAATCTCTAACGGTTTCACCCTTATGATTCATTTATGACACAACGCTAAGCAGACACCCAACTACATAGCTATAAATAAATGTTATCCATGTACTATATATTTACTCAGTGTACTAAATATGTTTGTAATGTTATACACCTATTGAGATAATAAAAGAATAAAATATATCTTTTGCTTTCTGTTTTATATTTAATGTTTTTCATTGATGTATAATCTACTAACCTATCACTAACGATCAAGTACATAAAGAACGCCAAAGTCCGCACACACCAGACATAAGCAGGTCACTTCCGGGGTCACCGAGACTAGAGGTCAACATTCGGACACGCGCGGTCATGGTTAACTCCCCTTGTCTCTCGTGTACATTTCGCGCGAAAGGCGCGCCGCGCGCCGCCCTATATATCTTTGTTAATTTAGCGCCACAATTCGACCCAAATACAACATTGTATACTACTTTTGCCTCTTTCCTTCTTCCAATGATTTATGTCCATACAAAAATGTTAAGTCGCTCGAATAGTCTCATCATCATCGAGTGCCGTCTCCGCAACGAAGGTTGGCTACCATGGGTCGCCATTCCACTCTGTTTCTTGCTTTAATGGTGCAGGTTGTCATAGATTGACTTGTCCATCTTTTGATGTTACTTGTCCATGTTAGTCTTGGTCTGCCTCTTTTGCCTTGTATTTTATATTTGTATTTTTAATATTACGTTTAGTAGGCTGTTGTATCTTTTAACATGCTCCAAAAATTGCTTTTGCCTTGTCTTAATTGTATTTAGTAGTTCTCTTTTTATTTTTAGTTGTTTTAAAACTTCATCGTTTTCTTTTCTTTCCATCCAATTCTACATATTCTTCTATAAATCCACATTCCAAAGGCTTCAATTTTCTATTCTGTTTTTCTTGTCTAATGTGGATGATAGAATACACACAGAAAGATTCGAATAGTCTAACTTTACTTAATGATGGTTAAAACAACGTAACTCACTAATCTGAAACAAGTGCAACGTTTCAAATACTTGGGCACAGTGATAACATCAGATGGAAGATGCAACACAGAAATAAAAAGCAGAATAGCTCAGGCCAAAATAGCATTTCAGAAATGAAAAATATCTTATGTAACAAATCAATGTCAATAGAAATGAGAAAGAGAGTTCATCGATGCTATATAGAACCAATTCTGACCCAAGGAAGAGAATCATGGACAATAGACAAACAAATGAAAAGAATATTAGAAACCCACGGAGATGGGATTTCTCAGAAGAATGTTGAAAGTTCCCTGGACAGCTAAAAAGACCAATGAGAAAGTTCTCAAAGAGGCCAACACAAAAGGGAACTCTTAAAAAACATCAGAAAGAAGCAATCAACATTTTTGGGCACATCATGAGAAGAGGAAAGTTGGAATTCTTGGTTACAACTGGCAAAATAAAAGGAAAGAGAGATCGCGGACGACAAAGAGAGAAAGTACTGGATAGCTTGGTGTCATGGCATGGAAAACAGTCAACAAAAGAACTCATAAGATGCACTGTGGATAGAAGATTGTGGAAGGACATGATCGCCAACGCCAACCGGTACAGCACATGATGATGATGAACTCACTAAGTTGATTAAGTAAATTTAAAATGCACTTTGCACAAACGTTGGTTTCTTTTTTCTTATATTTGGAATGAAAAGGAGTCTAGAGTTTATGTCATGTCAATCTGATAGTAACAAGTCTGCACATGGTTGACTGCGGAGAGGGAAGCGTAGTTAACCTGCAGGCCTTAACTTGACAATAGCCAATTGTTATCGTTCCTGATTGGAAAAGAGGGCGCTACAACTAGATTTGACCAATGACATTGAAGCCGGGAAGCAAATGATGGCTGTCTAAACAACTGCAAGGAAACGATATACTTACACACACTAGGCAGCTTTATGGATATTTGTATTTTAAAACTGTAAAAGTAAATCAACTATAACAGTTAAGATTCATATTAAATGAACTAAAATGCATAATAATGTATCGTGGTCTAAAACATTGAGGAATAACCTCAACAAAAAGAAAGGTGATGTCAAATTATTATATATGATTTTTAGTTAGTTATTTCAGTTATGTTGTGACTTTCAGTTCACGTAAAATGTGAAACTTCTGTAGTAGTTAGTAGTAGTTTAGTCATGTGTTGTGACAGTCACAGTTGTGTAATTACTGTACTCCATTCCAGAGACTTGAGTAACTGTCTCAGTGTCTCAACTGTCTGTAATTACTCAATTAGTCTAAGTAAGTTAGTAATTGTGTAGTTTTATTAATTTATTTATAACATTAAAAATAAATTTAAAAAGTATATTATTATATCTATTCTATAGTGATAGTCTATTATGAGTCTATAATATCTATTCTTCTTATTTCCTTCCTCATTTGCCTTTCAGCGTCGAGGGGCGAGCAGGAGATATAATTTATAATATAATTTGCGGTCCTTTGCTCTTCTGTTCGCCTCTGCTGCTGTTATGTTTCCTAGTGAGAGGCTAGTGCTTCTACTCTAATATTCCATCGAATAAAAAGTATATAGTTAATTATGCTATATAGTAGTATATATAATTATGTGTATAGTATATTTTAAAAAGTATAATTATAATATACTTTTATTTAAAAATTATAATAAATAATTAAATTATATATACTATACTATATATTGTCTATATAATATAGTCTATCTATCTATCTTTCGTTCGCCTGAAGCATTGTCTATATCTGCAATGTCGTTTCCTGTATAAATGTTACTGTCTTTTGTAATTCTTGCAGTGGCCCATATAGTTTTGTCTGTAGTGTTGTATCTATGGGCCAATGGATTTTCCTCAGTCTACTATATTCAGTGCAGTCTTGAAGTATGTGTTCAGCAGTCTGGGGCGCCTGTCCACATGTACAAGTAGTTGAGGTGCCGATCTTGAATTTTGTATACATGTGACTATGGAGTCGATTGTGTCCTGTTCTGAGACGTAAAATGATAACTTGTTCATATCTATTCATATTATATATATATAGTAAGTTTATATTTATAAGTAATTATTATAGCATAATTATTAAATAATTTTTAAAATATTATTTATTAATTATATCATATATGAATGAAAGAAAATGGAAAAAAATAAATGAATATCATATTATATGACGAGGCTGATAATAACTACATTTAATATGTATGTTGATATGTTGTCAAGTTTTTTATTTTCACTTGTAACAACAAATTATATGTTGAATGAAATTGTGAAGAATAGTCAGAATAGTGATTGATTGAATTATTGTACACACAGTACCTTGGGAGTACAGCACAGTCATGAGTTACAGTGTGTGTAGAGTAGAAACCTGAGAGCAATTTGAATACCCAAAAACTTATAACTTACCCGACCGTATACCATTTACGTGTACACTAGACAAATATTAGGAGCTAGACGGTTACACTACTAAACATTCTAGTACTTAATTATTTTATGTACTAGACTAACTTAAGTAGTTCACTAACTGGCTAAGACTGCTGACAGTAGTACATACTAACTACAGCTGATAAACTACTAGCTATAGAAACGAAACCTAATAAATGCCCCCAAGATTCACCGAAAGGGGGGGGAGAATGATGAGTAACACAGCGATTCTACGGAGACGACAAGCACCGACCAACGATTTAGATCCCAGAACAACGGCTGGAACACCAATGTAGCTGTGGTAGGAAATTCGCAACACAGAAGGGCATGAAAATACACAGAATGAAGAAGAGGTGTGGGAATACAGCATCAGTAGATCAACAGCGCACTGTCTCGTCAGATAAGACGTCAGAAGATCTCAGTCAGGAGTCAATCCACAGAACTGAGAATATTCAAGTTGAGCTGTCCGATGATGAATTCGCTCACCTCTTGGACGGGAAGAGAGAGAAGATCAAGTTTCCTCCCGCCTGCAACACAGTAATCTGGGAGAAGTTAGACAAGTCACTAGCAAAAGTCATAGACCACCATCATAAACGGCTGAGCTTGTCCCAGAAGCTTGAAAGCATTGGCGAAGTGGTCTATTATTATTGCGTCAAGGAGTTAGGCTTAGGCACGAAGGAAGTCAGGACGAGCACGAAACCACAGAAAAGCAGACGACAAAAACAAATAGAAGAGATTAGGAGGCAGAAAAACCATGCTAGGAAACAATTCAAGAAAGCTACAGAAGCAGAGAAGGAAGCACTGCATCAGGTATGGCAGCATCTAAAATCAAAACATAAGGCACTGGGTAGAGCAGAAAGATTATATCGAAAAAGGAAAGCAACCACAAGGGCCAGGGAAACGTTCTTCAAAGACCCGTTCAAGTTTGCAAAGGAGCTATTTAAACCACCAAGATCTGGAACATTAAAAATCAGCAAGGAGGAGCTAGAGAAACATCTAAGAGAGACCTATTTGGACAGCCAGAGAGACGAACCGCTGAAGTCGATGACAGGAATCATGTGGCCGAGTGAACCGGGCACCCCATTCAATGATAGGCCTCCGACGTTACAAGAAGTTATAGATATAGTTCACAGAGCCCGCAACAACTCGGCCCCAGGTCCAAATGGCATTCCATACCTGGTTTACAAAAGATGCCCAGAGGTACTGAAACGACTGCATCGGCTGCTCTGGAGTGCATGGAAGAGGCAGATTGTAAGCCAGGAGTGGAAGAAGGCCAATGGCGTGTACATTCCAAAGGAACTGAACTCAAATGAGATTACGCAGTTCAGACCAATCTCCCTATTGAATGTGGAAGGGAAAGTATTCTTCTCTGTAATGGCAAAGAGACTCACCTCGTACCTCATGGAGAATGGGTACATAGATACCGCCATACAGAAGGGAGGAGTTCCTGGTGTCCCCGGATGCTTGGAGCACGCGACAATGATATGGGACGCGATACAGAGAGCAAAAACTGAGAAGCTAGATCTAGACATCATATGGCTAGATCTTGCAAACGCACATGGATCAGTCCTACATCAGATGATTTGGCAGGCTCTCCGAATGTACCATGTATCCCAGAGTGTGACCGCCATGCTCAGACTGTATTTTACCGGCTTTACTGTTCGTTTCTCCACAAAGGAATACATGACCGACTGGATAGAATTGCAAGTCGGCATTGCGATGGGCTGTACAATTTCGCCCATACTCTTTGTGATGGCGATGCAGATAATATTGAGAGCAGCAAAAGGAATTGGAAAAGGACCAGACCTGGGAGGTGGATACCACATGCCACCACTTAGAGCATTTGTGGATGACACCACCGTCCTAGCATCTGAAGAGAGCCACGCCCATAGGATGCTTGAACGCCTGGACGAACTCATCGTGTGGTGCCGGATGAGCTTCAAACCAAGGAAGTCACGAAGCCTATCCATCAGACGAGGGAAGACCAAGCAAGTCACATTCAGTGTGGCGAAACAGAGGATTCCAACCGTCTGCGAAGAGCCAATAAAGAGCCTAGGCAGAGTGTATGACGCCTCATTGAAAGACACAAAAGCAGTCCAGAGAGTAAAAGAGATGACAGAGCAAGGGCTACATATCATCGACCGGAGTAGACTTTTAGGGAAGTTTAAGATCTGGTGCCTCCAGTTCATGTTGATACTCAAACTGCTATGGCCTCTTCTGATATATGAGATCAGCTCAAGTACGGTGGAAGCAATGAAGAGCAAGATTAGCAAGTACACGCGGAAATGGCTGGGAGTACCACCAGGACTGACAGATGTTGCACTGTACTGTAAGAAAGCCAAGCTGGTCCTTCCATTCAAGTCAGTCCTAGAGGAATATAAAGCCGGCAAGGCCAGACTGGCAGTTATGCTGCAAAGCTCGTCAGACGAAACTGTCCAAACAGTGGAACCCACAGTGAAGACCAGTCGGAAGTGGCAGGCGTGTACGGCAGTACGCGAAGCACGTGAGAGTCTCCAGCTAAAGGAAGTAATGGGCTACACGCAGACCAACAGGCGTGGATTTGGTCACAGAGACATCCAGTGGTCAAAGGCATCAAATAGACAACGAAGGGACATGGTAGTCCGGGAGATCAGAGATGTTGAGGAGAACAAGCGTGTACAAAAGGCAGCACAACAAGTGCAGCAAGGCCAATGGACGACATGGGAGATGGCTTTGCAGAGGACACTAACATGGAATGACATGTGGCATATGGCACCGCTGCGGCTCAGCTACATAATCAGATCTATGTATGACCTTCTACCATCAGCCTGCAACCTTGTGAAGTGGGGGAAGACAGATGACAATCGATGTCCTCTTTGCGGAGGAAGACAGACGATGGAACATGTTCTTTCCTCATGCAAGACAGCACTGGGCCAAGGGCGGTACACATGGCGACACAACAGAGTGCTGCATGAACTGACTGCCACCGTGGATGGGGCGCGGATGAAGGCCAACAATAAAGTTCGACCAGCTACGACTAACACGTACTTTTTGAGAGCGGGACAGGCTGCACGCCCCAAGCAGAACCACTGGAGCGACTTCACTATCCTGGACATAGCAAACAATTGGGAGATGGCGGTTGACCTCCCAGGGCGAGGGAAGTACCCAGAGTGCATTAAGAGATCTAAAATGCGTCCAGATATTGCACTCTACACGTCAAATATGACCCATGTCATTTTAATAGAGCTCACAGTGCCATTTGAATCCAGGATAGAGGAACAACATATATTCAAGCTATCCAAATACAAGGATCTCGACACCGAGCTGAGAAAGCAGGGAGTACAGAGTAGAGTGTTTTCGGTGGTGGTTAGTGCCAGAGGACTCACAACCCCATCCCTCTACGACCTCATAAAAATGCTAGGAATTAAGGGGGGGGGGGGATGCGGTCAAGAACAATGAAGACTATTGCTGAGTCAGCAGAAAGAGCGTCGTGATGGCAGTGGCAGAATCGAGACAGACCAACAGTCAAATAATATTATGTCCAGACCAGACAGATTGGACGACTATTTTACACCTTGTCCAATTATTGCTCCCACATAAGTCAGCAGAGTAGGGAGAATTGAAGTAGAGCCCGAGACGAAGAGATAAGAAGTTACATAATTGACCGGAGGTGAGCATCAGACCAGGTGCTTGGGGTGACTACAAAACAAACAACAACAATAGGAAGACCAGACAACTAGGCGTCAATCTTAACCAGCGGATGCCGAATTCCCACGAAAGTCAGACACTGATGGGTCTAGGAAATATCGTTGTCATTAGTAGCCAAGTTATTTCAACTGGAAAGCGCAGTAACGCGCTAGGTTAAACCAAGACAGGTAAGGTAACTATTTTCGAGTGCGCTGCCTATTAAATGTAACTATTTTGTGCCGAACATGAAATGTAAGCCTTAGGTTAGGTAATCTATTTTCGAGTGTTTTATGTATTAAGTATTAGTTATTTTGTGCCGAACATAAGCTTAGTTTAGGTAAGCTATTTTAGAAAGTTTTGTGTATTACATTTAGTTAGTTTGTGCCGAACATACGGTCTAAGCCTTAGAGGCAATGCAGCAGGAGGTCGATGCCTGGAAGTCATGACCCAGGCGGGCCCACCTCCCCTAGAGTGTCAAGAAGCTAAAGGGCCGAAACACTTGCTCGACGCTAACTTCTTCTGATGATCAGATTGCCTCCTGCTGCGAAGCTCTGTACAAAGAGTTTCCTACTACTACTAACAGTGTAAAAATTTGAGTAAAATAACGCTCACAGCACGCAGTGTGAGTATACTTAAGAGTGAGTACAATACTCATGTGACTACTATTGTCCGTTTCAAAATGGTTAGGAGCTATTTAATAATTAATATTTCTGTAACCACTTGATCGAAATTGTTCAAATTTTGCACATAACATAAAAACCTCAATATCCTCACGAATATATTTTTGTTCCTAATTAAAAACATTAGGTTTTAGATTTTCTTTATTTAATGTATACAAATTTACTACCTCCTAGACAAACCATTATTTTATATGGTTTACCACTTCATATTTCTGACATATTTCATTTGCTAATCTTTCACACAATTCCCATGATTTGTGTAGTTTCTCCGTACATTTTTGCAAGATGTTTGAATGACAAGTAAATTTTGCATGTTTATAAACAGCTTCTGTTTCTATTCATTGCCGTTGTATAAATTGTTGGGTGTTCTAGGCATTTATCGAAATGATTGTTCAAGTTAAGTTTCTGACACTGCAATCAGTTGCAGTGAAGATTTATAAATATTTCTGCAGAGAATCTAAGCGTGGGAAACTATATCGGAGTATGTCATATCCTGAAAAGAGAACTATTCACGTTTTGGGTTTAAGTAAGCGTTCATTTAATCAATTATTCAAAGCTAATGGAATTGTAAATTCATTCAATACCAGCACGCAAGGAAGAACAAAAATAGTAGATAGTTTTGACATAGATGTGATTAAAAGAGAGGTTTGTATATTGTTCGATTACAAAGAAACCGTGACAATGAGAAAACTGACAAATTGGCTGAGGACACACAATGACATTGATGTGTTGAAATCTACATTATGGAAATAAATTAGAAGTATGGCTGTATGTTTAAGAAGTACAGTAGTGGAAGCAATATCATCTGCGAGAAGCCACACTTAGTATCTATGAGAAGCAAATAATTATGTGAAGTACGTGAAATGCACAATCAAGATTATGATATTGTGTATGTCAATGAAACTTGGATCAATGCTCACCACACAAGTGAAAAGGAATGGCAGTTATCAGATGGAACGATTAATAGATATGTACCCAGTGGCAAAGGACAATGTCTGATTATGGCACATGCAGGCAGCACACATGGGCTGGTGAAAAATGCTGAGCTTATTTTCACTTCCAATTTTACGGACAACCGGGACAATCATACCAAGATGAACAGTAAAATATTTAGAGAGTGGATAGTAAATCCTCTTCTTCCGTCCCTAGTTAGACCATCCTGTGTGATAATGGACAACGCATCACACCACAACACTGTGACAGATGAAGACAAAATCCTGACATCTTCAAAAGTCCAAAAGATGCAATAAAAATTTGGCTCAGAAAGGAAAACATTCCATTTAACGAGGGGTATCTGAAACCTGAATTATTGTCCCTTGTTAAGAAATCACAAAAGACTAAGACATCCAATATAGACACCATATTCTATATAGTTCATTCAACAGCATGGTCATATGTGTTTGAGACTGCCACTGTATCATTTACATTTAAACCCAATTGAACTCGTTTGGGCAAAAGTTAAAGGACAGGTTCAGCTGGAAATAAAACTTTAAACTATGCGATATGAAAGAACTAACATATGCCGTCCTCTCACAGATAGACAATGACTATTGGCATAAATGTGTTGAACATGTCTTGAAGGAGGAAAATAATTATTGGAATAATGATGGACTGTCGTTCGTTCAGCCAAGAATAGTTATCAATATGTTAAGTTTATCTGATTCCGAATAAGTAAGTAAATATATGTATGTGTATAATAATTATCGTTTATAATGAATATGCTTTGTTCTTCACTCAAATATTTGGATAAAATAAATAAAAAATACCTCACATAGTATTCAAGGGGTAATACCCCTTTAACATTTGAATTGTGTTACACCTATGCCGGAATAGGTCAATTGCTTAAATTACGGTAAACTATTTTCTTCAACCACAAAATAACTGCATCTGTCAAAAAGATCAAAGGAATTAGCCGTTGCAGGTGAATGACACTATCTGCAATATTGCATTTTAGAAAACTTTTGGGACATTGAAAAAATAAGACCAAATGTAAAAAAAAAAATAATATTTATGTGTGTAAAGGTTATGGAGATATTTGGAGTCAAGCGTGGACAAACCATTTTGAAACAGACAATACTACAGTATTGACTACTGACAAGTTGAGCAGTACCAAGTACACGAGTCATACTCATAGAGTACACACTAACACAGACACGTCAATGATTATGAATTTGTACTATTTTTATCTTTACAGCTTTATCCAATTACTGGGTTTTTTTTAAATTTGGGGGGGGGGGGGGGGCGGATATGTATAGGACCAGAGATTAATGGCTGTCCTGAGCAGGTGCCATGAGGTGTTCGGATCTGAACTTCTATTTTACCAACAAAAGAAAAAAACTTTAGGAGCTACCATTTTCAAACCCGTGCTCTCCTGATTTGGAAAACAATGAGTTATCAATTCGGCCACCTGCTCTCCAGTACAGTAATTGTAAAGTAGAATATAGTAATCTTGATTCATTTTACTTCAATGATCATCAATTAAATCTACTCATTTTTTTTTTCTTTTTCCTCTTTTGACCATGAGCCATGAGTTACTAAGGCAGTTCAGCATACACATTAAATAAATGATTTAAATATAGTAAATATAATGTTTTTAATCAACCGCAAAACCTGCAAGTCTGGATTTTAATATTTCTTAGTCAATGTTATATACTAATTTTTAGTGCTTGATTTGTCTATGGCATTTTTTGGGGCTTTAGATGGGGGAGTAGGGATGAGTTTGTTTCATTGGCAAGTGTTGGATATTTCTTGACTTGTTTTCCTTCTTTTCTCCTTTCATTAATGGCAGCTAATGTGTCTTTGTTCAGACTTGAACATGTTTTGGCATACATGGAGTAACTTATTTTGTGGATTTCATTTAAACTATAATGATTTTCTTATTGATAATGGCATTAGCCATCCTCAAATTCTTGGCTCTCTAAATTTCTGATTTTTTTTTGTAGACTAGATCTTGAACCACTCACAGGGGAGTACTGAATCAACATGTAAAGGATTCCATTAACTTTATGACCTATTGATCTGACCCTTTACCGAACCAAAGGGAGCACAGCAGGAAGTAATTGGGACACATAAATCCTCCAACATTTGCTAGGTGTTCTATTGTGGCAAAATTACCACAGAAATATTAATCTATTAAAATAAAAAAAAAATTGTAATTTTATATGTGGCATACGCTGAACAGTTCTGAAATAATGATCTTCAGCATTTCTTTGTTAATTTTTTTGTTAGTAATCTGACCACATTTGTGGTTTCTATTGTTTTACAGATGTGAAATCCTCCAAAGAAGAAGAATTAGAATTATTTACAAGCTTTTACAAGGAGTGGAAAGATCTAGATGAACATCACAAGAATAAACCAACTCTGTATGCAAAGGTGGATAGTGCATTATATTTTTTTGTCCTGAATATGTTGATCAACTTTAGGCTATTTATGGATCTACCTTTTGTTGTTAACTATGAACTGGCAAAAAACAGTCAGTGGTTTGCATGCTTTGTGTTCTAGTCTTCCTTATGTGCAATTGAAATAGGACCACAACACAGTCCCTACATTTTACTCTGCTCATGCTGCTGTTACTCGTCTGTCTCCATCTTTCTACTTCTGTTTTCACTGTTATCCAGCAGGTTGTACTTGGTCTCTATATCTTTAGTCTTTTTTCTGAGGTCTGTTGCATGTCATTTCATATGTATCTTATATACAAAACAAGTAGACTGTACAGCTTTGGTTTTATATAGTGTGTCCGAAAAGGAATGTAGCTTTTTCACTAAATTATTGTCTTCCCCCCATGTGATATTGTAAAAGGGTGTTGTGTTGTGGGGTTGGATTGGGCGTGACTATAACTATATCCTGTAGCCATATAAATGTAACAAAGCTTGTCCACGTATACACTGTATACGTAGCAGATGTAACTTTCACATGAAATTACTTTAAAAACGTTCTATTGTTCTGTTCCTCTTATGATCTATTACTATGATGTACTTCGCGTTGATGTTTGACTTATTCTGGACTGCAGAGTCTGATAACAATGACTTTCGCCGCAACATTCTCACTTCGTTCTTCACCACAGCATCAGACCACGACAAAGTGATAGTTGTTGACTCACTGCACACAGAATTCTCTCGTGAAAGTAACAGTAAGTTTATTTACACGTAACATATCCAATGAAACAATATATGTACAAGCCAGCAGAGCAATTCGCTCGGCTATTCACACATGAATGTACTGAAGGCACCTCTCTCTACTGCAGTCATGCCTCAGTTTGTCTCTCTCTCGGTCCAACATTGAATCACTCTAGTCAGGATCCTAATATTTACTCACTGTACTTACACAAAGAACTGTCTTGTCACTAAACTAGAGATCTACTTCTTCAACTAGTCTAACTTTCTGTTATGACTTGGGCTCCACGAGCCATTGGCTTATGCCTAAATACTGGGAGTTTACAGTACCCTGTCTGTGTCACTAGTTCTGGACAGCTCCCATGTGTGAAAGAGTTCTTATGACTAATACTAACTGTGGAGGTCGGTGAACCACTACAGGCTACCGCCTCCCGGTGGCACTGTTCTCATGCAGTCCCCATATGTGAATCTTCTCTTCCAGCCTCATACATTGGATTATATACTTCGTCTCTAAACCAATCAAATTACTCTACGTCATCTCATGCTTTGTCCCCCAACCAATCGCACCTCCCCTACGTCATTTCCTCATCTCCAAGTTTACATTCTCAATCTGTCACTAGAATTTTGCTATCCTGTTTAAAACTAATCTCTTCACATTTCCCGTGATCTCTCCTCATGCTATAATCACTCACTCACCTAACCATCCCCTACTCTCCTTCACATTCACTGTTCAATATGAGGATCCTTTTTAAACCAAAGGTAATGTGATATCTCACCTTACAAAGATTCAATATGGGCGCCATAATCTAGTCAGTAGTCCATTTCCACCCATACTCGACTCAACATGTTTCTTGTAATGGCAACAAAGGCTTCATTGTTCTGATCTCTCAGTTCCATCTATATCTGTGCGTATGCGTATGGCTGGTATTTCAACAAACTTTTATGCTTCAGTCACCATAAGTGCTTCTTACAAGTCTCTGCACATACTAGTCATCTGAAAAAAAATAAAGAAAGGGGTGCATTCTATTTTGGGGACTACTTCTTTATCTGTTTACACTTTACATTTACATGGGGTGTGGATGGCCCAAGTGGTAAGATATTGGCATCTTGACCAGAAGGTACCAGGTTCAAATCCTGCTACATGTAGTTGGATTTTATTTTTCTCTTTGAATTTGTGGTTTTGTCATGACATTACCCACTTTCTGTCTAACCCTCTTTGATAATGACGGAAAACAGGAGTGTGTGTGCGACGAAAAACACATGCTGTGTGCACTCTGTGCATGTTAAGCTGCAAAGAGTAAATCAAATGGCTGCTGCCAGGGAACAAATTGTTAGAAATATACTCAATTGATGGACTTGTGAATGTAGTTTGTGTATGTGGGTCAGGGTTCTCTTCAGGAAGTTCTCACTATTGAAAAGAAACTATCAGAGAACCCATCTCTTTACATTGACACTTCTCAAACAATAATTTGTTTATCAAGGTTTTAGCCTGGATCATTGTGATTATTCTTCAGATGTCTGTTATTTTGATTTTTATCTTGCTCAGCTGTTTTTTAACAATATTTAACTCACATTCTAAAGTGTCTAGGCGCTAATGCATATAATTAAATTGAAAGATAACTGGGATTGAAGCTTTTGATTATGTCTTTTTTTTACAGCTTCCATCAGAGGAAGAACCTTTGCTGTTAAAGTTAAGAGAAGAGTCAAGGTAAGCGAGCAGAAAGTTATGACTGGATATTTAAATTATACTTAAGTAAAAAAAAAAGTAAAGTACCCCCGTCACGCCAAGTGGCGTATAGGGAAATATGGTGTTAGTGACCCTATATTTTACAGACCTTCAGCACATGATTTTTGGGGTAATGTGGTCAGTATTACGCCTGCGCTGCTTTACTTTCCCAGAAAAAAAATCCGGTACCCATTTAAGGCTGGGTGAACCCGGAAGCCGTCGGTTGGGATCGAACCCTACCCCTTGTTCGTGGTAGTCCAGTTCACTAACCACTGAGCTATCGCGGCTCCCTAAATTATACTTAAGCAATTGATAAATTGGAAGATGGAAGCAGTGATGCAGAAGATGGGGAAGAAATAGAATGATCTTAAAAGAATGGCAAGAGACAGAACGGCTTCAAAAGTGTTTGTTGAAGACCACCACAGGAAGTTGAAAGGTAGAAGGTCGTTTAAATTATATAACATGAAAAATGAAATAACAACTGATGGTTCCCAGTCTGGTTAAATTCCTTTTTATTATTCTAAAGAAGTATGGAATTTTTGCTTGCATAAAATCAATGGGTAATGGTCTCATATAAAAAACACTATATACTATTCAGTACTTAAATTAATTAGTGAACAAAAAGATAAGCGTAATACTGATATGAAGGTTAGTCTAAACCTATTACCTAGATGGAACCTATTATAGCCAACAAATAAACAGCACAGCAGAAATGTAAAGAATCTCAAAAATGCAAATACTATCTACTAGTACAACCATGCACTGTGCAAATAACTTGTGGCAAAAACTATGCACAAATATTTAACTTTGTTCCAAAACTGGAAATCTAAGAGGGATTTATTAAAGTATCATGACAATTTTGGATCTCCCATCAAGAAAGTTGTCCCAATGAAACCAAAATCAAATTGCAGGTAGACATCAACAGATTAACCCTAGATTACAATACCGTAGTAAAAATTACAGCATCAAAACACAAATTCTTCTAAATTTGATAGTTTGTGGTACTTGAACATTAACTCCTCTGTGTACCTTCCTAATTACTTTTTCTGATGACCCCTGAGTGTTTAATTTGTTTCTATTGATACTACGCAATCCATTTTTGACAATAGAAACAAGAAAAAGAGTTCTTAAATGTTATGTAGAGCCAGTCTTAACATATGGATGTGAATCATGGACAATAGGACAACAGACAAGAAAATCACTGGAGTCTGTAGAAATCGGGTTTTACAGAAGAATGTTGAGAATACCATGGACAGCTAAGAAGAGAAATGAAAATGTTCTGAAAAAGGTCAAAGCAAAAAGAGAGCTAATTTCCAATATTAGGTAGAAACAATCATCATTTTTTGACAATGTAATGAGAAGAGAACAGCTGAAATATATTGTAACAACTGGAAAAATTGAGGAACGAAGAGATAGAGGGAAGCAAAGAGAAAAAATACCAGACAGCTTAAGAGAATGGCTTGGCAGAAGGTCAACAACAGAAATGATAAATAACTGCCGAGATCGAAAATTGTGGAGAGACATGATAACCTATGCCAGCAGGCTTGGTACTTGATGATGATTGATGTAGGATTTTTTTTTTTTACAAAGATACAATTTTCCTGGTCATCAACGACATCAAACAAACTCTTTGTGACTCGGGAAACTCAGCAAATAACACTTTGAGGTAGCTGAACATACTGACGAACTTACGGCAACTGTCTATATAGACAAATTATACATCCGGTCCAAGCGGTCAATTTCGAGTCATAAATCAAGAAGAGATAGGAAATCCGAGTCCCTGTGTGTCTAATTTGTAAACTCACAGTTGTGTGTCAAAAGTTCAAAGAAAATACTATTTTTAGTTCTCCTATTACAATTAAGAGAATCATTGATCAGAGGTTTAACAAGCCGTTATCGTAAAAACGATTTTGTTAATGAAACGTAAACCTCATACAGAATGTGTAAATTACACATAAATTACACAACACGTAAATTACACAATTAAGAATGTACTACAGTCGAACCTGTCTAAGGCGACCATTCACGGGACTTTCAAAAACTGGTCCCATAGGACAGGTGGTCCTGCCTCACAGGTTTCACCTAATAAATAGAGCGATAAAAAAAATTTTATCCTAAGCACTATGAAAACTAACCTGCAAATCAGCGTAATCCATGAGTAGAACATAGTGCACATGTCGGTCTACAATAGCCACTGGTTGGACACTTTTCATAAAACACGATAGTTAAACACACAAAAATAAAACACACATACACAGATTCCACTTATACTGTACATGTATCACTTTTGACTTGAAAAAAAAATCCAATATGGTAGTCTGTTGTTTGACAGATGAAATAAACGATAAGTTCAATTTTTCTCTCAAGTCCATGATAACGTCTAGTATGTCAGATCTCCCGTTTGTTATTGAATAGGTGCGCAGAAGCTCCAAAGCATTATGTGCATCTGCGATAGTGTATGTTTTCTCAATGTCAGTAGAATCTTGTTCGTTGTCTGATTCACTATTCACATCCTCAGCAGCTAAAATTGCAGTGGCAGGAAGATCCCAGTTTGTTTCTATTGTGTTGCAAGTTTGGAGCCCTGAATCAATCTTGGAGATGTCTGTCAATTGGTATCCAAACAATTCTTTTGAAAGGTTATCCAAAGCAGTAGAAATTGCAGTAGAAACAATTTGCACGTCGGTCTTTGATGCAGATTCCATGTGCGTCAGAGAATATGCGTGTGTTTCAGCAGGACAATGAAAACCTGCTTTACAGAAACACTTAAGGATGGTTGAGTTGTCCACTTCTTTCCATGCTGCAGCAATCCAGTAGACTACATCCAGTAAATTGACCTGTTTCATGAGTTCGGTTCCGGAAGCATCCTTGTTTGATTCCATGACTGTGATAAGATGTAGAAGCTGTTTTTGTCTAAACTTTAATTTAAATGTCTGAATGACACCCTGGTCTAGGGGTTGAACTAATGCAGTTGTGTTGGGTGGCAGAAACTGCAGCTTAACATTCTGTAGTTCGATCTTGGGATGACAGGTAGCGTTGTCAACAAATAAAATAATGTGGCGCTTTTTTTTCTGCATCTTACGGTCAAAACTTTTCAGCCAATCTTCAAATATAGCTGCAGTCATCCATGCCTTTTTGTTGTTTCTGTAAATCACTGGCAGTGTGTTTATGTTGATGTTTTTAAAAATCCTAGGGTTAGCTGCTTTCCCAATCACTAAAGCCGGTTCTCGTTCCCCCAACATGTTAGTGCATAGCATCACTGTTATTCGCTCTTTGCTTTTTTTTACCCCCAGCGCATTTTTCTCCTTTGACAAAAATGTTTTGCCCGTAGTCGCTTTGAAAAATAACCCGGTTTCATCTAAATTAAAAATGTCTTGAGCAGCGTAACCATAGCATATCTCGGATAATTTAGAAGTCCAGTCAGCCGCAGCACTCATATCTGAATCACCGACTTCGCCACATTGCTTACCAAACACAAGATTGTGTCTTTTAATGAAGGCCTCTAACCAGCCGTTCGATGCATTAAAGACTGAGTTTTCCAATTCTTTTGCAAACTGTAAAGCTCGTTCTTTGATCATCGGCCCAGATAACGGAATTGTTCGTGCAAGTGCTGATTGACACCATTTCCAACAAAGTGTATTTATGTCTTCATTTCCCGTTTTCCTGCTATTCCTTCTTTTCATACTTGGTGCATTATTTTCAAAGTCATTCATATACTCGGCTTTTCTCTTTAACGTACGTAAAAACTGTGTCTTTCCCACTCCAAACTGTTCTGCCAATAATCGCGAACTTTTACCTTGCTGATTTTGTCGAATCACTAATATTCGTTCTTCCAGCGTTAATGCTTTTGGTTTTACACTTTTGACACTGGCCATTTCCTATATTGTGTGTAACACTTTTAAAATCCACAAAAATAATTCACTGAGATACTGTACATGTACATGAATACACTCTAAGCGGGCAATGACTAATTCTTTAGTTAATTCCTGTAATTTATACGGGCCACGCAATGGTCTACTCTGGTCTAGACGGAACCGCGAAGTGATGTCACTTCACGAATCATAGATCTGTGTCTGCACCAGTATTGACTGATAAACGTAACACGTCCCACTGTAATCTGGGACTCACTAAATACGGGAAAACATCAACACCTGTAGACACCTGTGTCGATCGTTTATGGCTGCTAGCGAGACGAAGGACTGGCTGGTCGTCGTAAACGGGATAAATAACATTGGCGGCGGTTAATTAGCCTGGTCTCTGGTCGCGTCATACGGTGAGCGCCGTAATCAGTGTTAGCATATAGTAAAAAACTCGGGGAAATTGTAGACCCGGTCCTATAACCAGGGAAACGCTTTAAACAGGTGGTCCTAAGACCAGGTTCGACTGTATCAACCCTTACATATGCATGTGATAGCTGGAAAACAACAAGAGACATAGAAACAAAGTTGAACGCATTCGAAAATAAATGTCTAAGGAAAATACTTGGTACAGCGTGGAACGAATTCAAAACAAACGAGGAAATTAGAGAAATCATCAATCAACCACTAAAATCTTCAGTAATAAAGAAAAGACGATGGTCATATGTTGGACATGTGATGAGAAGAGATAATAACCGAATAGCAAAGCAAACCCTCATGTGGGAAACAACAGGTAAGAGAAAAAGAGGAAGACCCAGAGAGACACTGAGAAGAACATTGATGAGAGAGAGGCAAGAGCAGCAGGAATCGGCTCCCTCAAAGAGATAGAGCTGCTTGCACAGAACAGAGACAAATGGCGAGATCTGATAAAATATCTTTAAAAGAATTGACAACTGCTAGAACAAAAATTTAGATAAGAGAAGTAGTATCTTGGTCTACACCCTGTAGGCAGGCTACGGCTCGAAAGGTCAAAAGATAGATAGATATTACAATTAAGTGGTAGTAATTTGTGCTATGGAATATAATGAAGCGTGCCACAGGTAGGTATTGTAATTAAGGTTTAAAGGATACAAATAGACCACTGGGTTGAACACTGTTTACAGTTGTATTATGCAGTGAATGTTGTCACCAGTACAGTGTTTAATAAGATAGTATACTTTCTGGTTATGTACAAACTAGACAACTACTAACAGAAACCAAACTCAGTAATGCCATAGACTCACTGGCCAGTTGTATAGTCCCTGAACATGATATTATTCTTCTTGAGGTATTGAAATTTGCTAAACTATAAGTACCATTATTACAATTATTAGTTCCATGAATTGATATGTTCATCTTGGAATGAAGGCTCTGTTTTAGACAGGATATGTAGGGTTCAAACATTATTACATTATATAATATACAATAACAAAGGAGACCACGTAGACTGCAACAACTACATTGGTGTCTCACTGCTAAGCTAGTAGAAAAGACCTTTGCCTGAGTTGTTTTAAAAGAAAGTTGCAGAGGTTGACAGTGTAACTATACTGAGTCACAGTGCAGTTATTACCCAGTACAGGTCACCACCTATATGCCTACTTTTCAGTTCATCATAAAGTAGAAAAATGTTGCTAACAATGAACACCTTTTTTGCACTGCATTCATAGATCTTATAAGGGCATTAGATTTCATCAGCAGAGATGGTCTCTTCTGACTTCTTGCAAATGTTGGATGTCCAATAAAACTGCCATGTATTATCACAGCATTCCATATCTACATGAAATGTGAAGTATAATGGGAACAAATCTAAAGCATTTCCTGTCCAGAATGGAGTGAAACAAAACTTTGTTCTACCACCAACACTTTTAAAGATCTTCTTTTCAATGTAACTATCTCATGCATTCATTTCATCAGACGAAGCATTTTTCTTCACCAAAGATCAGATGGTGGAATATTTTAACTGACCCTGCTTTGGGCAAAGACACTAAAAATAAAAGTCCTTATTAGAGAGCTCCACTTTATTGATGATGCTACTTTGGTGGCTCATTCTAAAGAACACTTTTAAGCATTCATTGATAAATGTACAAATGCATACGAGTTTGGTTTAGTCATCAACCTTTCCAAAATGGAAATCATGTGCCCAGATGTTAGAAGGCTTCCATCATTATTATTAATGACCACACTGATACTGGTCAAAAAGTTTTTGCATCTTGGTACCAATATTTATAAGCTTATCTTCTGAAGCAGATAGTCTATTTACTTCTCTTTTTTTTTTTAATTCTTAGTATTATTTCTGCCACACAGTGTGCATTAACAACTTCTGTTTAAATATTAAAAAAAAAATATATTAGTATTTGGAAATAGCTTTCCATGAATGAAGTAAATTGAGCATCATTTAAGAAATAAATTTCCATGAATTTTGTCCTCAGAGCTTTATTTCTCCAAAGAAGAAGCAGAGAGCTTTTAGACAATGATGAGCTTCAGGTTGGTGTTGTGTGCACTGTGCCACCATTGTTATTTTTTCTTGTACATATTTTAGCTTGACTTCTGTCAAAAATACAAACTCTCTTGTCTTGAAGGAAAATAGCTCTACTTTGTTTTAGTTCATTTACCCATTAAAATAAATATTATATCACAATAAGCAAGAATGATCTCCCTATTTTTGTTACATCCCATCTGTTTGAAATTTGGCATGCCTATTTTGAAAATTTTTTTTTTTTACCGATTTGATAAGGATAACATTTCTACAATAGTAATAGGTTAAAGTGGCACATCAGGTCATATGTCTGTTGAAAAGTTGTTTACTGATCAGCAAATCTGTTGTAAGGTTCTTGCTGAAGAATCATGAGATAGAATTTAGAGATTTCATAAAACTGCAAGCTAAGCTCTTGCATTGGCAGCGAAAATTGATCAGTCTGATGAGGATGATTCAGTTTGTAGTTTGGTCCAATGTCTATTCTAGCTTATTCAGAGTGGAATCGGGTTAGTTTAGGAAAGCAGACTGGGCACAACTGTAGATTAATTACCAACAAAGAGCTTGGAATAAATCATAAACATAATCTTGACCTCGTCGGATTTGTTTTCACTTTACAGCGAACATATTATGAGATCAATAGTAGACAAAAAAAGGAATTGAAGTCAACGGTCACAACATAAAGAATTTACGATATACGGATGACACAGTCTTAATAGCAGAGACAGAGAATGAGCTACAAGAAATGATAGATATAATAGTAAAAGAAAGCAACAAGAAAGGTCTCAGTCTGAATAGTAAGAAAACAGAAGTAATGGTTATATCGAAGAAACAATCATCACCATTATGCAGCCTAAAAATAAACAAGACAAATCTGAAACAAGTGCAACTTTTGAAATACTTGGGCGCAGTGATAACATCAGATGGAAGATGCAACACAGAAATAAAAAGCAGAATAGCTCAGGCCAAAATAGCATTTCAGAAAATGACAAATATTTTATGCAACAAATCTATGTCAATAGAAATGAGAAAGAGAGTTCATCGATGCTATATAGAACCAATTCTGACCTATGGAAGCGAATCATGGACAATAGACAAACAAATGAAAAGACAATTAGAGGCCACAGAGATGGGATTTCTCAGAAGAATGTTGAAAGTTCCCTAGACAGCTAAAAAGACCAATGAGAAAGTTCTCAAAGAGGCCAACACAAAAAGGGAGCTCTTAAAAAACATCAGAAAGAAGCAATCAACATTTTTTGGGCACATCATAAGAAGAGGAAAGTTGGAATACTTGGTTACAACTGGCAAAATAAAAGTAAAGAGAGATCGCGGACGACAAAGAGAAAATACTGGATAGCTTGGTGTCATGGCATGGAAAACAGTCAACAACAGAACTCATACGATGCACTGTGGATAGAAGGTTGTGGAAGGACATGATCGCCAACCGGTACGGTACATGATGATGATGATGAATCTTGACCAGTCAAATCAGCCTCAAATGTTTTGCTCTGCTGAATATATATTTTTGTATGTCATGACTTGAAATAGTATTTTTGTTATAACATAATTTTTTCACTAAAATTGGCAGAAAATAAACCCAGATAATCATTATGTATGATGTGAATATCTCTAAATAATCTCAATTTTAAAATACGGCAGACTGTGTGCAAGACTTCCATCACTATTAACTATAAGATGGGTTCCATTGATGATTTATAAATGACAATTTGAACACAGGTCATGATTTTTGCAAGTGTTCTATCTATCCATCCATCCCGTCCCACCCACCCATCCATGTTGTTTCCTATATAAATTTTACTGTCTTTTGTAATTCTTGCAGTGGCCAATATAGTTTTGTCTGTAGTGTTGTATTTATTGGCCAATGGATTTTCCTGTCTGCTATAGTCAGTACAGTCTTGAAGTATGTGTTCAGCAGTCTGGGGCACATGTCCACATATACATGCAGTTGATGTGCCAATCTTAAATTTTGTGTACATATTACAGTTGGGTTAATTGTGTCCTGTTCTGAGGCTTATGATAAATTGTTCACATCTATTCATAATATGAAAGACATCCTGATTTGTGGCTTGTGGTCTTCTGATTGATTTGATTATCCATTTCTTCTGATATGTACTGGTGCATCTGGTTGTGTGCCTGCTGTGCATTCCTTTGTCAGCTTATCTGCTCTCTTGTTTCCTGGTATTCCACAGTGAGATGGAATCCACTGAAGGGCGACCCTGTGGTACTTGGAGAGTTCAGTCAATAATGTCTGCAGATGTGGACATTTTTTGGATTGTAGTGCCTGGAGTGCTGATCTTGCATCTGTTAAAAACACTACAGACTGTGGGCTAATGTTACTGTTCAGCAGCAGTTTTTCTATTGCCACCTTTATTGCTTGGATTTCTGTATCATAATTGTGACAATATTTCCCTGTTGCTATTTTATTTGTATCCTGAGTGTTATTTGGGCACTCTAAGTATTGCAAGTGTTTATGATGGATTTACCTATTTTGTGAAAATGAGTGCAATGGGTTGAAAGCGATTACAATTTTGGTAGGTTGAATAAGATTCATTAATTTATATAGTTAAGTATTCCTAGAAGGATTGCAGTGGTTATGAAAAATAATTTTATAAAGTGAACTAATAATGAACCATTTGTCATATGTACATTTATTTGTCCAGAAACTGTGGTTTCTGTTGGATAAACATCACACACCTCCTCTTCATGGAGATGAACAAATGATAAACTATGAGGGCTTCCTTGCAGTGAAGGAAGAGGCTGGGCATAAGTGCAAGTAAGTCACCAAATCAATTGTAAACAGTTATTATTTTCACAAATATTTATCATTTTGGGGATACATTTAACCCTAGATTATGATACCACATAATTACTGTATCAAAACACAACACATAATTACTGTATCAAAACACAAATTCCTCAAAATTTGACATATTTCCATGTTCAAACATCCCCCCAACCACCGCCACACACACACACACACCATTTCTGGTGACCCTGGAGTGTTCAATTTGTTTGCATTGGTGTTGACATATTTTTTTTTTAATTACGAGATACATTGTTTAATGCTTTAAAAAAGTTGCCAGTTTTCAAGAAATTGGTTGTTTTTTTTCCCTTTTTCTGTGACCAGGGAGATTATCTTGTCATTGGCAGACATCAAATAACCCTTTGTGACTCAGGAGACGCAGCAAATAACGCTATGAGGTAGCCAAACATACTGTCGGACTTACGACCGCACCGATAGACATTATAACTCATCCAGCCCATGAGGTGAAATTAAGGGCAGAAATCAACCTGAGCCAGGAATACCTAGACTCTAGATGCAAGAACAGTAAGAAAAATAACCGCTACCGAGATGAAATGTATTAGATGAATGACATGAAAGCAGCTTGAGAGATAAGATCAGAAATAAAGAACTGAGAACAAAGCTAGGAATAATTCCTGCCATAGGGTGCATAAAAAAAGAGCAGATAGAATGGTTTGCCACATGATAAGACAGAAAGATCTAAACCCAACGAGCCTTCAATAAATACTGAGAGGACACCAGACCCAAAGACCGACCATGAAAAAATTGGATTGATGGAATATTAGAAACACAAGGAAACATTAACAGCAGCAAAGGCTAACAGAAGAGTAAAAGTT
The DNA here is from genome assembly GCA_032433765.1 of Megaustenia siamemsis. Classification (NCBI taxonomy): domain Eukaryota; kingdom Metazoa; phylum Mollusca; class Gastropoda; order Stylommatophora; family Ariophantidae; genus Megaustenia; species Megaustenia siamemsis. The sequence goes on from JAVIAB010000124.1 coordinate 35,124,808, forward strand.
GATTTGACGAAGTAGAAACACTATGAAACATAACAACAGCAGAGGCTAACAGAAGAGCAAAAGACCACAAATTATATCTCTCATTGATGCTGAACGGCAAATGAGGAAGGAAATAAGAAAGTTTGTTTAAAAGCCGCACTTTTATATTACATTAGCAGTTTTTACTAAACATGCGTTTGAAAAAAAAAAATCTACCAGCAATGACTTGTTAAGGGTCACCATCGAGAATAATTAGGAAGGTATACAGAGGGAAAATTCTTTTGCTTGTGGAAAACTGTTGAACTCCAAGAATGTTTATTTTGCTTTTATAAATTTTACAAAGGTGTCGTAATATAGGTTTAGGTTCTATCCTATGACTTTCAAATTTATGTCTAATTAAGTGCCATTTTGTTTAGGTCTGATTGTCATCTTCCTTGTTTACTTAATAGCAGATTGTGTTTCAGTGTGATTACTGTTTACACTATCTAGTGCTCCCATTTTCTGCACACATTTGTTTGTACAGATCTCATTGACATCTCTAGTTTAAGACCTAATATTTCTTAATCCTTTCTTTTCTTTTTTTGTTTATTTCCTTTATTATTCATTAGAGAGACTATAATTTACCAATCTTTTAATTTTTATTTCACAATCTGGGAGTTGTTAGCACACAAACGCTAGAAGTAACATGAATGGTGCGAACCATGGTTGTTGTAGATGAATGAGTTATAATTTTAGTAATGAAATTTATCCTTTTTCTTTCATTTTAATTACAATGTTAGTAAATGATCAGGCTTATAAACCTTTTTTGTATAGTGTGATTTAATGCTGCATCTTTAACGTTTTCTTTTTGAAATCTATATTGAGTTTTTTTCATGTTTTGAAATAGTAAAGGAGTTTTGTTTCCTTCATGATTTGAGAATGTAAATGTGTTTTTACAAATTTCATTTTCAGACCATTTTTTCAAGCATCAGTTTTCTGTAAGCTCCTTCAGAATGACCCTTTCGGTCGTATATCTATAATGCAGTTCTTTAATTATGTCATGCGAAAAGTGTGGCTGCACCAGACACGTATTGGCTTGTCTCTTTATGATGTAGCTGGGCAAGGTTACTTGAAGGAGTCGGTAAGCCATTTTAAAAAATGAAACTACTTGACAATTTTATTTAGCAGAGTACTTTCCCTTAAATGGATTAAACACATTAATGATAAACTGCATATAATTTATGGGCAAGATAATGAGAGACAGCAACTATCACAGAGGTATTTCCCTTCTAAGCAATGTAGGAAGGTTTCATCCCTGAATTGTAGAGAAAAGACCAAGATCAGTTACAGATTATCTGTGACCCTCAAATGGGTTTCTTGGAAAATAGTGAATATACTGAAGCATTAGTCACTCTAAATCAATTTACAGAAAAAACAACAGAACATAATAAAAAAAAACTGTGTAGCTTTCAAAGACCAAGAAAATGCATTTATCAGAGTAGATAGAGAACAATTTTGGGAGATTGTGGGAGTGGATGGTCTAGAAATAAAATGTCACCCTCTGGACAGAAAGGTCCTGGGTTAAAATCCTGCCACAGGTAAATAAAAGACCCACATGAACACTTAAGTAGTTGTAACAATGTTACTACCATATCCAGCATGAAAATCAAAGTGAAGTCACATTGTACAAGAAAACAGAACATCATCTTGGCAATAGACATCAGGCAATTAAAACAAGTGGAATTTAAATGCCAGAAAGTCTGTTGACAAACAAAAATTCATGAAGTGCAGAAATAGACTCAATATGCAAGAGAACTTGTCAAATCATTTTACAGATTTCACCACCTCAGTTGAGAAAAAGGAAAAGTCAATTACACATGTGGGTGGTGTTTAGGGAAATTTGGAGTTAATGCCCATATTTATATAGACCTTTTCAGAACATTATTTTGTGGGTAATTTGGTCACTATTATGCCAGTGCTGTATATCTTTCCCAGAAAAATTTGATACCTATTTAAGACAGGGTGAACCTGGAAGCCGTCAATCTGGATCGAACCCGGCCTATTTTTTTTCTTTAGTAGCCAGTTCACTGAGCTACTGTGACTCCCCAACAAAGAAATAACTGTAGAAGTACAACAGGACATTTTGCAACACAATTTTCATTTCACCGCTGTGCTACCAGTGCCAGACCCGGACGATAAAGAGCAAGAAAAATAACTACCACTACAATGAACAATCTAAGAGATAAGATCAGAAGTGAAGTTCTAAGAAGAAAGCTGTGAATAATTCCCACCGTTAAGTAAATTAACAACAGATGATATGGTTTGGCCATGTGTTTAAGAGAAAAAGATAAAAATACAACTTAACAAACCTTTAAAAGACACTTAAAAAATACTAGACTCAAGGGTCAACCATAAAAAAGATGAATTGATGAATATTAGAAACATTAGTAAATATAACTACAGGAGTGGCCAACAGAAGAGCTAAATATCACAAACTATATCTCCCCTTGACACTGAAAGGTAAATGAGGAAGGAAAGAAGATTTGCTAAAACAAATATGCTGATATTATCCAAGAAGGAAAGTATCGTTGCTAATATCAAGATAAACAAGAGTAAACAAATGATTAATTCATAATCAGTACAACTATTTCATGAGGGAATGTGATTAAAATGAATACAAATTGCTGGAACTTCTCTCTTCCTAGCGTTCACCTGTTAAGTGGGTGTGGATGCATTTTGTCACTAGTTTACATTATCACCGAGATATCTGCGTCTTTTAGCCCAACACATCCATCTTCGGCTTGGATTTGTGACATTTTGTCACTAGTTTACAGTATCACCGAGATATCTGCGTCTTTTGGTCCAACACATCCATCTTCTGCTTGGATGAGTAGATTTGCTTAATGATCCCCCCGGACAGCTGCCACTTTTTTCTACTTTTAACTGTTAAGGGTTCTTTAACATGTGCAAGTACACACATGACCTCATGTTTTTCGCCATTTTTCAAGAGGGCTAGACATTAGATCTCACTACCCATAGTAAAGCTACCTAGAAACTACAGATTTGATTTTTGTAAAAATTTCCACCACCTGGTGTGGGGATCGAACCTAGAACCTTTTTGTCCAGAGGTTGACATCTTACCTCTAGATCACCCAGTTTCCCCCCAAAATGCTGAAACAATTGCATGGACATGTGAATAGACAAATTTATAGCACAGTGATTGATTGATGAGGCACATGAAAGAGAATCTGGAAGAATTGGGTTGCCTATTACACATCTTACTCAGAGTAGCTATTTTACTGGTGTAATTGAGGTTTGATTCTCGTGAACTGTTATGTTTAACCAGCAACACACCCAAGTTGAATTAACCACCATAGGAGTGCATAGTTTTTCACATCTTTGTTCTATTTAACCACCATAGGGAGTGTATGGTTTCCACATGTCTTTGTTCTAACAACCATAGGAGTGCATTGTTTTTCCCATGTCTTTGTTTGATTTAACCACCACAAAAGTGTATTTTTGACAAATCTTTGTTTGATTTAACCACCATAGGAGTGCATGATTCTTTCATATGTTTTTGTTTGTGTACTACTAAGTTTTATTTCAGTCATACTTTCCAGACTGATCACTAGTTCTTGTGAAACTCACACATGGTAAACTTACTTCCCCCAATGTCAGTTACTTGACATTTGCTTCCTTCATTCTGGTCGCTCAGCAAAACTGTCAGTCATCACAGACAAGCAGTTGAGTGATTGTTTCATTCTATTATTATCAGTACCTCAATTCGTATGCAAGTGTTAATATTCTTGTCATACAAGTGTGATAATCAACCTTCTTTTGTCTAAATTTTAAAATTGTAATGGAGTGGTTATAGGAGGAGGAGCGAGAGATTTTCAATTTCTATTTAATTTAAGCAGTGAATGGGTACTTTCCATGGCTGCTATTTTTAAGTACAATCTGCTTTTTTGCTGTTTGGAAGGTAAAAACTAACATTGAAGTTTTCTGTTTCAGGATCTTGAAAACTATATTTTGGAGCTGATACCAACACTCCCACAGGTTTGTGTATATGTGGTGGTATTAATTATTGTTTGATGGGGAGAATGTTATCATAACATTTAGTTTGTCCAGTTTAGTATTTAATGATACCGCAATTACATTAAAAAAAATTATAAGATAAATAATAGTGATTTATATCAGTGCATTCCAAAAATGGTAAAGTCCTAGTTTAGCTTTGTAAGTTATTTCAGTGAAAGAGTGATCTCCCTTAGTTCACACAAGAACAAAACTACAGTGGTTCTCGAATAATAAAAATTATCTCTGTTGATTGACCTCAGGTATTTGAATTATCAAATGCTTCTGTAAAAGGTTTACATTGAGACTTTCAGTGGCATTATTTTAATGGGATAAATTATGTAAAACAGGCCTGCGACAAAGTAGTCAAAGTGCCGTCAGAACATCGGAAGGTCTGTCAGAATGGTTTCAGGTTACAACAGGAGTAAGACAAGGATGTGTCCTCTCACCACTCCTCTTCATCATATATATGGACAAAATAAATCAGGAAACAACCAACAATAAGGACAAATCAAATAATAATATAGAGGTAGAAAACTCCAACATCAACGAGCTACTCTTCGCAGACGACCAATGCCTAATATATGAGGATGAAAACCTGCTACAACAGCATTTAACATCTCTAGATAAAAGCTGCACAAACTACAGTATGAAAATTAACACAGCAAAAACAGAGGCTATAAGAATAAGCAAATTAAGACACCCAGTAAACATCAAGATCAAAGATAAAGAAATAAAACAAGTAGAGGAATTCAAGTATTTAGGCACAATGTTCACAGAAGATGGAAAACTAGACAGAGAAATTGACATGAGAATACAAAAAGCAAATGCTGCCACATACCAGCTTTCACCATTGCTAAGACATCCAAGCATTTCTATGCCAGCTAAACGACAAATGATAAATAGCATCTTCATACCAACTTTGTGCTATGAAAGTCAAACATGGACCCTTTCTAAATCACATTTAAGAAAGATCAATACATGTGAGATGCGTTGCTTGAGAAAAGTAACAAACAACACAAGAAGAGATAGAATACCAAATGAAACCATAAGAAAAATAGTAGGAACGAAACCCTGCCAAGAATATATAGAACAACAACAACTTAAATGGTTTGGCCACCTGGTCAGAATGAATCCTTACCAATCACCATCAAAAGCGTTCTTCTCGAGAATGCATGGAAAAAGACCAAGTGGAAGACCCAGAAGAAGATGGATGGATGCAGTGATAGAGACATGTAACAACAAAGGAAAATCACTAATTCAGACAATTCGAGCAGCACAAGAACGACAAATGATATAAACCACGACACCTTTTAGGTATCAGAGAAAAGAAGAAAGAAGAAGGCCTGCGACATTTGATTAAGATACATCTGTGCTCCAGACATATAAAATCGCTCAAATACACTGCAGGAAATGTTTACATCACTGACATGGCAAACAGGGACCTGAAGAATCATGGGGCTAATTACAGCTTATGATAACGGATTACACTTTACGATAGAGACTGCAGGGCGATAACTGACCAATGAACTAAAAATCTGCTGCAAATGGGCACCACGATCATGAATATTTGAGAACCACCAAATAAAATGCAATGTTACTAAAGGGGACATTACTCTTCAAAACTGAAACAACTGACAACACTAATCTAGGACTTTACCCCCTAAATTTCTGAATTTTATAATCATTTTATTTTTTAAGTTGCTGTTTCTTCTTACAGTATTGATATACTTCACAAAACACACTACTGTTTTAAGTCCAGAATAATTTTGATGGAATTATCTCTCTTACATCTAACTACCTAATATCAACAAATTTAAACTTTTGTATATTTATTGCTTTCAATTTAAACTTATTATATGTTAAATTGAAGAGGGAGCATTGCTCTAATATATCAAATTGAAGAGGGAGTATTGCACTACAGGGAGAAAATATTGATTAATAAAATAATAATATTGAACTAATTATGTAAAAAGTGAGTAAAATAATTTTAAAAGAAAATTTCTCTAACCAAATTCTAATTTCAGATTAAGTTATAATATAAATTCTAGTTCAAACATAATTCTAAGTGTGATTTTATTCAAAAGTACACCCATTACTGTCTTTCATAGCTGAATATCACATTTTGAATTGTGAAATTTATACAGTGTGAAAGATTTCATGTCTTACCTTATTTTTTTTACAGATTAGAGGCTGCACACTCACAATGAAATAATATCTACACTATATATATTTTTTATATAAGATATTTTAAAATGTATTTTTAAATTTGTTATTATAGGCTTACTGCGAAGTCAATAATTTTTCTCTATTCAATTAATGAGGTGTGTGTTTGTTCACAGTCCATTTCTAATAAGAAATATTTTTTAAATGTTTGTCAACTTTTAGCTTAAAATACTTGAAAAATACATGAGGTTGCTTGTAAAAAGAACTGGAAATTAAGAAAGGAAAATCACTTTCAAATACATGGGAGATTTTGTGGATATTTATAAATTGTAAAATTATAGTCAATTAGTAGTAAAAAAAATCAAGCTTTGTTGCATCATTTTGTGGTTTAAATTCTGAATGGCCAGGGTGTTAGTCCTAAGTTAAGTTTTTAGCTTGAATGTGAGAATAATTGATATATATTTGATTACTGTCATATTTTGTTTTTAATCTTGTTACAGTTAAATGGCTTAGAACGAACGTTTTATTCATTCTACGTATGCACTGCAGTACGGAAGTTTTTCTTTTTTCTTGATCCCTTGAGGAATGGAAGAATTCGAATCCAGGACATTCTTGCTTGCAGCTTTCTGGATGATTTGCTGGAGGTTGGTTGGATAATTTTACTGAAAGTTTCCTTGAAGATTCAAAATAAAATAAACAATTTTTTATCTAGAAGTTGAAAAATATAAATAATATAAGAGCTGAAAGTATATTTTTAAGAAATATTGAGATGGAAGGGGACATGCATATTTTCATTTTCACAAGAAGTTAGAGATAGAAAAAAATATTGATCTTCAACAGTAACTGCCTGGTTTGTTTTGCTAAAGAACTTTTTTAGTGACTGATTTTTGCCAGTATTGAAATGACAGGTGCAATTGCAAAATGAATAATAATATGCAGTTTTATGTCAATTGGTTTTAACCTTTTATCTTGATACGTTTATTTTTTTACTTTGACTTCATTTATTTGTCAAATGATATTAAGTGCCACTTTTTATATATTTACTCCACCTGCTTAATCATTTGCCAGCTCTTCTCCACTCTATTTTGCTAATTGAGAATTCATACGGTGATGACTTGCAAACATCTTTGTATCTGTTTTGTTTGACTTGCAGACCATTATTAGCTAGTAGCTCTATATTTTTTTGGAAATGTACTTGTTTTGCACTCTTCTAGAATGTCCCAACGACATTGATCTTACATTATTCAGTGTTTTCATTTTGGATAGAGGCCTAGAATGCTGCAGGAGATATGAGTTGGTTACTTTATCCAGCCTTTTGATGTTTATTATTTTTCAAATGCAGCTCACATGGATGTCATTGCACAGTGCAGTAGGGCATTGCTGATTGCCTTTGTCACTTTTACGTACTGAAAACAATTTTTTGTCACAATATATGTTAAAAATGATCTAAGTATCCAAGATTATTCCCGATTATTATGTATCCTATATATTATTGGAGGCAGCTCTCATCATTTATTTTAACAAAAACTTGATCATTCCATTACAGATCTTGTTAAAATTTCACAAGCTTATTTAGAAATGCATAATAAATTAGAATAACTAGTTTGGTTTTATCAGTCTTGGCTATTTTTTTGACACTATTTAAATGACACATATCTTAAATGTCATTGGCCGAAAAGATTTTGTGATTTTCATCATTGATATCTAGTCATTTCGATTGCTACAATGAAGATATCTTGTTGCAGATTTCTTTCACATACTTATGACATTATGCACAGTTAATGAAAATAACCATTTGGATTTCTTTATCAGAGTAATTTCATTGTCTTCTTAGCGTTCACCTGTTAAGTGACCATGAATGTGTTGTGTCGCTAGTGTACGACAATGCTGTGATTGTGCCTTTCAGTCCGGCACATCCATCTTCACTTTGGATGAGTAGATTTGCTTAAATATTTTGCCCTGACAGCGGCTATGTTTTTTTTTTAATTGCCAAGGGTTCTTTAATGTGCACAGAGGACCTCCAGTTTTTTGCCCGTTTTCCGAGGGGGCTATACATTGGATCTGAGAAACCAAGAGACTAAGGGAGAGTAAAGCCATGAAGACACCACGGGTTTGATTTTTGAAAAAATCCCACTGCCTGTGATGGAGATTGAACATGAAACCTTGTCCAGAGGCGACATCTTACCTCTAGACACACAGTCTCCCATTTTAGTGTGTAATTGCCAGAAAATGTATTTAAAGATAAACAACTTACCTATAATGCTTACAAATTGCTTTAACTGAAGAACATTGTCTATTTTTAAACAGTTAAATCCCCTATGTTGGGGATTTCCATGACTTGAATTTGATGTATAAACATAAGCATATCAACTTGATAGCTGCCGAAGGTCTGTAAAATTTATGGCCACTAACACCATATTCCCTATGCGCCACTTGGCGTGACGGGGGTACTTTACTTTTTTACTTTTATAGAATATATAAAGCAACAACAGATAAAATGGTTTGGCCACGAGACAAGGCAGAGTGATCAAAACACAACACAACGAGCTATCAATAAGCGTTGCAAGAACACCAGACCCAAGGGCCAACCACGAAAAGGATGGATCGATAGAATATTAGAAGTACTAGGAAACATAACAGCAATAGAAGCGAACAGAAGAGCAAAAGACTGCAAATTATATCTCACCTTGACACTGAAAGGCAAATGAGGAAGGAAAGAAGAAGAAGAAGACATTTCTTACACTATTATGTTTGTGCAATATTTATTCTATGCATCAAAATATAAATATACATATATACTATATTCATTATGTTTAATGTTATAGTCCGTTCAGATTCGTTTGCCGAGATGTTATGATTTATAATTCAAAAAGTTCTTGATGATTTCACATGATTTTTGGCATACAGTGTTAAAATGTCCATGTCACAAGAACATATGTGTTACTCGATGTCTAGCTATAACGGTTTTCTTAAAGCGGCGAATTCCTTTGATCTTTGCCCATGTAACTATTATTTTGACCCTAATCAAAATGTTTTACAGTAATCTAGTGCAACGATGACCCATAGGCGTGTCCATAAAATTTTACTTGGTGGCAAGTATACAAATTTTAAATTATATATAGAACTTTTGTTTGTAGAGTCAATTTGATATAGTTCCATGCTCTTGGTGTGAGTTTCCCAAATGTTGTCGCTGCCTTTCAAATACGTACATTTAGTTCCTCATCTAAGGAAAGTGTGGCTGTAATAGTGGATCCAAGATAGCTGAACTTCTGTACTGACTCAAGCAGGCTTCCATTCAAAGTAATGTTGGTTTGCTTATAACATATTTTTGATTGCTTGGGTGGTCTTGAACAATAAACTGTTTAACAAATCAACTAGGAAATTTTGCAAATCAAACTATTTATCTGTAGACTTAATCAGAGTAATGATCATTCAGAATCAGACGAGTCAAATAGGTCGATTACTGCTTTCGGCTGAACAAACAACAAACCATCCTTTTTCCAATATTCCTCTTCTTGTCGTAACACATGATCCTCACATTTTACCCAGTAGTCTTTATTTATATTTGATAGAGCCTGATTTGTAAGTGTCTCAACATCGCATAATTTGAAAGTTTTATTTGTATATGCTACGTGTCCTTTAACTTTTGCCCAAACTAGTTCTATAGGATTTAAGTGTGCATGATATGGAGGTAGTCTCAAACATCTATGGCCATGTTCTTGAATTAACTTGTCTATTTTAAATATCTTTGTACGTTGTGTCTGTTTTACAAGGCTAAGCAATTCGGGTTTCAAGTAGCTGTCGTTAACTTGTATGTGTTCTTTTATGAGCCACGTTTTGATTGCATCTTTTGTACTTGATGATGTTGGGATTCTATCTTCTACGTTAACTACGTTATGGTATGAAGCATTGTCCATTATCAGACAAGAAGGTCGATCTAATATTGGAAGGATACTTTTCTCGATCCAGTCTTTAAATATGTATGTGCCCATTCATTTCGGAGTGGTAGTCTCTATTGTCTATGGATTTTGAAATGAAAACGAGATGAGCATTCTGCAACAACCCATTATGTCTGCTACCTGCATGTGCAACTATCAAACGTTGCCCTTTACTGCTTGGTACTGATCTTTTAATACTTCCATCTGCTAACTGCCATTCCTTTTCATTTGTATGATGAGCGTTGATCCAAGTTTCATCTAAATAAACAATATCATAATCATTTTCGCGCATTTCCTTCACTTCACGTAAATACTTGCTTCTAAGAGCTACTAGATGTGGCTTCTCACAAATAATGTTTTTTCCACCAGCATACTTTCTAAAGGTGAAGCCTGCACTTCTTAATATTTTCCATAATGAAGTTTTTGATATTTCAATGTCGTTGTTAGTTTTCAGCCAAAGCTTCAACTTTCTAAGTGTCACTTCTTCGTTTATATCAAACATTCGACAGATTTCTCTTTTTACTAGGTCCTTATCAAAACTGTCTAACGTTTCTTTCCTTCCTTGCTTTCTTGCATTTGTTGGCAATAAATATCCGCTTCCTTTAACTATTCGATCAAATGAACGTTTACACAAACCTAAAATATGCATTGTTCTCTTCTCAGGGTTTGATAAAGAACAATAAAGATGTCCCTTTTTACGCTCTCTGCAGAAGTATTGATAAATCTTTATAGCAATGTTATGCTCAGTAAAATATTTTGCCTTTATATTCATTCTCACATAGACTTGCAGAAGATAATATGGATAGTGCCGCCTCCTTTCTGTAAATATTGAGATTTGCCTCTGAATTATGACTCGAACTCGAGTCTACGGCCGTGATTTTGACGTCACATAATTTCCGGTTTCGGCTAAAATGTCATTTTGTGCTAAACGGGAAATTTCATATGTAACATTTCTTTATAAAAATTTATATTGGAAACATAACTATTTTAGGACGGTGCGCATTCAGCCGTGAAGGTCATGCCTATATGTTAAAGAATCAGCTGTGAGATGTAAGCATCTACATAATCCCGCCGGTGTTTATAATATCGATTAACTTTTTTTTAATATAGGTTAAATAAGGCATCTTTGAAACTGGATCACATTTCTTTGATAAAAAAATATTTTTATAGCGACATTAGTATTCTAAACCTAACTTCAAAAGATCAATGCAAATGAACAATAAGTTTTTGAAAAAAATAAATTAATGTCTAGGCAAACGAATCTGAACGGACTATAATATGTTTGTTGCATTTCACTTCATTTTTGTAACACAAATATTTACATGTATTTTTTGTGTGTACATGTCTTTTGTTGTGGCGATTCATGATCATACAAAGAAATTACGACGGTGGTTTTCTGTTGCCTTCCGTCGGTTTGTTTACGGTTGACTCCGCTAGCCTTTGACTAAAAAGTCTCACCCACAAGGCAGTGGGGTTGTTTTACGTCGGGGTCCCCTCCCTTAGCCTTTTACTCTCCCGAGCTTACCTGCAAGGCAGCCACAGGTTGTACTGTTTACTGCATACAGTAGCAGGTAAAATTACCCGACCTGACCTTAACAGAAATGATAAATAGCTGCCGAGATCGAATGTTGTTGAGAGACATGATCACCAACGCCACTAGGCCCGGTACTTGATGATGATGATGACATGTCTTTTGACTTTAATGAGCAGTTTCTATATCTTCTATTTGCGATTTTTATTTGTGATTTTTCTCTATGGCAACCACCCCCTGGTTTCAGCAGTAAGGCCCGTCTTGTAACTTTAATTACTCATCGAGGGAAAAAATATACCTCTGAAGTCTGAGTTATCTGCCTGTGCTGTGAGGGACCCCTGTGCACATGGCTGCCAGGGAAAAATGGATTAACTCACAAAATTCAGTTCCTAGTCTCTAAGAAATCCTCTTGAGGTGAAAGCTGGTGAGCATAAAAAATATATATATATATATATCTTGTCTTTCAGTCATTTTACTGCATCTTTTCTGGTTGGTTTCCTAGTAGATGTTATGTTTCACTCTTAACAATATTCACTAATTACTTGCCAGTTAAGAGACGAGGACCTTTCTAAAGAAATGCAGGAGTCCAACTGGTTCTCTGCACCGTCAGCACTCAGAGTGTATGGACAGTACCTAAACCTGGATAAAGATAGAAATGGCATGCTCAGTAAAGAGGAGCTAAGGAAGTAAGAGCTTATTTTATTTCTTGGAAATTATCTATTACATTGAAGGGTTGTTTAGTTGATGTATAAGTTTTAGAAATGGATTATTTTTTATATGATAGTATTTGTAACAAGTATTTGTGTGACAATTTGTTTCTTTTATTGCATTAAAATGTTTACAATAAGAAACAAAAGCACAAGCTTTTTAAAACTATATCAGTTTGTTGTCTCATTGGCATATATTATTACACATGAATTTGTATGATAACAAAACATAGTTACAGAGCAAGGGTTGGTATATGCATTTATGAATAGATAAGAACAATATTTTGTGACATTTTGACAATCCTGTCTCAATAAAAATGAGTCACTGAAAATAAGTAAAGGAGAAGTCTTCCAGAAATCTTCCATGACTTAAGAAGTTGGCGTTGTGTAAGAATTATATGTAAGAAACCTCAATCAATTTTAACAAAGATTGATAGTTTTATGAAAAGGCATAATTTTCAAAGGATATTTATAAACAGACTATCTTTTACTTGGACATCTTGGCAAAATAATACCAGCAACAATTTTACTGTGTCAGCAAACTTCTTATTAAAAACCCATTGAAAGTACTTGATAAAATATTTGAAATACACATTTTTAAAGTCTTTTAGACACCTTTCATATATGCTATTGAATGTTTCCTTCATCCTAGATTATGATACCATAGTAAAAATTACAGCATCATAACACAAATTCTTCAAAATTTAACATTTTGCTGTGTTTAATGTTGTTTCTTTATATGTTCTATGATGGGGGGTTATTCCTAGCTTAAATAAATCCCAGTTTTTCGTTTCTGATCTAATCTCTCAAGCTGTTTTCTGTCATTCGTTTAACACATTTCATCTCGGTAGAGGTAATTTTTTTCTTATTGTTCTTGCATAGGGTCCAGGACTGACATTGGCAGCACAACGTTGGGATGAAGATTGTATTGTAGAGTGCCCATTTTGCCTCTAGAGTTATTTCCTTGTCGGACAATAGTGGTGATGGCTGTCTAATGATTTGACCAGTTTTGTTGCATCTTGAGTCTATTTTTGCTGTTTGTGAATTGCACAAACTCATGAGATATGATCTCTTATAATTTAAAAAAAAAAATTTCCTAATTTTCAAGAAATTGGTTGATTTTTCCCTTTTTTTTTTTTTTTTTTTTTTTTTTTTTTTTTTTTTTTTGTTGTTGACCAGGGAAATGTCCTTAGCTGACATCAAACAACCCTTTGTATAACTCTGGAAATGCGACAAACGCTATGAGGTAGCCTAACATACCGATGGACATATAGCATCTGTACCATTGGACATTGAAACACGGTTCGTTCCCTATGGTCAAATTCAGGTCATAAATTAACCTTAGACAGTAAATCGGAGTTCCCCTGTGTCTATTCTAGTGTAAGCACACAGCTGTATATCAAAAAGTTCAAACGAAACACAATTTCGAGAGCTAATGTTACATTTAAGTTGTAGTAATTTTTACTATTATATCATAAACACATCCAGCCACAGATAGGTATAATCTAGGGTTAAGGAATACAATACAAACCATTAAATATTATTGCAACATTAGCTAATAAAATCTATTGTACTAGAAATGTCCATGAATAAAAAAAAATATTACAAGCACAACTGTTTATTGTTTCATATGCTACATTCAGATTTTATAATTTGAATTTTGTCATCTTTTTTCTTTAAGATCCATAACTATCCATGATTTTCTCTCCAGTTACGGAACACAAACACTAACTAGTGTGTTTTTAGACAGAGTTTTTCAAGAATGTCTCACCTATGAGGGAGAGATGGTAAGTATGGATGATTACTAGTCATTGAACTGAAATATATTAGTGTGGCATAAATTAGAAATAGAAAGTGCTTTAACTCTAGATTAAGACACATATCTCTTGCATCACGTCTATATGACACCATCGTACAAATTTTTAACACTAAATGTTTCATTTGGAAGTAGGGAAATAATATTTTCTTTCAACTTTTGCTGCACAGCTTTGTGTTTACCCAAGAAAAGACTTAGGAATCGGATGCGATAATCTTTTCCTGGCTTAGGTTAGATTTTTGGTTCAAAATTTGAACGCATGGCACTGTGACCATCAAAGATGTTAAGTTATCAAGTGATATGACACTGCAGTTTGTGATGGTCCCTGCTTGTTTCTTTCTATGATCAAGTTATTCATATGATAATAAATAGCATTACTATTTATAGTTACTAACTGTACCTTTGGCAATTAATATGCACTACTTAATTTGGAATTCTAGTGACTTAATTCACTTGAATACATTTTTCAAACATTATCAGAGATCTTCAGTATTCCTAGCATTTCATTGATATTTTCAAACAACTGAGAATTTAAGGAAAAGTATTTTTAGTTCAATTTTACAGCATGTTTGGAAGCTAAGGTTGACTTCTAACCCCCATCTGATCGGTTACTAGCTTCATCCAGCCTTAAATGGTTACCACAGACTTTATTCTGGGAAAGTAAGGCGATGTTATTTAGTGCATTACACATTATCCTAAACTGTGTCAGTGGTTGCCAAAATATAGACATTATCACCACGTTCTCTATATGTCACACTTGAGTTGTCATGGCGTTCTTTCTTTCCACTATATTGATATTTATTGTTCCTTGGTTATGGTTAGTCGAAGGCCCCTGTCTCACTGCAGACGAATTAAAATCCATAATTGCTCAACCGTCCGTGCCAATGAAATCATCCAAATTAAAACTCATCTTATTGAAGGATCCAAACAAAGAAAAGGCAGCTGCAGTCCCCATCATAGCAGCTACAGCACACACCAAAAGATAAAGGCTGAGCGGCACTGAAAGTGAACGCAGCTGAACTGTCCTTCATCATACATCATACGATATCTTCATTCATCGTAAGCAACCAGAATATCAAAACATAATCCGGATGAAAAACACAGCTCACAGTGTGCACAGATCACTAAACTCGGTAGCTCCAAGCCAGACTTGGAATATGAGGAAACTGCAACAAGGAACACTTTTCCAACTGAGCCTCAATGGTTCCTGCCGCTATCTGCCATATCGACCGGAAGTCCCTTATGGCTCCTTATTTATTAAGAGGTATCTGATGTACTATTAACTCTCAACCTGAGTAATCCAATCACAGATTTTACCCAAGTCCCAGACCTGTAAGCCAATATCATTAACCTTTCAAACTGTAACTTTTCATACCAATACTAGCTTTTCAGCAGCCCAGGAAAGATCATAGGCAAAGTTTGATATAGAATTGATAGAGCCAAGGAAGCATAATGTATACAGGGCATATATGAAGGATCGCTGACTTGTAGTGTCATAAAGTTGTTGATTCTAGTGTTTGGTACAGAAATCCAGAAAGCTTTTGAACATTTACACTTTACAATATATGCAGTGTGTTCAAATTAAATTGGCCTGAGCTGCGCGAAGTGGATGTTCATAGATGGCATGATGATGTCACATCTGACGTTAAAATGACACATCAGTTGTGCATGTGTTAAGTCTTTGCATAGTTAGTATTCATTGTTTTGCTGCTGACTGTTGGAAAAATGGCCAGTGTCATAGAAAATCCATCAGTATTTTTTTTACCATGAAGGGCCTCTATTAGCAGACTTTAAAGAGCCTGATGTGAACATCAGTGCCATCCACTACAAAGACACACTGGACACCCTGCATACAGCCATCAAGAATAAGATACCAGGTGTGCTTTCACGTGGTATGATTCTGTTGTATGACAATCCACTTGTTACGATCATTGTGCAGGAGGCGTTAGTAAGATAACTGTGGGAAGTTCTGAAACACCCAGCCTATAGCACCGAGCTGTCATCTTGTGATTTTCATTTGTTTGGATCTTTAAAAAAAATCTTGAAATGGACAACGATTCGACTCTGATGCATATGTCATGGCCTTGATGACAAAATGGTTTTGTGAGCAACCCAAGTCGCTTTTTTTTGGAACAGCATCCACTGTCTACCCATTTATTGGAGTGCATATCTAGAAGCCTGTGGCGACTTGTTCTAAAGAACCCTGTTTAGTACTTTCTTCCATAACAATTGCTTTATTTAATTCTGCCACACCTGCTGATGTACTTTACATATGTTTGTAATAAAGCCACTGGGGTGGGTATAATTTGAATGCCTCTCGTACAAAGACATAGATATTTTTGTATTTAAGTATTTATGAGTAACTGCGTTTGCCTCAGATTTTGTTCTTCACTTTACATGAATATATCAGATGTCTTGTAGAGTACTCAACACTAATGTTGAGTCTTTATTAGATGTTATGTTGGTAACTTTCCTAAATATTTTGGAACATATATTTGCTTGCATTTGCACGATGACTAAAGGAGTGGGCCACTTCGTCATCCACCCGTAAAAGGACATTAAGTGGGCGTGTCTGCGTTGTGTTGTGGTTTGTAGTATAAATGTGAAATTTGCACCTTTCGGCCCAATACATCCAACTTTAGCACAACTTTTTTGAGTACCGGATTGTCTTCCCTCTTCGATCTTTACTCGCTTGGCCAGACCAGACAGGTTAGTCTGTTACTAGAGGCACCACAGAGAGGTAGAGCAGGGTCTGGATCTGGTTCATCGATCCTGGCTCAAGCCATCAGCTGTGGGTCGCTAACAACTTCCAGCTCTGTTGCTGTGAAGCGTGCCTTCGCCTCCAGAACATATATAACTTAGGTTGTATGTTTTCTGAATATTTTTTGCTCTGAATATGAAGATACAGAAGATGTGAATATTGTACATTTTTGTTACAGCAAATCATACTCTCTCATTAAACAAAAATTCTTCTGCCTGTCTTACATAAATTATTTTAGTGAGTTTATTTTATCATTATTTTAAAGGAATATCTAATTTCTTATATTTGTCAAACTTCAGTACCAAAATGTGATGAAAAAGTACAGTCATAGAGAAATATTGAGTTTATTGATCATGTATAATTTAAGTTGTTGAAAAACAAATTTTAGACTATATTCTAAGAATATCAGTTGTTTATGCTAGTCTTTGTTACAACTCTGCACTGACAGAAGCCACAATCTCAATGTCAAAATCACTGAAACATGTTCACCAATTTAGCATTAGGCTGTCATTTGTTGCTCTTGGTTAGGGAAATATTTTGAGTTTAGAATGAATAGTTTGTTTCTGGATGCATTTTTTTTCTTTACTACCAAAGAAAACAATCCAACCTTTGCTCCAAGATTAGAACCTGTTTAAATATGGTTAAGTGCAATTAAATATTCTTAGTATACTCTTTTCCAGGATTACAAAACTTACCTAGACTTTGTTCTAGCTATGGAAAACCGCAGAGAACCTCAAGCCCAGAGGTATTTATTTAGAATCTTTGATGTTCATCATCAGGGCTACCTCAATGTTTTTACACTCAACTACTTCTTCAGAGTAAGTAACTTCCATGAAAATTATCAGATATGTGTTTGTAACTGTGATGAGCTTCAAGTATGAAATATAGGATAAATATGCCAAGATATTTAGATTGTCAGTTTGCAGTATTTTTGTTGTATGTCATTATGATAGTAAACAAATGATTTGACCAAAGATATGCAAGCATTGCATGGGGACTGGGTAGTATAGAAATAAGATGTTGGCTTCAAGGTTCCATGTTTGAATCACATCAAAGGTGGTGGGGATTTGTTATAAAACTTTAAGTCTGGTTTCCTCTTGGCTTTGTCCTCTTCCTGTCTCTGGGTAGTGAGATCCTATGTCTAATTCTCTTTGAAAGTGGCAAAAAACGGGAGATCACATTTAAATAGAAAAGATCAGGCCAACAATAGCCACTACCTGAGCAAAAAAATTGTTAAACAAATCTACCTATGCTGAAGATGGATGTGTCGGGCCTAAAGGAGCAAACATCAAGGCTTTCCTGCAAACTAGCAACACAATGAGCCCATACCCACTTAGCAGGTGAACACTAAGAAGAAAGACACGTGTGTTGCATGTTTTTATGTCAGTCATAAATATGTTCAGGATATGTTGTTGTGTTTTCCTATTGCAGGCCATTCAGGAACAGATGAAACTCTATGGGCAGGAACCAATTAAATTTCAAGATGTCAAGGATGAAATATTTGATATGGTCAAGCCTAAAAATCCAGTGAAGATAACCCTGCATGATCTCACAAGCAGGTTTGACAAAATTCTTTTTTACATATTAATTTATAAAGCATTATATAGATATAGGTTTGAGTATTTATTTGTGTCATAATCTATTGGTAAAAGTATATTTTAAGTATCGCCTTTTCACAATTAAAACATAGTAATATCAATTTAAAAAAAATTAAAAACATCTCATGCAATAAGTCAATGAAAATAGAAGTGAGAAAGAGAGTTCATCTGTGCAACATAGAGCCAATTCTGACCTATGGAAGCGAATCATGGACAGTAGACAAACAAATGAAAAGACGATTAGAGGCCACAGAGATGGGATTTCTCAGAAGAATGTTGAAAGTTCCCTGGACAGCTAAAAAGAACAACGAGGAAGTTCTCAAAGAGGCCAATACAAAAAGGCAGCTCCTAAAAAACATCAGAAAGAAACAATCAATATTTTTCGGGCACATCATGAGAAGAGGAAAGTTGGAATACTTGGTTACAACTGACAAAATACACGGAAAGAGAGATCATGAATGACAAAGAGAGAAGATACTAGATAGCTTGGTGTTATGGCATGGAAAACAGTCAACAGAATTGATATAATCACTGTGGATAGAAGATTGTGGAAGGACATGATTGCCTACGCCATCCAGTATGGCACATGATGATGATTATGATGAGTATCAATTAAACTCAGAAAAAAAAACTTAGAATATTCAACTCAAGCGTATTATCAACACTTATGTATGCATGTGATAGTTGGAAAACAACAAAAGAGACTGAGAGAAAACTAAACACTTTGAAGACAAATGCCTAAGAAGAATACTCTGTGTACAGTGGAATGAATTCAAGACAAATATAGAGATAAGAGAAAATGCCATGAAACAAACAACCTCATCTACAATTAGAAAGAGAAGATGGACATGTGGTGAGAAGAGACAACCAAATAATTTCAGAACAGGCTCTTCTATGTGAAACTCCAGAGAAACACTAAAAAGAACACTTAAAAAGAACAGAGAAGCAAAGTTGGCAGGCATAGACTTGTTAGATAAGATGGAACATCTTGCCAAGAATAGAGATGGATGGTGAAAAGCACTACAAGTCATATGTGACATCTAGCAGTGCTGGAAAGATCATGTATAAATAGGAGTATACGTTTTAATTATTATAATTCAGAGGAGAGAAATTAATACTAATATCCCCTTTTTAGAGCAGTACACATTTAAATGAGTCATATTATTCATATGCTGTTGGGGGACTGGTTGGTCTCGAGGCAAAACGCCGGCCTCGAGACAGAGAGGTTGTGGGTTCAAATCCCTGCTGCAAAAATTTTTATTTATAATTTCTCTCTGTGGCAACCACCCCTGGTCTCAGTAGTGCTGCCTGGCTTGAAACATCAGTTACTCCTGGACGGAAAAAATATGAGTACCTCGGAAGATAGTTATCTGCCTGTGCGGTGAGGGACCCCTGAGCAAACGGCTACCAGGGAAAAATAGATTAACACGCGAAATTCAGTTCCTAGTTTCTAGGGACTACATCTGAGGTAAAAGCTGGCGAACGCAAAAAAAAAAAATATTCTGTTAAAATGCTTTTGTATCAAATGTAGAAAAACAATGTCTCATTCAGTGTTAATGCTTTTCTTTTTCCAGTGGCAAAGGTGATACTGTCTTCAGCATTTTGATTGATCTGAATGACTTTTGGAGCTACGAGAATCGAGAGTACTTGATACCTGATTTATCTGATGAAGTCTGATATTAGTCATCAACAACAGAAGATGTATTGAACTGATAGACTGTACATATCTACAAAAGTTACTTGTGATACAATATTAATATCTTTGTCTTTTATTCAACTTCAAATAGAGAATGCGGAGTGTCCTTGAAGTGCAGGCACAAGTGGAACAGTTGCAAATAACACAGCATGTTCATGTCTGCAGAATGAAGCAGATTGACTGTCAAAGAATACATGGAAAGCCCACCATGATGGGTGTTATGGTAGCACCTCTAGTTGTACCAAAAATAAGTTTGAATTATATCTTTCCTCATTTGTTTATTAAAAGTTCACATTGGTGATTCAGATAAGGAAGCAGCTATCTCAAGGTTTACAATGTCCCCCAATGCCTATTATGAAGAGAGACTGTCATGTACAAGAAAAATTAAGAAAATAAAACAGCCCTCCCTTCATTGCTTTCACCAATCCCACCAATTAATTAGATTACATGGTCATTACAGAATGCTGTAAAAATTTGGCTGCCCAGCAATGCTACTGAACATGGTTCTGACTTTTCTTGAGGACATGAGTGGATGGTGCTTCATGATGTGAAGTCTACAACCATCAATTGTGGTGTCAAGACTGTCTCCTAGCCCCAACTGTTTAATTTTTTCTTTGCCTTTATGATAAAATGTGCCTTCAGAACACCAGCAGAAGGTGACTTTATTTTTCCCAGGTCTGACAAATATGTTTACTTAGCTTAGCTACAAAACAGAAGACTCAAGATACTAATCAGGAAAAGATTATATGCATACAATTTCACCATTTTTATTCAGGTGAAAAGTGATTTTAGAAACTCTGCAAGATCTTTTAAACCACCCCCATAAACTTACAAACACGGAGACCTAGTGCACAGAACCTCAAGCAATGTCATATGCAGATAAAAACTGCTAATTTTAAAGAAATTTAATTGTCTGGTGTCCACCGTTTTTAAGTTTTTATTGCAGAAATACGAATATAGACGTTGATTGTAGTGTTATGCTGTTACTCTATATACAGTTTGTAACCACATTTATTTATTTTATTGGAATTGTTTTTAATGCACCCAGTTGCCTGAAATTACATGGAATGAAAGAAGAGTTTAAGTAACAGGGAATGACTTGTTGAGCTTATTTTTTGTTTCTTTCTTTCTTTGTATCAGTACCTAATTTTTGCATTGAAAATATCTGAGAGAGAGTACATAAATTAAATAAATATTGATTTATTAGCAGGTCATCATCATTGCACTCTGAGCATATCCATAGGTGCTCAGATCCCCTCCTCAGCAAGTTTCGCAGTGTTCAGTGACTGACTACTCCAGTTCTGTGTTGGTTAATTAGTCTTCTTACACATCCACTAAGTTTCTCGTTTCTGGCTGTGCCCATCTTAACTCCAATCTCTTTCATTCGAAGGAGTAACATGGACTCAAGTTGTCGAAGTCCTGTGTCCTTCCCACTTCCTGGAGGGCATTGATGATGTCCGTCTGATCCGTTGGTTGACCATCCTAAAAAAAAATAGTGCAGCTAGCCAACCTGTCTACTCTTTCATTTCCCCGCACTCCCACATGTCGTGGGACGTAGACAAAGGTGACCTTACATATTTTTGACTTTTGCAATGACTTTACCCAATGTATACGTACAGATCCCACCTCCACATTTGTTATCATGCTCATCGAATATTAAATAAATATTCAACAAGCTATGTAACTTTTTCAGTAAAATTCACATACATTTAACATAATATTACAATGCTGTTGTTTCATGGTGGGTAATGAAGACCACTTATTCCATCCAATTATTAGTTTAATTTGTTGCATGATTATGACCATTGTGAGTGATATGATCTCTGAATAGTCTGGGATAGCATGAACATGTGTGAGCTAGTGAGGAATCTGTTTCACATTTCATTACATAACTGTGCTATTACATTGCACAGGTACAGAGTACTAGCATGTAGACAGCATTTTTCACTTTCTTTCATTCTTTTGGGTGTCAAAGGGATATATAGTGTTCTGGTTCTTGCCCTCTTGGCAACTTCAACCATTGTCAATTGATGTTGTAGTGTTTTTTAATGATGTCTGTTTAACTCAGGAACTGCCTCTTGTTCATCTCCTTTCTCCTCTTTTAATATACACTTTGCATGGTAAGGAATCACACAGAATTCTTTCTAGATGGGCAAACCACTTTATTTTTTGTTTCTGTATGTAGCTTAGGATTAGTTCAATGCCTACTCTTTCTCTTATATCATTTTTTATTCTGTCTTTTTTGGTCACTCCATGTGCTTTTCTCAGACTACATTACTATGTGCACCTTCAAACAGCAGATACCAGTGTTTTGGAACTAACGAACAAATAAGAACATGTGAAGAATATCAAAGAATATAAGTACTTTTAGTTTTATAAAATATTCAGTGCACCACAAATATTCATAAGGTTGAGTAAAAAACAATCTTGTAAGTTATAGTCCATTTCAATATTCATAAGGTTGAGTAAAAAACAATCTTGTAAGTTATAGTCCATTTCAATATTCATGCTCCTGTAAGGAAACCGTATTACCTGCATTATTTTAAATTATAAAGTATAGCATTGTGGAAAATCTAAAACCACATGTAGAATTGTATTATAATGTGTAAATTATAAGTCGACTTCTTCTTCTTCTACCTTTCAGCTCCTTGTGGAGCATGGATCTTCAACTAACACTTTCCAAGCCATTCAGTTTCTTGCCATTCTTTTAAGATCATTCCATGTGTTCCCCAGCATCTTCATCTCTGTTCCCATCTGTCTTCTCCATGAATATTTTGGTCTTCCTCTTTTATTTCTTTTTCTCTGGGGATTTCAAAAAAGGGCCTATTGTGTAATACTCTCAGTTGGCTTCTGCAGTATGTGTCCTATCCAGCGCCATCGTCTTCACTGTATCTCATTCATCATCATCGAGTGCCTTCTTTGCAATGAAGGTTGGCTACCATGGATCGCCATTCTACTCTGTTTTTTACTTTGATGGTGCAGGCTGTCATAGATATTGACTTGTCCATCTTTTGATGTTACTCGTCCATGTTAGACTTGGTCTGCCTCTGCCTCTTTTGCCTTGTGTTTTTCCTTCCAATATTACTTTTAGTAGGCTGCTGTGTCTTTTAACATGCCCCAAAAATGTCATTTGTCTTGTCTTAATTGTATTTAGTAGTTCTCTTTTTATTTTCAGTTGTTTTAAAAATTTCATCGTTTGTTATCTGTTGTTTCCATCCAATTCTACCTATTCTTCTATAAATCCACATTTCAAAGGTTTCAATTTTCTGTTCTGTTTTCTTGTCTAATGTGCATGTTTCTGCACCATACAGGAATATTGAGAAGATGTAACATTTTGCCATTCTTAGTTTCAGCCCTGCTGATATTTGTTTTGTTGTTAGTATATTTTTCATGACATTAAAATTACTTTTTGCCATACCTATTCTTTTGTTTATTTCAATTTTGTATTTTCCATCATTGGTTATAGTATGTCCCAGGTAGTTGTAGCTCTGGACTGTCTCCGGATGTATTCCCTCAACTGTGATATTTAATTGTAGGTCTTGAGAATTTTCTTTGTTTATGATCATAGTTTTAGTCTTTTTGATATTCATTTCTAGTCCATATTTTTTGCTTGTTATGTTTATCACATTAAGCAATTGTTGTAGGTCTTTAGGATTTTCTGCTAGTAGAACAGTATCATCAGCATATCTTAGATTATTGATTATCTTTCCATTAATGTTTAGGCCTGGTATCTCTGAGATGTTTTTAAAGATTTGCTCAGTGTATAGATTGAACAAGCTTGGTGATAGGATGCATCCTTGTCTTACTCCTCTTTTTATGTCCATGGGTGTAGAGTTCTCCTTGTTATATCTTATTATTGCTGTTTTCTCCCAGTACAAATTACATATTAGTCGTATGTCTGTGTTGTCTAGATTTATATCCTTTAGGCAGTCTATGAGTTGGTTATGGTGTATTCTATCGAAAGCTTTGGTGTAGTCTATAAAGCAGGCATATATTGGTTTGTTTACTTCTGTGTACTTTTCAATCAATGTTCTCATGCTGAATATGGCTTCTTTTGTCCCACTGTTTTTCCTGAATCCAAATTGTTGCTCATCTAATTCAGTATTGATTTTATTCTGAATCCTTCCCTGTATAACTTTTAGTAAAATTTTTGTTACCTGGCTCATTAGGCTTATTGTTCTGAAATCACTGCATTCAACTGCACCATTCTTTTTAGGCAATGCAATGAAAGTTGATGTTTTTAGATCGTTTGGTATGTATCCTATATGGTATATGTCATTGCATATGTCTGTGATCACTTCGATGCCAAACTCTTCTAGAGCCTGTATCATCTCTATCTGTATATTGTCAGGTCCTGCTGCCTTTCCCTTTTTCATTGTTTTTATAGCTTTTTCTACTTCAGATTTCATGATTTTATAGTTGTGTGTACATTTTATGTCTGGCTTTTTGTCCCTTTCGTCATGAAATAATTCTGTTATATATTCTTGCATCTCTATCTATCTATTATATCTTTGTTGTCTGTTATCATTCTTTCCTATTTATTTGCAATATATCCGTTCCATACAGCTTTTTTGTCTTTATTCGCCATTCTCTTTATTTCTGTGTGCTTCTCTCTTAAGTTTTGTTTACTTTCCATAGTTTCGACTTCTAGACATCTTTGGTTGAGCCAGTCTTTTTTTGCCTTTTTGCACATTCTCCGTATTTCATTGTCTATATCCTTGTATCTGGCAGTGTTTCTCGCTTGTCTTCTTTCTTCCATTTTTTCTAAGATTTTGTCAGTTATCCATTTTTGATTTTTGTTACTTTCCTTTTTGGGCAAGGTGTTGCAGGATTCTTGCATGCTGTTTTTTATGCATTGCCATTTTGTTGTGATTTTTTCCTCAGGATTTTCTCTGCTGTACTGCTCAATCCCCTCTTCTAGTAGCTTCTGATATGTGTTCTTTACTTGTACAGTATAAGTTTCTTTTACATCTTTCTGGTTTAACGCTGTTATATCTATTGGTGTTGCTGAATTAGTTTTTTGTTTGTTTCTCTTTAATTTGATTTTCATTTTTATCATTACAGGATTGTGGTCTGAATTAATATTCCTGGGTAGGTTTTGGCTTTCTTGACGCTGTTCCTGAATCTGGCTTTTATCATTATGTAATCTATTTGATTTCTCTTCTTGTCGTCAGGGCTTTTCCATGTGTATAATTTCCTTTTCTCTTGCTCAAAGAAGGTGTTGCATATTATCAGTCTGTTTTCTTCACAAAATTGTATTAATCTTTCTCCTCTGTTATTCTTTTTTCCTAGACCATGATTTCCTATAATGGTCTTATATTTACCTTTTCCTACTTTAGCGTTCATATCACCCATTATAATCAAGATGTCTGATGATTTCACTTGCTTCATAACTGTGTTTAGATCTTCATAGTATGCCTCTATTTGTTCGTCTGTATAGTCTTGAGTAGGCACATATGTCTGTATTATTGCTTTGTCGAATGGTTTTGCCTTCATTTTTAATAGTATAATCCTATCATTGTATGTCAAGTGAGTATTTATATATTTTTGTAGCTCTCGTTTTATTAGAATGCCTACTCCTCTTTGATGTTCTTTTGTGTTTCCTGAATATATAAATGTATATTTATCGTCTTGTATGTATCCACTTTCCTTCCATCTTGTTTCTGATATGCCTAAGATATCTATGTTTAGTCGTTCTGCTTCTACCATTAGATTTTCTAATTTTCCTTGTTGGTATAAGGTCCTAACATTCCATGTAGCTATTTTTAATTCGTTCTTAATACAGTAGTTAGAATTTCTCTCCATTGCTTTCTTTGCAGTGTTACGTGATGAGGCTCCAATCTCTTTCACGGTGGTCTGCCATATTCGTCTTTCGTGTTCTGACTGTGCCTCGTGTGAACCACACACTTTGCTGTTTTCGCCTTCTGGGCCGTTGACCATTTTCGATTCCTCCGCCCCATCCACCGACACAGACTTTTTATATTCGGGTTGAACATACCCGGCAGCGCCATTTTTTTGTCGAACCATGTGCTTGACCATTGAACCGCGAACACACGACACAAAGAAGAATAAATATTCCACTTAAATATCGGTAATCACAGTTTATCCACACGTCCGAAATAAAACATACTCCAAACGGGGAATAGCAACACATAATTTCATAACTCGGCTGTCACGCAAATCATATAAATATATCGGCAAGAGCCGAAATATAAAAACGCTGCACGTAGCTGCCATGACACCGGAAGATGTATCTCATTATCCACAGGTATTTGACTGGTCTCTTCTTCTACTTTTTCAGCTCCTATTTGACTGGTACGTTTCCATAATTATATGTTAGTGATTTTGTCCTGCCATTTCCATCCTTTTATTCTCTGTAAGCATCCATTAATGAAAGTCTTTATCTTCATGATTGTCATTTTAGTTGTTCTCCATGTTTCACAACCATATAATAATACTGACTTAACATTGGAGTTAAAAATGTTTTTTTTTGTATTTAACCTAATTTCTTTGGATTTCCATATGTTTCCCAGTGTAATGAATGCTTCTTTTGCTTTTAATATCCTTATGTTGGTATCATTCTCTGTTCCTCTTTTGTCTATATTACTGAATATGTCAGATTGTACGTCTAATAGAGGTATTTCTCCTATTATTATTTGGTTATTGCAAACTGCATTAATTCTCAAAATTGTGGTCTTATCTCTATTTATTTTCAGTCCCAGGTGTTGTGATCTCTCATCAAGTATGCTAATTTTATCTTGCATCTGTTGATGGTTAAATTGTAAGTCCTCATGTCTGATAATTCGCTGCTAGGTCTTGGTCCTGTTTAGTTCTTAAGCCCATGAATGAGCTCCCTCATTTAATTATTCTATGTATAGTTTTGTTTTTTGTCATCTTTGTTTTATTTTTACCACATGAAGGTCAAATATTACAAGAAGATTTTTGTGTGGGTTAAATTCATTTTGAAGACCAGATACTGACATAGCTAGACTGACTTCAATAAACGATTGTTTAGAAGTAAAAGACTTATCCAGAATAAACAGTCAGTGGAATAGTTTTGAACAGGTCAGAAAGCTCATAGCTTAAAAAGAATAACATACTGTCAGATGGTGAATGCACAGCAGAGGTTGGCTGCAAAAATTCCCTTCTTCTTTTCCTCTTTTCACACTTTGGATGTTGAGGAAGATAGAAAGTTCTGGATCTTGCCCTTTAGACAGCATCAGGCAATGGCATTTGATGCTGCTGTAGATTTTCTCTGGTGTCGCTCCTACACAGTCTGGGGCTTCCTTGAGCTCAGTTTCACTTTTTGTATGGCATTACTAGACATTCCCTTCAGGTGAGTAAAACATTTCATATGTTGTCCTTATATGTTATTTTAAAAATCGCACTGTCATCTTCAGTCTTAACTTTTTCCGTACATTTCGCCACACTGATTTCGGCAGCGTAAGTTTCGCCGCGTGGTTCGTCACTCTCAATTTGATTAGTGTCACCGTCATCAAATCATATTCTTTTTACATGTCTTGTATCATCTTGGTATTGGTGAAATCTAATACCTTGTTCAATTATCTAAAAATTCATATATAATATGTTAGATAATTATAAAAATGTACATTGATTCTTAAAACCATGACAAAATTTTTCCCTGAAATCTCTTCCGTCGCATTGATAAAAAGCTTTCGTACGGAGAATGACGTTGTTCTGGTTTAGTCTTTAATAGTCACTCCTACATCCTTTGTCAGACATCTAATTTCTGCGGTGACTTTCTTTTCTAACTTGAGTGACCGTGTTTGACACTGGTATCATAGCGAGGATAAATATGCTTATCGTTCGTTCGTTCGCTTTCGTCAGCTTTGACCTCTGACGAAGTCCCACCCACTCAATTTTGTGGGACTGAATTTTGCGTGTAAAGTCTGTTTTATCCCATTACAGGATGCCCCTCGCCATGCAGGCAGATTTACTCCGACTTCAGAGGTGTCCTCGCCAGGGTACGAACCCCGGCTGTTGCCGTGGTAAGCCAACCGCCTATCGATTGCGCTAACCGGACACAGGAATATGCTTATAAAAGATGTTGCTTTGTGCTTGTCTTTACCGTTTTGTTTTATATGTAGTCGAGGGGCTAGCTCTCAATGTTTTTTTTTTCTAACTGCACAGAATGTTAATTTTTAAAAATCTATTTTGTCATCTTCAGAGAATTTGTTCTTATATACTTGTTTTATATCTGTGTCCTCTGTTGAGATAGTTATGCTTTGCTTCTGTCTTTCTGTTGCCGTGAACTAATTTTTTTTCTGTGTTGATTCTTCTTTGGGGGCCTTGGTAGCATAGTTGGGAAAACCACCCTGCTGGGCTACAGACATTCGGACAACCTATATTCGATTCCCGCTGGGAGCAGTGTGAGTTGTACTCGTGGTTGAAAAAAAAAAACCCTCACGGTGGACCCAGCCGTTGGCAGAAATGGGTACCAGGGTATTACCCTGGAAAGGTGAGGAATGCCGCCTTACATTGTGAGTTTCAATGCTTGAAGCGACACTATCCAGAAGTCTCCAAACATTTCTGGATAGGCGGCCGAGTACATATGGGTGAAAACTCGCGTGCTAAGACGCCAATTCAAGTCTCGTACTTGACCTTTGTTGATTCTCACATTTTTTATACTCATGATTCATGAACACCTTCAATATCTGCGGCAACATTAATTTTCCTTTTCTACTTCTCTCTCACTGATTCTCTCTCTTCCCCCTCCTCACGCCACCCATATCCTAGCCGTCCTCTTCTTTCCTCATGGAAAACTAGATAAGTTTTTAAGTATTAAGTAGAGCCGGACATGTAAGTGAATCTGAAACAGTCAACACAAAAAATATAAGTCTTTGGATCAAATGTGAACAACAATCTGCAAGGACAAGCCAGGTGAGTGCACAACCAGCTATTAGGACCATCACTGTTGCAAGTGACCGAGCACCTGAAGTGCTGTGGTTTATAAATAAAATAACAACATTCAAACCAGATCCAACTGAGTCAGTTTTAAATTTCCCCAAATTATGTGCATATTATCATCATGTGCCATACCGGTTGGCGTAGGCGATCACGTCCTTGCACAATCTTCTATCTACAGTGCATCGTATCAGTGCTGTTGTTGACTGGTTTCCATGACACCAAGCTATCCAGTATTTTCTCTCTTTGTCGTCCGCGATCTCTCTTTCACTTTATTTTGCCAGTTGTAACCAAGTATTCCCTCTTGCCATGATGTGCCCGAAAAATGTTGTTTCTTTCTGATGCGCATATCAAGGAAGGAAAATAAAAACTTTCCCGATTTCTATTTATAGCTGCAGTTTACTGCGGAATAATATCAGCGGCGGCTGGAGCTTGAATCACTGGTATTAGATTCTTGGTTTCATGTAGCAATGAATCAAGGTTTGTAGTTAGTCAGCACGAGATTGATGTCTTTTGCTCTGGGGCTGGTCTGATCAACAAGTTACGGATTGAAGGGCCGATAGTTGCAAATATCTGCTCCATTTACATTGGCGGGGGTCGGAATGTGGCTCTCAAACAGAACACAAACCAGACCGACATATTTAATGCTTTTTATACAGGAGACGGATATGGACCAGAGACCGCAGTTAATGGCAAAACAAAGACCAATCTCTATGACAATGACTGCACACACACAAATTGAGAAGTGGAACCAGTCCAGTTTACTGGTATCTGAACTTTGCCCCGCCCCAAAAGATTCACACCATTCGAATCTATCATCAAGCTAGCACTCTGATTCGGGTAAAGAATGCCACTCTAAAGACTTTCTCTGACGGTGGCGGCGTAGTGTTCCAGTATAATGATATATCTATCGTACCCTAATGTTTCTGTGAACACTATTGTAGTCACCACACAAAAGCCAATGGCACACATTAAGATTGAGTTCTAACCGACCATTTCGCAGGCCGACAGTCCACTGACGGTGAGTGAGGTGCAAACATTTACAGACACCTATTGTCTGGACGGGTATTATTGATCGTTTTGTGTAGCAAAGGCTGCAACGTCATCATCGGTACGTGTCACGGCAACTGTTCACATGGGATCTATGGACACGACTGCTCTAGGTCTTGTCTCAGTGTCTGCCCTTTATGTGAGAAAAAATCCGGAAAATGCCTACAATGTAAACATCCTGGCTATACCTGTAATGACACTTGTCCCGATGGTAATTTTGGGCTACAGTGCGAACAGACGTGTTCTGATGGTTGTGACATCATATGTGACCCGGAAAGTGCAGACTGTACGTGCAAGGAAACTTTTCTGGGAAAGTAAAACGGCACGGGTGTAAGACTGACCACATTACCCCAAAAATAATGTGATAAAATATATACAAATTATGGTCACTAATGCCATATTCCCTATGCGCCACTTGGCGTGACGAGGTTCTTTATTTTAATTTATTATTATTATTATTATTTATTTTACCCTTTTATTAACATCGTTATTGTCCGCTTATAAGTACCGAAAATGCAAGTACAAAACTACTCAATGACATATATAACATTGGACACATACCCGAAGATCTACAAAAATCTATTTTTGTAGTCATACCGAAGAAGTCAGGTGCCACTGATTGTGAAGACCATCGCACTATTAGTCTCATGAGCCATATGACGAAAATATTACTAAGAATCATCATTAGACGTGTAAGGAACAAAATAAAACCTGAAATAAGTGAAGAACAATGTGGGTTTGTGGAAGGAATAGGCACCAATAATGCAATATACATCTTAAGAACATTGATAGAAAGAGCTACAGAGGTAAAGAAAGATCTATATATGTGCTTTATAGACTATACAAAAGCATTTGACAAAATAAAGCATGTCGAAATAATTAATATGCTGGAGAAATTAAACATTGATGGCAAGGATCTGCGAATCATAAAAAAAAACATGTACTGACAACAAACAGCAGCTATACGGATTAGCAGCCAAACAGGACAATTCCAATATATAAAACAAGGAATCAGACAAGGCTGTGTGTGTTCTGTCGCCGGATTTGTTTTCACTTTACAGCGAACATATGAGATCAATTGTAGACCAAAAAAAGGAATCGAAGTCATCGGTGACCACATAAATAATTTGCGATATACGGATGACACAGTCTTAATAGCAGAGACAGAGAATGAACTGCAAGAAATAATAGACATAATAGTAAAAGAAAGCAACAAAAAAGGTCTTAGTCTGAATAGTAAGAAAACAGAAGTAATGGTCATATCAAAGAAACAATCATCACCATCATGCAGCATAAAAATAAACAGGACCAATCTGAAGCACGTGTAACGCATCAAATACTTTGGCACAATAATAACATCAGATAGAAGATGCACCACATAAATAAAAAGCAGAATAGCTCAGGCCAAATAGCATTTCAGAAAATTAAAATATCTCATGCAACAAATCTTAAGTCAATAGAAGTGAGAGAGTTCATCGTTGCTATATAGAACCAATTCTGCCTATGGAAGCGAATGGACAGTAGATAAACAAATGAGAAGACGATTAGAGGCCACACAGATTTCTCAGAAGAATGTTGAAAGTTCCCTGGACAGCTGAAAAGACCAATGAGGAAATTCTCAATGCGGCCAACACAGAAAAGGAGCTCCTAAAAATATTAGAAAGATACAATCAACATTTTACGGTAGGGTGACCATTCGTCCCCGATTTCCGGGGACAGTCCCCGGAATGTAGAAGTTGTCCCCGGAAGAAATCTGTCCCCGGTTTTGTCCCCGATTTCAGTGAATAAATAAATGTTCATACACGGAATCTGCCCTCTTTTAAAGTAATCACTAGGACTCAGGACGTTACTGAGATGTGTTTCTTTATCCCTGACTGAGCGGCATTAGCAAGAAGATAAAAGAGAAGACTTGGACGCGTTGTGTCGGAGATAGCTCTTTGAACTCTTGAAGCGCGGTGTACGTCACTTTTATTCCCATCACTCACTTCTATTGGGATGGGTTTAATTTTTTAAAAAAGCAGACACTCTCTCTCCCCCCACCCCTGCCTTTCCGGACATCTCCCGCCAAAGTATCTCGCCAAAGTCTCAAAAAGCAAGTGCCACGCCGAGGCAACAACCTCTTCAGTATAAATAAGGTACTGTAAACATTACTTTAATACTGCAATTGATATCTATATGTTGTTTATATTTTTTTTATTTTAAATATTTTTTAAATTGAGAACACAACTAGCTATTGTAATGTCATTAAGTGCGTGTATCGCATAAGTACCGTGAATATTAACAAAAATCAAATCAAACAGCAAATGAACAGTTATTATGAAATTTAAAGTTATCTTTTTTTTGCATCTACAAAATTTCTTGCGCACACACCCACCCACACATATTATAAATATATATATATAAATAAATATATATATATATATATATGTATACACAACACACACACACACACACACACACACATATATATATATATATATATATATATATATCGTTCGTCCCCGATTTTGTGGGACAGTCTCAGAAATAAGCAAAAAAATCATCTTAAATGTAAAAAATATGACAAATGTCCCCGGAAACCATGGGAAAAAAATGGTCACCATATTTTACGGGCACATCATGGGTAGAGGAAAGTTGGAATACTTGGTTACAAGTGGCAAAATACATGAAGATCGCGGACGACAAAGAAAGAAAATACTGGATAGCTTGGTGTCATGGCATGGAAAACAGTCAACAACAGAACTGATTCGATGCACTGTAAATAGAAGATTGCGGAAGGACATGATCGCCTACGCCAACCTTTATGGCACATAATGATGATGGTAAGGCAGAAATGGCAGAACGTACAACAGAGTTAAATACATTTAATCGGCGATTTCTTTGCAACAAATTCAGACATTGTTAGAATAAAAAATAAGTATTTTGATCAAAGAATAAATTCAGTAAACAGTTTAATACCGCAGCCAGGATTGTTGAAATAAATCACACACAACGCTGTAATGTCTTGTATAAGGAAGTCAGTCCTGATGAGCCGATCTCTCATCATCATCATGTGCCATACCAGTTGACGTAGGCGATCATGTCCTTCCACAATCTTCTATCTACAGTGCATCGTATCAGCTCTGTTGTTGACGGTTTGCCATGCCATCACACTTGTCGTCCGCAATCTCTCTTTCCTTGTATTTTGCCAGCTGTAACAAGTATTTAGAAACTGGGGTTAAACAAGGATGTATTTTATCGCCCTTGTTATTTGGAATTGTTATGGACTTCATAATGAAGAAATGCTGCACTGGTAATAAAGGCATCGAATGGATACCAGGAGACCATTTGGAGGACCTCGACTTTGCTGATGACATAGTTCTCATCAGCAGTCAGATAAAAACGATGCAGGAAAACACAAATGAACTATCATCAATAGCCAGCAAAATTGGGCTTGAGGTCAATCATGAAAAGACTAAAGTCATGAAAAGTTTAATTCCAACAAGTGACAAAATATACATGGAAAACAAACCAGTAGAAGAGATCGATCACTTTATCTATCTTGGAAGTCACATTGATCGAGAAGGGGATACGAGCAAAGAAATTAGAATCAGACTGGCTAAAGCAGCAATGTCTTTCAGAAGCCTTGAAAAGTTGTGGAAATCAAAACTCATTAGCACAAACACAAAACTTAGGCTATTCAAATCAAATGTACTATCAACCCTTACGTATGCGTGTGAAAGCTGGAAAACAACAAGAGATATAGAAACAAAATTGAACACATTCGAAAATAAATGTCTAAGGAAAATACTTGGTATAGAATGGAACGAATTCAAAACAAACGAGGAAATTAGAGAAATCGCCAATCAACCACTAATATCTTCAGTAATAAAGAAAAGACGATGGTCATACGTTGGACATGTGATGAGAAGAGATAATAATCGAATAGCAAAGCAAGCCCTCATATGGGAAACAACAGGTAAAAGAAAAAGAGGAAGACCCAGGTAGACACTGAGAAGAACATTGATGAGAGAGGCAAGAGCAGCAGGAATCGGCTCCCTCAATGAGATAGAACTGCTTGCACAGAACAGAGACAGATGGCGAGATTTGATAAATATCTTTAAAAGAAAACTGCTAGAACAAAAATTCATATAGGAGAAGGTGTATCTTGGTCTACGCCCTATGGGCCGGTTACGGCTCGAAAGGTCAATAGATAGATAGATAGAACCAAGTATTTCAACTTTCCTCTTCTTATGATGTGCCCGAAAAATGTTGATTCTTTCTTTCTGATGTTTTTTTAGGAGCTCCCTTTTTGTGCTGGCCTCTTTGAGAATTTCCTCATTGGTATTTTTGTTATAGTGTGACTCAGTCATGGGCGATAATGGAAGAATAGAAGAATATGACGATAGACAGAAGAATAAAAGAATGAGGCGATGACGATGTGAAGTAGGATAGTTTTAGGCGGCGTAGAAAAGACACTCTTCAGAGGATTAGGAAGGAGACGTTAAGTCTACCCAACTCAGTCGCTGAGTCGTAATCAACTTGAAGATTACCAGTGAAATGCGTACAGGTGGTCAGCCTAAAGCCAGACAGATGTTTGCTCTGGTCGACAAAGTTGCGTAACGCAACGACACGGCCGCTGGTTCCTAGGAAACTCTTATATCGGCAGACGCCTTGAAGTCCAGTGAAGACCTGAGATGAAAGCGGACAACTAAACTGCCCCACGTAATCAAAAGACCAGGTTATCTTTACGTTCAACAGTGATTACTCTTTGAGTCTCTGAATTGGAAATCGCCTGGAGTTTTAGTTGTTAGGGACGGACTTAGGAAGATGGACAGGTTCGACAGGACTCCTAAAGTAATAAGACTTTGGAGATAATTAAAAAAGGCGGAGCTAGAGAGATAGTGACGGTCAAGAGACGTAGGTTAGGCCGTATCAGTGGTCGGGGGGTGTGGTCACCTGGGACTTAAACCCCGAGACCCTGGGAACTAGGGAGATC
The DNA here is from genome assembly GCA_032433765.1 of Megaustenia siamemsis. Taxonomy (NCBI): domain Eukaryota; kingdom Metazoa; phylum Mollusca; class Gastropoda; order Stylommatophora; family Ariophantidae; genus Megaustenia; species Megaustenia siamemsis. Next base: position 35,160,003 of record JAVIAB010000124.1, read on the forward strand.
AGGAGAGGAGAGGCCCAGAATGCTTTTGGGGCGAGGAGCAGTAGCTAGAGAGACATTTAGCTACACTCGGTGAGACTCGGTTACACTCAGCCAGACTCGAGACAATTCGGCCACACTCGGCCAGACTGAGCACATTCAGATACTAGTTCCTCAGCACTATCAGAAAGAGACATGCAGATGTACTTAAGAATACTATACGGAGTATACGGTCAACAAGATAGATAGATAACTATCAGATAGAGACATGCCTGCAATATTACATTACTTTCTGTTGCCGTGACGCAGGATTCTATTCTTTAGAAAGGACCTGGAGAGAAAAAAAAAAGAGTAAGAATTTTCTCTTAATTAACCAAGACGTCCACCTACGTACTTCCAGTATAACCAAGAAGTACTTCCAGCAACGAGTGCCGTCCTCATAATTTGCAAGTACCCATGAAGTTGAGCCTAGTAATGTGTTTGTGTACAACACACCAGCGAACCTTGTCTACAGAAGTTAATCAAGCCTAGCCATCTGTGTCCAAATAGTACATCGAAGTCCAGTGTAAGAATGGCTGCCTGTTTGTGAGACTACACCCTGTTTATCTTAAAATCCCGAAGAAGCGACTAGAAGTGCCAACCCGCAGTGATCTTTCCCCGAGCTATATCAAAGTAGAAGTGAACATTCATATTCATAAAGTAGAACTTCCTGTAAGGAAAGAAGTAAAAGTGAAATAGACAGAGAGAACAAAATGTGAAAATGATGTCCACATTGAGAACCTGAAAGAAGACTAAGTAGTTAATTATTGTTTTAAATTAGTATATTATTGTGTAGTTGTTAGGATGTTATAAAGGTGTGTTAGGTATTCCATGGACTTCAGAAGCATGTAAGTTGGATTTTTCTTATATATTTTAGAGATGCATATGATATGTTGTAACAAGGTTGTGTGAAGTAAATAAGTTTTTTCTTGAGTGTTAGTGGAAGAAAGTAGAAATTCTTTGACTGATCTAAATAACTTTTGTGTTAATTTATACTTAATTTATAATTAATTAATTAATTATCAAGATGAAGAGAGGCATGACTCCCACGTTGCAGACCCTGCAAGAAATTAGTAGAGTCATCACCGGTTTAGAAAATAGTTTTAGACAGCAAGAAGTGAGTGCCAGTATCTCAAATTACTCTGGCGATCCATCCAAGTTCAGACAATGGATGGCAGAAATTGAAAAGTATGCTCTCATTTTTCCTATAAATGAGGAAGACAAGAAATTAATAGCTTTTAAAACAAGTAGAGGCGAAGTATCTGACTTCATCCAGAGAAGGCTAAAGAATGAACCTTCAAGCACATGGAAGTCCCTCAAGATAGAATTAAAAACTAGGTATGCTGCTGTAGGAGATGCCTACACTGCTTTCATACTTTTGAGGAAGTTTAAACAAGAAAGAGGGGAGACAATAACTGCTTACAGTAATAGACTTTTAGAGCTAGCAGAGGAATCTGGTTTAGATACTGACAGTTTTGGTAGACAATTAATAGAGACTTTTATAGATGGACTAATATCCACAGATCTAAAACTACACTTAGCGAGACTGAACCCTGAGACGCTAGATGAAGCTATTAATGTCTCTATTAAAGAAATCGGGTTCATGAAGAAATTGAATTTAAACCTACTGAAGAACGCCCAACCATCAGTGAATGGTTTAATAAAAGAAAAATAGTAGAAAAGCCTAGGGAAGTTAATCAAGCGAGTATTAGATGGAGAAATAAGGGACGACTAAGTGAATTGAGTAAAGAAGTATATGCAGTGAGAAGGGAAACAAGGCATGTTCACGGAAGAAGATTAGCACCCCAGGAATCTAGGTGGAGATGGAATGACAAAAGACAAACTGCTGGACGTAAGAGCTATGAAATAAATAGTGTAGACAGGATTGAAATGAATAAAGTGAATGGTAAATCAAACTTGTGGACACATCATGTTAACCCAACACCCAGGCGTGGTTGGCAAGATCCCTCTGGAGTCAAAGAGAAGCGCGCAAACCAAGCACGTGGATGCGAGAACGACCAAGTGGTCCAAATCAAACGGCCCAAACATCAAGACCAACAGGCTGTCTAGCCTGAAACAATACAAATTAATCAGAAAGAAGAAGGAATTAGAAGAGACTGAGAACAGAATGATCGACAGTGCTACACAAACAGAAGGTACTGATAGAGAAGTATTGGTGACACAGGTTAGCTGCGCACAAACACAGACTGTAGAGGTTAGAGGACAAACTAAACATAACGATAAAATAACACAAACGAGGGAGGTGAAGAAACAATTTAGAGACGCCTGTGTGGCTACAAACATCCTAGAAGATGTGATTTCAAGAAAAGATGCCGAGATAAGAATTATGGAAAAGAGAAGTGAAGAGATGATTTGATGCTATTAGAGCTGAAAGACACAGTAGATAGGCTAGAGTGCAAAAACAAGTGTCTAAAAACAAGAATTAAAGAGCTTGAAGCACTTGAAGAACAAAAGGCTGAGACTGACAGACACAGTGTATGTATGAGTCGAGAAGTCGATGAGATGAAAGCACAGAATAGCCAACTTTTAGGTGAAGTCAAAGTGTCCAAGGATTTAGTTGTAACTTTAAGAAAGGAGAAATCAGAAGTAGATGACAAAGTAAAGAACCTAATACGAGAGAAGTCTGACTTAGAGGAAGAGGTAGCGTCTCTAAGGCGAAAGAAAACTACTACAGAAAATTTGAAGAAGGAAAACGAAAAAGGGAAACTTGATAGGATAGAACGCAACAGTGATACAAATAGTGTAGAGGTTGTAAGTAAAAGTGCTGAGAAGAAAATTAACGAACTAGCAGTGTTTCATGCATTAGAGAAAGCAGCTGATAAATATGCGCGTGAAATGGACAAGGAATTAGAGGATATGGCAGATGGGGTAAAAGGTAGCAAGAAACGTCCTGAAACTGACAGATTGCCTACAATACGAGAAAGGAGGGTTGCTGCCATAAATGAAGAGTTTGAAAAGACCCAAATAGAAAAGGCAGAGCAAGTGAAATTTTGGCCATTGGGAACACCAGAACGTGATGCCATTATCGCTGAAAGAAGAAGAAAAGACGATGAAAGAGTCAAAGTAGACCTGCCTTTTGCCATACGATTGGGACGACGGCAAGAGTTTTTTGACCACCAGAAAGAAATAGATAAAGGTAACAGATTCAGAGAAGATCATAGGTCAGAAAGAGGAGACCTGACAACCACTAGTGATGGAAGAGATAAAAGATACAAAAAGAAGAAACATACATATTAAGAATTGTAATTATTTTACTTGTGGATGTTGTAACTAATAATGTGTAAGAGTCTACTAACTTTTAGACGAATTTAATATGTATAATGTCGATGTGCACTGAATGATGAGTATGAGTCTGTAAATGTACTGTTGCCATAATGAGGAGACAGAACTATATGTATGAAGATGTTAGTGAGTCACCTGAAGTAAACAAACAAAATGGTTGTAACCATGTTTACATTCGGTTAAAAAAAGTTTGAGTCAAGTTAAGAGAACTTAGAATTTACAGGAAATAGAGTATGCATGGAGAGAGTCTTAGGAGACTAAGAAGAGAGAGTCAGTGACCCGAGATGGAGAGACTCTATGAGTTCTATAGGAATTCCAAGTGTGGAACAGCACTGTGAGGTGTGCAGATGTGTGGATGAAGTGTGTTGTGGATAGTTTAATGGAAGTCTAGACAGACTAGATTCTGTATCAAGTTTAAGTCATAATTTTGATTGCTATGTGTTTGTGATTACTCTATGCTTCAATGTTCGGTCTGTCCAAGACGGTGGTGTGTATGATTTGAGGAGAAACATGTGAGATGCACATTTTTTTATAAGACAATTTTATGAAAATGTAATTATATGTTGACGGGAGAATTGCCTAAAATTTAGGAATATGCGGGGAGAAGGAACAGATAAGAAGACTGTCGACCCGACATGAGTTGACCAGTAAATTAAGCCTGTGGCTAAGAGATTCTGTAAGAAAGCGTATTGCTATGCAGACAACTTTATTAGCAGTGCCAGAAGAGCACGTGTTCAGGGAGAATAAGAGAACAGAGTAGACGGGTCTTGTTTCTTTTTCAGAACTGGCACAGATATGATGCCGAAGAAAGACTAAACACGTCTTATTAGGCAATTAAGAGAGTACAGTGCGAAGGCCGATCGAGCCTTAAATATTTCAGAATTGATGTTTCCACAAAATGTTTTGTATACATGAGACACATGTTGTGTCGCAAAGATGTTTATTGAATGTCATGATATTGTTGTAGAATTATGAATGTTGTATATGTAAACACCAATTACAGAACCTACCAGTTTAAATTAAGAGACGGAAAGAAATGTGGGTTAGACATAGACAAAACAGACGATGACCTCAATTTAGCTGGCCTACATTCAGGCTAGGTCCAGAGTGACGTCACGTTAGTCAGAGGCTTCAAAGCAAAACAAAGTGGCATGGCAGAGCGATGTTGTAAGGTGATTGTATACATGATGGATTTTTCTTTTGAGATTCCAGTTTATAGATGTTGAATTTGTATTTCTAATTGTTGTAATAATTGATGTACAATGAGAAAAAGGAAATTAGTTAGCCCATTAAGGAAGTAGAAAGAGAGCAGTCACACTATGTTTTTATTTTGAGTTGAATTGATCTATGAATATATCAATTCAACTGAAATGTTGACGGAGATATATGTTATAGTGTGACTCAGTCATGGGCGATAATGGAAGAATAGAAGAATATGACGATAGACAGAAGAATAAAAGAATGAGGCGATGACGATGTGAAGTAGGATAGTTTTAGGCGGCGTAGAAAAGACACTCTTCAGAGGATTAGGAAGGAGACGTTAAGTCTACCCAACTCAGTCGCTGAGTCGTAATCAACTTGAAGATTACCAGTGAAATGCGTACAGGTGGTCAGCCTAAAGCCAGACAGATGTTTGCTCTGGTCGACAAAGTTGCGTAACGCAACGACACGGCCGCTGGTTCCTAGGAAACTCTTATATCGGCAGACGCCTTGAAGTCCAGTGAAGACCTGAGATGAAAGCGGACAACTAAACTGCCCCACGTAATCAAAAGACCAGGTTATCTTTACGTTCAACAGTGATTACTCTTTGAGTCTCTGAATTGGAAATCGCCTGGAGTTTTAGTTGTTAGGGGACGGACTTAGGAAGATGGACAGGTTCGACAGGACTCCTAAAGTAATAAGACTTTGGAGATAATTAAAAAAGGCGGAGCTAGAGAGATAGTGACGGTCAAGAGACGTAGGTTAGGCCGTATCAGTGGTCGGGGGGGTGTGGTCACCTGGGACTTAAACCCCGAGACCCTGGGAACTAGGGAGATCAGGAGAGGAGAGGCCCAGAATGCTTTTGGGGCGAGGAGCAGTAGCTAGAGAGACATTTAGCTACACTCGGTGAGACTCGGTTACACTCAGCCAGACTCGAGACAATTCGGCCACACTCGGCCAGACTGAGCACATTCAGATACTAGTTCCTCAGCACTATCAGAAAGAGACATGCAGATGTACTTAAGAATACTATACGGAGTATACGGTCAACAAGATAGATAGATAACCACAGATAGAACTTTATGAATACGAAACGGCCACACACAAACGTTATTTGACAATTCATCATCGCCGATAGGCTATGTCAAGTAACACCAATAAAGACCTTGTTTATACTTGTACTAAAAGATTGATGAGTTATATATGTGTGTCCAAAGAAAGAACAAGTAGTAAGGTCAGAAAGAAGTTTGAAAGAAACCCTGCAACATTTTTAGCTGTCCAGGGAACTTTCAACATTCTTCTGAGAAATCCCATCTCTGTAGCCTCGAATCGTCTTTTCAATTGTTTGTCTACTGTTCATGATTAGCCTCCAAAGGTCAGAACTGGTATCTTCTGAAATGCTATTTTGTCCTTAGCTATTCTGCTTTTTGTGGTGCGTCTTCCATCTGATGTTATTATTGTGTCCAAGTATTTGATACGTTGCACTTGTTTCTGATTTGTCCTGTTTATTTTTATGCTGCTTGATGGTGATGATTGTTTCTTTGATATGACCCTTACTTAACGTATGTGCTTATAAGTGGGGGAAGTGGTAAGGGAATGAGCGACTATATATATAATGTATATAGTCATGTGTTTTGGTGAAGTGATCAAGTCAGTCATACGAGATTTTCCCGAAAGTAAATATTAAAATTCCCGAAATGATATGTACCAAGCAGTCGCTGCGTATATAAGAGGGAGAAAGCTGAAGGTTAGTATTATGAATACTCAAGAAAAGCGTCCACGAGCGACAAAGGAACAACATTTATAAACTGGGAGACATTATTCAGCTGACAATTTCCAACACCATTTTTACGGGGTCAAGGTAAATTTGATTTATTTGATTTGTTTAGAAGTTCAGATAATGTAAATGATGCAGGCGATCGGAAATGTGTTCATTGATGTTTGCGAATGTTATTAGATAACACAAACATGTTATAATTGTAATGTCAAACGCGTTTACAATGATAGAAAGCAAGCAACATAACCAAATAGCACTAATAATAAAACATTAGAATGTTATTATGCAAACAGGAAGGGAATTTGAGTTATTGAGAAGGGAATTATTTCATGCACTTTGTACCAACATTTCGTTACCATTGGCAGACGAGTGAGAGCCATCGAAGACACAAGCGCAGAAAATATAATACGAAATGACTCGCATAAAAAAATACAAACAAAACAAAATAGAAATAAAAATGAACTGACAATAATGCGTTGTGACAAAACAATTAAATGAGTATTTCGAACTTCAAAGAATAATTAGATTTGGACGTCTGGCCTGAATGAAGCTAAACCAACCTGCAGAACAAGCATACATACAAAAATCAGGCTACAGGGACAATCTCGGATGGACAAAGAAAGTCTGAATAAATTTGATTTAACAACTTCAAGATGTCAACTTTGACAGACAACAAGTTATACGTATCTCTTTTACAACGCCAACGATACAGACAGCAGAGCACGAGATGTAGATTCTATATGAAAGTAATCATAACGTAATTTAATTGAATCATGTGGATATAAGGTTCACCCAATGTATATGAACCGAGAGCAGATATGTTTGATTGGTTTTTGATCCAGCTTATATATAATGTTCAATGTTAAGGAGTCCATGTATTTTCTGCCAACCCAGATCTTAAACCAGGAAAGGGACTATCGCAACAATGTGAGACGCAGATCAGCGACTATGCTCTGTTTCAAGGTGCATGTGCCATAAATATGTACATTATAGAGATATAAAGACTTCTTAGTTCGGCCAGTCTGACCAGTAGAAATTCTTAGGGGGGAAAAACACACACAAAACAAATACGGAAAATAAATGATCTAACATCCTAACATCGTAGTAACATATATATTAAACATGGTGAATATAAGTGTTATTTATACATGTTACTTAAAGATTGTAAGATTTCTAAAAAAAAATTGTTGTAGTAAATTTTAAATATAAAAACAATTAAAGGTTCGAACAATATTTATAGATTGATCATTTTGATGGTTGTAATTATTTCCCTTTGTATCTATTACTTCTCTAGAGTTACAACATAACCACAAATAGTCATATGTAAAACTATAGTTTGTTGTGGCTACAAGGTTTCAACTTGACTTTATGATCGGTGTCACGCCCGCCCGCTAAGCAGATAAACACAGCATTTTAAGTAAGATCCTTAAATCCTACCGTGTCAGCTTGAAACGGATTATTTGAAATTCAAACGCCAAGGAATGAAAATTGGTGTTATGTAGCCTTATACAAAATCAAAAGGCTGTGTTGAAACATTTAATCTTTTCTTTAAAAAAATATAGCAGTGAGGAAAAAGCATTAAAATAACATGAAATATATACTCACATTAAAGTAAATAACAACGTGAAATACACACTGATATTGAAGCTAATGCCATCTGGGCTTCAACAAAAATACGGAAGATAGAAAAGAAAGATACAATATAAAACACATTAAAAGGGGGCATAACGATGACAATCAACCGAAAGGGGCCGAATAGCTTGGGGCTTGTGAATATCTGTTTGTGATAAGGACACATCAAGGCGTGCACGGTTAACAAAAATCCAATTCTATGCATCCATAAATAAGGGGAGACAAATAATAATAAATGAAAATTATTATGAACGGAAAATTCCGAGGCGGCAGATCAGTGAATCACTTCAGGGGAAGAGGTACGTTTACAATGTGCATAGAATCTTCTTCATTTTTTGGAAAGCTGCTTTTGCCTGAGCCATTCTGCATCTCACCTCTTTTGTACATCTTCTGTCTGAGGTTAACAAAGTTCCCAAATATTTAAATTCATTAATTTAACTGTTTTAATATTGTTCCACTTGTCTTTATTTTGCACTGAGGTGATGTCTTTTTCTTTGTTGTTACCATTACATCTGTCTTTTTGCTATTAAGGCTGAGTCCTTTATTTTTTATAATATAATATAACATAACATAACATAACATAGCATAGCATAATATAATATAATATAATATAATATAATATAATATAATATAATATAATATAAATAATATAATATAATATAATATAATATAATATAATATAATATAATATAATATAATATAATATAATATAATATAATATAATATAATATAATATAATATAATATAATATAATATAATATAATATAATATAATGTAATATAATGTAATGTAACACAACACAACACAAAACACAACACAACACAACACTACACAACACAACACTACACTACACTACACTACACTACACTACACTACACTACACTACACTACACTACACTATACTATACTATACTATACTATACTATACTATACTATACTATACTATACTATACTATACTATACTATACAACACACATTGTAATATTATGTGCCTCGCGACAAACAGATTTACATTTTTTTTTTTTAGACATTTCAAATTATCTGGCACACAGTTTTATTTACACTAAGTACTTGGCTGATTGGGGTGTCCGGTTAGCGCAATCGATAGGAGGTTGGCTTACCACGGCAACAGCCGGGGTTCGTACCCTGGCGAGGACACCTGGGTTTTACTAATTCCCTAAAAATTAGTGGGAGCCGCGATAGCTCAGTGGTTAGTGAACTGGACTACTACGGACAAGGGGTAGGGTTCGATCCCAACCGACGGCTCCGGGTTCACCCAGCCTTAAATGGGTACCGGATTTTTTCCGGGCACGGAAGCAGCACGGGCGTAATACCGACCACATTACCCCAAAAATCATGTGCTGAAGGTCTGTAAAATATAGGGTCACTAACACCATATTTCCCTATACGCCACTTGGCGTGACGGGGGGTACTTTACTTACTTGGCTGATTGCAAAATTATGGAGACAAATGAAGCTTTCTGTTATGATTTCAAAACAGATTTGAACAAGCTGAATACGTCGCGTCTAACTCCCCACCCAGTCTTCTTTTTCTGCCTAAAAAATTGTAATATTTCGGTGGAGAAGTATGCTCATTGTCAACAAGTGTGGAAGGATAACAAGATACCAGCCCTGAGTGACTTTTTCGTTTTGTATAACAATTAGGACGTGGTTCTCTCGCTGCAGGCCTTTCAAAATAAGTTGGATTTTACGTCGACCTGCGACCTAGGTTGAGATATGCTTAAGGTCACAATTTCGGTTTCGGGGTTAATTTTAAGGTACCCTTTAAAAACCCTCCCTAGAGACGCCGGCTTTTCCCTATGTGTTAAAAAAGAGGCTGCTTTGTATAAAACAATTTGACACAATAGTATGGGGACAGTCCATCAACTTTCATCGGTATCATGAGATGGGTCAGACGTTTATTAGAGAGAACCGCGAGATGTGGTGCAAAGTATTAAAAGTTATGACACACAAATGCCCTTAGTTGTTGACACTGATGCAAACAAATACCCACCTATTTAGCGAATATACGCAAGGCTGAGAATTGGTATAAACCCCTTAACTATAATACGCAGTCAGCGTAAAAAGGTATCTAACTTGTATTTTCAACCCAAACCAGACCCATTTGAGAGTCCAATTTAACGCAGGCGAGATGATGTTGAGTAATCGCGAGATTAGAGTTTGGCGATTGGGAAAAATCAATGGGCAGTTTATTAATTTCACAGTTGTCTCTTTCACGGCCATCCAAACTGTTACATCACTCGTGATCATGAAAGCAATCATGTAAATAATGCACAATTCAAAGAGACCAAAGCAAAAAGAGAGCTAATTTTCAATATTAGGAAGAAACAATCATCATTTTTTGGCCTCGTAATGAGAAGAGAACAGCTGGAATATTTTAACAACTGGAAAAATTGAGGGACGAAGAGATAGAGGGAAACAAAGAGAAAAGATGCCAGACAGCTTAAGAGAATGGCCTGGCAGAAGGTCAACAACAGAAATGATAAATAACTGTCGTGATCGAAAGTTGTGGAGAGACATGATCACTACGCCAGCAAGCATTTTACTTGATGCTGATGATGATGAATACCAAATTAATAGTTACACCAAGAAGACATATGAAAAAACGACGGATAATTTAATAATATATAGAATGATAATGTCGGTTTTCGCGTTGCCGTCATTTAGGAGTGAGTGTGGCAACAGTTAAAGAAAGCAAGACCGAGAATTCGGGTCTTCATAGCTCAGAACTTGTGTTGTTCAAACCCATCCTCGGCTAAGCATAAGCGCATCACAGATTAACGCATTCTAGCTTCAGTTTTAGACGACACGTATTTTTTTTTTTTTTTTGTCTCGCGGAGTGCGGCATTCGAATTCCTGAATGTTTAAAGGCCTGTTTTAATGAGAGACCCGTTATTAAAAAACTAAAACCTCGGAATAGATTACATGATCTCATTAATCGGAATTGAATCGTCGAAAACACGCTGTTAGGTAGTGTTAGACGTACCCTAGTGGGTTTTTCACGGGAACGAAGATCTTGTTAACCACACCGTTATTAAAGTGGTATTTGCTGCACAGTTTGGAGATTACTATAGATATATCAGATCGTAATGTGCCTAAGTTATTTTAAAAAACTATTTTGGTGGCGAAGTCACAGTGCCATGCCAGGCAGGAAATCTCAGAGAGGAACATTCAATAACCAGCAACACCATGAAGTTATTTGACAGATGTGTTTAAGGAGGACCCTAACGAATAGAACAAAACACGTGGACGTGTTATATGGTAATCAGGGGGCTGATGGTACCAAGTTAGTATTAATCCCTCGGTTTAAAACATTACGATATGGATATTCATCGACCTATTCGAAGTGGAGATCGCGAAGCAGTTTATTGTGTGCGATCTTTACAGGGAGGATTTTTGTCTACCAATACGTCAAACTGAGAATGCTGAAGTTTTATTCCTGCGTAGATTTATAGACAGGTCCGACTTCAAACTTTGTGATATGGACACGAATTGTCTTTATATGGCAATTAACATGATGACAATGGAAGGGTAGTTATAGTTGATAATCGGGACGAATTTTAGACATAATGGGGGCCTCGGTAGCCTAGTTGGGAAACCACCCGACTGGACTACCGACGTTCGGACAACCCGTGTTCGATTCCCGCTGGGAGCAGTGTGAATTGTACTCGTGGTTGGAAAAAAAAAATACCCCTACGGTCGACCCAGCCGTTGACAGAAATGGGTACCAGGGTATATTATCCTGGGAAGGTGAGGAACGTCGCTTCGCATCTGAGTTTCGATGCTTGAGGCTACACTATACAGAAATATCCGAACACTTCTGGATAGGCGGCCGAGCACATATGGGTGGAAACTCGCGTGCTAAGACGCCGGTTCATGTCTCGTACTTGACCTTGACCTTTAGACATAATACCAGCAGTGGTTCACCTGTGAGACTTACGGAGACCGCCACGTGTATTTAATTGAGCGCAGGGACTGTGTTAAGTATGACTGCTCTAAGTGTAAGGAAAGACAGTTGGGTAACAAACGAGCTCTTGAACTGTTAAAGTTGGAGTTTTCGGTAGATATCATGATATCACTGTATAACAAGATGTATTGCTTTTTTTTGGAGATTACACGAAGGTTAGCACGAAGGGTCTCAATAAACACAACATGTTAGGTAAAGATATGTTCATCGAGGTCCTTATCAAACAGCAAGCGGGGAGGGGGGGGGGGGTAAAGATATTGGATTTAAATACTCGCTGAGTCAATATAACATGCATTCAAAACCGAAACTCACTTTCCTATTTTTGCATTAAACACAAAGTTCATTCGAATAGTGTACTAAATCCCCTTGATCTAATCCCCGGTTTGTCGCTTTTTATGCTTTGTTATTCGTAACTTTTAATTAATTAATAAATAAATTATTTATAAATTGCCTTTTTGTATGTCTAATATTGTATGTGTGTAAAGACATATACATGTATTATATTTTTATTTATATATTATTATTTTTTCTTCAGATCACGGAAGAAAAAAAAGAATAAAAAACCTCCCCGCTTATTGTTACATTTTTTACGCGCTTTTTTCTTTCATATGTCCTGTGTGTTTATGCATATATATATATACATGTATATATATATATATATATATATATATATATATATATATACACACACACACATATATTACATATATATATATCTGCGTTTGTCTGTGTGTATGTGTGTATATCTGTGTTATGTCTCTCTGTGCGTATGTGTCTGTGTGGTTTAGGAAAAAACTCCCAAGACGTCACGTTAGCTATTATACCTATTACGACCTTTCCTATTTTTCTCCTATTTCCCCATCCAATTCCACCGAAATTCAATTAACAAAAGCTCACATTTATTCCTATATAAAAACTTTGTGGGATCAGGCAAATCTAACACGTAGAAACTTTGAACACTTTTCATATTTTCTTCATATAATCAAGGGGAATATTTTTCTTATATGTCGAAATACCTTTGCTGATTCAGCTACAACTCACGTCACTATGTTTTAAGCTTCCAGCTTTGGTTCAACCAAACTTTCAACACTTTTCATATTTTCTTTATATAATCAATGAATATTTTTCCTATATGACGAAATACCTTTGACGATTCAACTACAATTCACGTCACCATCTTTCAAGCGACCAGCTTTGGTTCACTTTTTATCTTTGCCATCCCTAGGGTCCCCTCTCCTTTCACCCCAATACCACTCTGCCCCAAAACTCAAGAAAATCATCATTATTACTTTATCAGTTTTGGTTCTCCCACCCTTATTACATGATACACTACTTCACCCCTCCCCACCCAACACATACAAAATATCCACATATTCTCAGTAATGTCCGGTGTATGACTTTATGCCTATCATACATAGAAAGGGTCTTACGATGTTCTTTGGAGCCTCGTCCCGAATCCGGTTACGGTATCTGCGTAATTTACTACTCGAAGTGAATGAAAATGCACACGCTCTGACTTCAATGGCTAGCAGAATATGATCTGTGATCAAACCAACAGAAAAAAAGACACAGCAATGGCTAAAACTTAATTCCCCAGGAAGAAAACAAATACTTGCAGAAAAATCGAATAAACAAAAAACTCGTAGAAGTGAAAATAAAGGTAAAATAAAAGGCTCCGCCTAACCTCAATCAGGTTGGGAAATACGGTGTTAATGTTCATAATTTTGGGGTGACGAACTGCACATTGTTGCGAGTGATGTGGCTATTTATTACACAATTTCGCCACAGAATGATCTGCTTTCCATTTATGAGTAAATTAAGGAACCGTCGTACAGGATCGTATCTCGGAAGTTGCGTAGATCAAGGGGACACAATTTGAAAGAAAATATAGCAAGATAGAAAAAAGCAACAGTGAATTTCAGTAACACAAATGCAAACGTGAATTAACTTGACGCATTTAAAAACAAATATCCCGTAACAATAAAAGCATGGACAAAAGCAATCGATTCCTTGTGAGGTACATTGCAAACTTTGTGTGACGTTGGACCGGCACTGGAAGGATGATGATGGCGACAACGATAAAATAATGATGAATTCCACCTATGGTTTCTCTTACCAGTTAGTGTTCATCAGAGTGTCTGAAACGGAACTACCTTTATTTCATATCAAGTATACAATCACCGCCACTTCCATATGAAAGCTGAAATCTATTGAGGGTAATAATATGTGCATTGTTTGACGATGGTAGTTATTTAACTGATCAAATTAATGTAAATAACATTGTGCTCTGTGATGTTCACTATTTATATCAATTAATTGTTTCTCTAATTCCTTTCCAGACCCAACGCTTGTCTAAGAAATTGGCCTACTAACATGGGTCAAGATGTTACAAAACTGGCAGAGGAGCTTGGTGTGGATGGTAGTGACTTTGAATTACCAAATATGCAAGAAATGCTGGGTCGATTTGAACAGTTGCAAGGAGAAATTTCAAGAGGTTTGCAGAAACCCGTTGAAAAAAAATCTTCAGACAACAAGAAACTGTCGGACAACTTAAAGAAGATGCTTAAGGTAGTGTCAGACAAGGACTTATTGCAAAGTTTTAAAGAGCTTGGAACAAACATCAATCTCATAGATTCCAGAACTCATGCAACACCATTGATGGCGTGTACTGCGATGGGCAAGACTAACTTGGCAGAGAAATTACTAGATCAAGGTGCTGATCCTAACATCAAAAATGGGAATGGACACTCGGCCCTCTTGTTGGCGTGTGCTGGAGGACATGAAGATCTTGTACAGCTCTTGCTTGACAGGCAGGCCAATATAAATGATACTGATTATGCAGGCACTACTGCTCTCATATCTGCTATTGCAGCTTCACACGAAAGAATTGCCAGGGAACTCATTGATCGTGGGGCTGATATTCATGTGAAGAATAACAAAGGTAATACTGCTTTAAATGTAGCTTCCCACAATGGGCTTATTGACACAATACTTCTGTTAATAAAGAAAAATGCTGATATCAACATGGCTGACCGTAGAGGATGGTCGCCTCTAATGAGCTGTTGCCAGTACAACTTGTTTGACACAGTGGAATTATTAGTACAGCATGGGGCTGATGTCAATGCAACACAAGTTTCAGGTGGTACTGCTCTTGAAATATGTGCCGGGCATGGTCATATGGAGAACGTTAAGATACTTCTCAAAGCTGGGGTTGATATTGAACATGTGAACAAAATTGGACTCACAGCTTTAAATATTGCAGCCAGTCAAGGGCACTCATTGGTAGTGAGGAAACTTATTAAACATTCTGCATCTGTTAATGTAAGGGACAAGCATGGCGTACTCCTCTTTTTACTTGTGCTTTATCTGGTTATCAAAGAATTGTAGATCAACTTCTCAGAGCTGGAGCAGAGCCAGACATTGTTGATAATGAGGGAGACACGGCTTTGATGTGCGCATGTCTCAAGGGTTATACTGGAATAGTAGAATTGCTGCTGAACAGTGGTGCTAATGATCAGATCTTTGACCATGAAGGTATAAATGCTTTGTGTATGGCTGTACAAAATAATCACAAGCAAATTATCAAATTACTACTTGCTCATCATGAAAAGCCATATCCTGGGATAAACATGAGAGGAAGAAAAGGGATGCCAGTGATTCTTAAAGCGGCCGTGAAAGGGAATGCAGAAATAATGAATATGTTGATTGAAGCTGGTGCAGATGCGAATGTCACAGGTGATGACAACAGAGCCCCACTCCAAATTAGTTCACACCGTGGCCATGATCTGGCTGTAGATCTGCTTCTTGCTGCAGGATCCAAAGTGGATTTGTCCGATAAAGATGGTGATACGGCTTTAATGTTTGCTGCACAGAATGGACATTTCAATATTGTAAAGTCCTTGATTGAAGCTGGAGCGTGTGTGAATCTGTCCAACTTAAGTGGCAGGACTGCCCTGATGAATGCTGCTTACAATGGTCATGAACGTATTGTTCAACTCTTGCACAAGCATGGATCAGACATTAATGCTGAGGAGCAGAAAGGATGGAATGCTTTAATGTTAGCTGCACAGTTTGGACATACCTCAGTAGTAACTTATCTTCTTGAAAATAAATGTTCTGTTAATGTCCGGACAATTTCAGGAGCTACAGCCATCAGCATTTGTGCTTCAAATGGTCGTACAGACACTGCAGCAGTTTTGTTGAGTTATAAAGCTGCAGTTGATTCTCCTGATGAAGATGGTGACACACCTCTCATGAGTGCAGCCATTAAAGGACATGCTCCTATAGCAGAGCTATTGATTGAACATGGAGCAAATGTAAACTTTGTTGACCATAATGGGAATACACCACTGGCTGTGAGTGCCAGCTTTGGGCATGAGGCCATTGTGAGTCTGTTGCTGAAAAATAATGCTGATGTCAATAGAATTGGCAGTAATAGTGAGTCTGCCATCCATACAGCAGCACTAAATGGACACAGGCTTATTGTGGAGGCCCTCATTGATCATGGAGCAAGAGTTGATATTGTTGACGAAAAGAAACGGACTGTTTTAATGATGGCAGCCTACAAAGGAAATAAGGACATAGTTTCACTACTAATAGATCACAAGGCAAATGTTAATCAATGCAATGAAGAAGGCTGGACACCCTTGATGTTCTGTACACAGTTTGGATACACAGAGTGTATGAAAGAACTGCTTGATAAAGGCGCACACACTGATTTAAAAGAACATAAAGGAAATAGTGCTCTGAATATTTGCAGTGCTAATGGGCATAAGGAGGCTGTACGTTTGTTACTTGATTACAAAGCAAATGTAAATGTACAAAATAATGTAGGCCTCTCGCCTTTAATTCTGAGTGCCAATAATGGACATACAGAAGTAGTCAACTATTTGCTGCATCATGTTCTAAACCAGACCTGGAGCTCAGAGAAGTTGAGAGAAATGAAACAGCTCTAATCAAGGCTGCCAGAAAAGGTCACTCTGAAATCGTTAAAGCTTTAATTGAAAAAGGTGCCAATGTAAATGCCATCAATAATCATCAAAGCACAGCGCTGAATATAAGTGCACAATACGGTCACATTGATGTGGTGAAGTGTCTTATCAAGCATGGAGCAGACGTAAATCTGCCTGACTTTGATGGAGACACACCCCTCTTGTCCTGTGCACCAAACAACAATAACTTAATTGTTAAATTTCTTTTGGATGCACAGGCAGATCCTCAAATCAAAAACAGAAAAAACAAGACTGCCCTTCAAGTGAGTGCAGAGTCTGGCTGTCGCCAAGTAGTGATAAGTCTGACGAAGAGGGGAAATTACAACCAAGATGAAATTAAAGTTGCGGTGGAGGCTGCACGTCAGAACAACCATCAAGATATAGTTGATATCCTTACAGCACCAGATACAGATGTTTTTGAAGGTATGAGAACACTTAAAACTATTGAAATAAAGTTAACTTGGCTTTTTAGTATAGTAATCCTGATTATTTTAGGTATTTAGATTATAACTATTAGAATGATCGAATCCTTACTGAAAAAAGAGTTAAGAGGATGAAGCTTCACTGATTCAATGAGCTATTTTGCTATATATTTCATTTAGTGATACAACTATATATATTTATTATTGGTTAGCTAAACACTCGGAGCACACCTACTAATTATAGAGTCTACATCGGAATTGGTGCGGGCGCAAGGAGATTTTTCTGCCCGTGACGGCCGTTGCGTCGACATGAAAGTGCCAATTTTGCGCTGCGTGCAATCGATACAATTTAATGTGGCTCGTTCAATAGAACAGCACAGTTTTTATGTACCTAAAAACGCATAACTTTACAGAACGCAAAACGTTCATTTGAACAGTACGGACATTTCGGATGAACACCTTGCTGGTTGCTGGAACGGAAACTGAGCAGACATGGGAATACCCCGCCTGCATTAAAGCCATACCGTTCTAAAGTCTAAGTCTAGTTAAACTTCTCCTTCTCCGTCCGCGTACTTCCCTAGACGCCAATATTATTAAGTTCAAAGAAAGCGTTTGTCAGCTCAAGAGTGATGACATTTCCATGTAGTTTGTGTGTATTTGTGCACGTATGTATGCTTTTGCAGCTGAAACGCGTTCTAACGTTATATCTTATTCTTCTTATTTCCTTCCTCATCTGCCTTTCAGCGTCGAAGGGAGATATAATTTGCGGTCTTTTGCTCTTCTGTTCGCCTCTGCTGCTGTTATGTTTCCTAGTGCTTATAATATTCTATCGATCCATCTTTTTCGGGGTCGACCCTTGGGTCTGTCAACGTTATATGGGTTTATGATTTTATTGTTACTGAGGCAAGGTTTAATTGTAAAAACCAAGGTTGCAGTACTCGTGTTTTATGACACAACAGCAATTGGAATTACATTTGCTAATTGGTATTGGCGTAAAATTTATAATAAAGAGTCACTGTGCGGTGATCGTCGCTCCCTGGATGCCTTTCACGCCTTTAAACAATACCTGCCATCAACCTTCCTCAACCAATTCGTTCATCAACCAATAAAAATGCTAAGACTTTTTGCATCACCCTTTTGATCTCAATCTACCTAATGTAGGAAAGTGCTGTATTGCCTCAGTTTGTTTAAACTTTTTTCTAGTCCTTGCATTCTGAGTTAGTTTATCATTTGTATCAATGCAGGATTTTTACCATTGCACTTATAAAGTTATATATATATATATATATATAAACCACACCTTCTTAATGAGATAAATGCCAATATTATAGCAGGTACACACCTTCTAAATCTCATTTTTATATAGTTAAACGGGTAGGAAGCGCGATGTTGAGTACATCGGTTAGTCAATCAGTTGGAAAACATATACATATATAATAGAATCATGGTCAATTTCTCAAACAATAAAGTAGAAAATCGACTCATTCGAAACAAAATGTTTAAAAAAAAATCCTTAAAATGTAATTCAATATTTGCATAAAGAAAAAGGACAATGAAGACAGATTAAAAGAACCAAACGTTAGAAAGATCTGGCTTAAAAAACATCATTCTACAGAGGAAATTAAAGTACAATGGCAACGTAAACAAAAACAAAAACCAGCAGGCTGGAAGGAACAGTAATGGAAAGTATGATTCCAGGAAGATGAGGCGTGGGCAGACAAGGAATATATTGATTCCAAGAAGATGAGGCATGGGCAGACAAGGAATATATTGATTCCAAGACATCAAAGAGATCGTGAACATGACAATAGAAGTGGGAGATCTGGTTAGAGACTGAGATTTTTTCAGACGGGCTGTGGTGATTTCAAAGTTTTGCAAAGAAAATGCGATCTGATGATGATGATGATAAAAAAAAAAAGTAAAGTACCCCCGGCACGCCAAGTGGCGTATAGGGAATATGGTGTTAGTGACCATACATTTTACAGACCTTCGGCACATGATTTTTAGGGAAATGTGGTCGGTATTACGCCCGTACCGGTTCACTTTCCCAGAAAAAAATCCGATACCCATTAAAGCTCGGTGAACCAGGAAGCCGTCGGTTAGGATCGAACCCTACCCCTTGTCCTTTGTAGTCCAGTTCACTAACCACTGAGCTATCGCGGCTCCCTGATGATGATGATATATAGTGGGACACTATTTACTTATTTAATTGTAACATATAGCTCTTTCATTATTTTTACAATTTGCTTTCAACATTTCTTTCTATCGTCCGTTCAGAAATTCATAATCACACCTGAATTAGTTTTGCGTGATAACCGTTTGTTATTTTGCTTTCAAATTTTGCATGCAATCTTGGAATATTGATGACGTTATAGAAATATTTTTTGCTCTGAGAAATTTTATATAGTTTAAAAGTTTTCTTCTTTAGGCTATATTAAATTCACCCTGTTCGAATTTGACACCATTTTAGGATATATACATTAATTTGGTGCGGTCGTTCACGTAAAACAGTTTGGCTATTGCAGAAACACTAAGTTCAGGAAAATCCCGTGCACAAAACTGAATTGTTATTGAACGACATGACGCACCACGGCCTTGGCATTAATTACCGAAGGGAAGGCGTACCTTTATTATTTTGTGAAGACTCAGTAGACAATTTGTTGACTTTAAACACCAACATTTATATCTAAATTACAATGAGTTTGAAATGCAAATTTATAACTATGCAAAAGGTTACTTTTTTACTATATCAGCACTTCCTTAGGGAATCCAAGATGGGGCATTTATATTGTGATATTCATGACCCAGAGAGACGAACGCAACTCGCGCTTGGTTTTAATAGATCGTCATTTTCTCGTTGGATTAAACAAGACTCAGAGTGCACTCATGTCAATCAAGGAAGGAAAAGGAAAGTCGACAGCTTTGACACGGATGTCATAAAGCGTGAGATATTGAAAATGTTTGCTAATAATGTACTTGTTACTCTCAGGAATTTGAAATTAAAATTGACATTTCTAAAAGTACTCTATGGAAGATTGTGCGAGGAGCCGGCTTCACTTTCAGAAAAACTGTTGAGAGCAGGAATATTATTTGTGAAAAACCACACTTGGTCATTGCTCGAAGCAAATACCTGAGACAGATCCGTGAGCGGCGGAGTGAACGGTATGATATTGCATATTTGGACGAATCATGGGTTAACGCACACGATACCTATGCTAAAGAATGGCAGTCAGTAAATGGCAAACTCAAAAGAACAATTCCGAGCAGCAAAGGCCAGCGCATTATATTAACGCATGTTGGAAGCACTGAAAACGGCCTTGTCCATGATGCGGGACTTATTTTCCAATCAAAAAGTACCGACGGTAGGGACTACCATACTGAAATGAATGGAAACATTTTCAGGCACTGGTTGAAGAACGATCTTTTACCAATCCTGGAGAGACCTTCATGCATAGTCATGGATAATGCATTATACCACAATGTCGTATCAGAGGAAGACAAAGTGCCTACTGCATCAAATACAAAAGAACAAATTAGGACATGGCTTGCGAATGAAAATGTCAAATTTGACGACACATATTTAAAACCCGAATTGTTACAACTTGTGAAGAATACGAATAAGAAAAAGGTGTACCATGTTGACAAAATCATTGAGAAATACGGCCACACCTCTCTTCGACTCCCTGCATATCATGCGCACCTTAATCCAATCGAACTTGTCTGGGCTCACGTCAAAGGACAAGTTGCAGAACAGAACAGGGCGTTTAAAATGTGTGATGTTGAAGTTCTGACACACGAGTCTCTCTCAAAAATAGACATTCCGTTCTGGAAGAAGTGTGTTGAACATGTGCTGCGGGTGGAAGATGAGTACTGGAAACGAGATGGATTACAATTTGTCCAGCCAGTAATGATTATCAACCTCTTGGAATCGTCAGATTCGGAATGATTAAAATTAAGATGAATTCAATTCCAGCTGCAGTTAGGACGTCCTGGGGTCTAATGGTGACCGAAGGATAAGACTAATTGTAACCAATTGAATTCATGTTTGCAAATACACATAACGAACAATACCCACAATTAAGCACTATGTAGATACGCCTCTGACAAGAATTGCAGTAAACTGGAAAATTTAATACGATTACTGTAAACTCTAAAATTTGAATCAACTTGTGTGATATCGTCATAAAAGATCAAAGGAATTAGCTGATGTGCAAAATCTGTTGTGTTGTGGAATAAAAAATACCAAAATCTTTGCGTCATCAATATTCTAAGATTTCATGCAAAATTTGAAACCAAAATAGCAAGCGGTTATCACGCAAAACTAATTCAGGTGTGATTATGAATTTCTGAACGGACTATAGTAAATCATTATTAAGGAATTATGCTTTTTATTTTCGGAGAGTTAATTTATTCGTTGTGAAACTGTTAAAATCAGTATTTTATGCTCAATTTGAGAGAGCTGACGTACTGCAAATACGTTTACTACATTCATTGAACAAAGAGAGACATATTGAGGTCACTAATTTCTGTTTGATGAAACCACACAATTTGATAGAACTGCAGTCTATGAAGAAATAAAGAGTAGAAGCGAGAATGAAAAGTTTAAGAGTATATATAAATATTGAGTATATTTAATTAACAAGTCACTGACTCAATCAAAAGAGATAAGAACAAACATAAAATATGAGGGGCCGCATAAGTGCATGACAACATGTGGTAACTAAGGCTTATTTTTCGCAGATCTCAACTACTTCACACCCCTACAGAACAATTTTGTTTTACATTGCCTTCATCACCATCATGTGCCATACCGGTTGGCGTAGGTGATCATGTCCCTCCACAATCTTCTATCTACAGTGTATTGTATCAGTTCTGTTGTTGACTGTTGCAGTGCCTTACCTTAAAAAAATAATAATGTTGCTGATATCTTATTGCTTTTTCAAGTATGTATCGAGATAATTATATTTCATTATTTGTTTTATTAAAAGAGTTAATTGGTACAGAAGATTCAGCAAATAATTCACCAGCAGAGGCAAGACCAACAGCCCCAACCCAGGCTAGAGGAATCTATGACACTTTACAAAGCAGGACAAAGTTAACTAGGTAAGAATTATATGTTAACTGGTGTTTATTATTTCAATATATTTGAACAGTTACATTTTCTTGCTATGATAGAGCAATTCAGGTGATATTTTCCATTAACGTGAAATATTAATTTGCCATTAATGTTAAACGCTTTGGTTGGCACATTGTTTTGGAGACTACTTACTGTGGAAAAATAATAATGTCCAATAACGCTGTCCAGGAAAAATTTCAACATTCTTCTGAAAAGTCCCATATCTGTGGCATCTAATCGTCTTTTCATTTCTTTGTTTACTGATCATGATTCTTTTCCATAGGTCAGAATTGGTTCTATATAGCACCGATGAACTCTCTCACTTCTATCGATATAGATTTGTTGCATAAGATGTTTTTCATTTTCTGAAATACTTTTTTGACCTGAGCTATTCTGTTATTTATTTAAGTGGTGCATCTTCCATCTGATGTTATTAATGTGCCCAAGTATTTCAAACGTTGCAATTACTTCAGATTTGTCCTGTTTATTTTTATGCTGCATAATAGATGATGACTGTTTCTTCAATGGCATTTACATCTGTTTTCTTACTTTTCAGTCTGATACCTTTCTTGTTGCTTTCTTTTACTAAGTCTGATACCTTTCTTGTTGCTGTCTTTTACTATTATGTTTTTATTATATTACATTTCTTGCAGTTCATTCTCTTTCTCTGCTATTAAGACTGTGTCGTCCGCATATTGTGAATTGTTTATGTTGTGACCGTTGACTTCAATTCCTTTTATATCTACTATTGATCTCATCATATTTTAGCTGTAAAGTGAAAACAAATCCAACGACAGAACACAGCCTTGTCTGACTCATTGTTTTATATTTGAACTGTCCTGTAATACATATGTATAGGTGTTGTTATAGTTATGTGTGTTCTCTCGTGGTTGTTTATATACGAAGGTGCATATAGACGTTGCCGTTGGCATTATAGTTGAGGGAACCTGTACTATCCCCTCTCTGCATAATTAATTTTAAAACGTCTCCAGTAAGAGTCCAGTACCCGCACTTGCGCCCTCCTGTCACGCTGGTCGGCTCACCAAACCCATAGCGAAGCAGAGAGGCCATTCGCTTCTGGACCTGGTCAATGCAGCTGGAAGTTGAGTCAGTTTATTCTAATTTCATTAATTATTTATATAATAAGTTAAGCGATTCTCAAATGGGGTTCCGAAAAAACAGAGGATGTACCGACGCACTATTCACATTAAAACAGCTTGCAGAAAAAACGACAGAACACAATCAAAACTTATAAATAGCCTTCATTGGCCAGGAAAAAGCATTCGACAGAGTAAATAGAGAACAACTGTGGGATGTACTAACAACATACGGAGTAAGCCAACATCTAACCAACCTTATTAAAAGTCTCTACATCAACAGCAGGGTCAGAACAGCAGCAGGTTACACAGACCACTTCGAAGTTAGATCAGGTGTAAGACAGGGGTGCGTACTATCCCCCCTACTGTTTATTACATACATGGACCATATATGCAAGCTAGCCAACCCATCAGAGACAGAGGAGATCAACGAGCTTTTATTTGCAGACGATCAGGCACTAAAACATGAAACAACAGAAGACCTACACGAACACTTAAATAAACTCAACATCTCAGGCACAAAATACAACATGAAAATTAACATCAACAAAACAGAAGTCATGAATGTCGCCAAAAATTAACAGAACATCAACATAACTATAGAAGGCAGACAACCAAAACAAGTAGAGGAATTCAAATGCCTAGGAAGTCTAATGACAAACGATAATTCTCAAACAGCAGAGATAGAATCAAGATGCAACAAAGCTTGTCGAATCATCGGACAGTTATCACCATTATTGTCAAACAAGGAAATAACTCTGGAGGCAAAACGAGCACTATACAATACAATCTTCATCCCAAAGTTGTGCTACCAATGCCAGACCTGGACCCATAGTGCAAGAACAATAAGAAATATAACCTCTACGAGATGAAATGTGTTAGACGAATGACAGGAAACAGTCTGAGAGATAAGATCAGAAATGAAGAACTGAGAAAAAAGCTAGGAATAGCCCCCGCCATAGAATATATAAGGAAACAACAGATAAAATGGTTTGGCCACGTGACAAGGCAGAAAGAACAAAACACAACACACCGAGCCTTCAACAAACGTTGTGAGAGCACCAGACCCAAGGGTCGACCACGAAAAAGATGGGTCGATGGAATATTAGAAGCACTAGGAAACATAACAGCAGCAGAGGCGAACAGAAGAGCAAAAGACTGCAAATTATATCTCCCCTCGACGCTGAAAGGCAGATGAGGAAGGAATGAAGAAGAAGAAGATTAATTATTTTGTTTTGATATTTAATTGTTAGTTAACTCTATTGTGCTAATCTTCTTTACTTACATATATGTTTATGTGTGGTTTATTGTTCCTGCTGAAGGCCCAAGGAGCCGCAACTTCGTTCGATTTTGTGTTGTCTATTACTTAGGTAAAGCTGTAACCACACCATTTATTTTCACTTCTCCTTTGATAACTTACCTTGCAGGAAGCAAGGTAGAGCACTTTTCATTGCCTTTATTGACATCAACAAGTCATTTAATCCAGTGAGTAGAGAGCAGGGCTCTGTAAAGTCCTAGAGGACATAGCCTGTCCACCCAAGCTGCTTCAACTGATCATATCATTTTATATATGCTTCAATACATTTTTATAGCGGCACATTTGAGTGTCCTGAAGTCAAGATTGGAGTTAAATAGGTTTGTGTCCTTGGTCTTTAACCTCTTCTTGCCTTTTGAGCCGACATCTTACACCACATGTTTTCAGCAGCTCCGATGTCATCTACATATGCTCAAGATCAGACGACTCCTTCCTTATTCAACTTTGCTCATTTAAAAGCAAAAAGGGAAGCAGCTGAGTTCCTATTAAGATATCTAATCTTTGCTAGCGATGCGGCGCTGGTTGCACATAACGACTATCGAAGATACTTTTCCACCTGGGAGTGAAAAACTCCATTAGTGACAAAAACTGTGAAGAGCTTGCAGATAATATATCTTCGCGTGTAGAAGATATATAAAAAGCGCCATGATAACATTATAAAATAAAATAAAACCAAAATTAGAAGAAAAAGATGTAGGGAGAAAAGACATGAAACTCTAGGACATAAAATTGACTTGCTCGTTCAGCAGGCCGGGCGTTGCGATATCGGCAAGATCAGCCATGAGAGAAGCTACTCTCGTAGACCAGCATCTACTTGTCGTTTGTGGAGACGCAAGAAGGCCTTTTACCCAGGCATTACATTTTCTTAAGCGTTCACCAGTTTTTACCTCTAGCAAAGTCGCTAGAGACTAGGAACTGAATTTTGCGCGTTAATCCGTTTTTCCCTGGCAGCCGTGTGCACAAGGGTCCATCGTCGCACAGGCATATAACTCAGTCTTCGGAGGTACTCATATTTTTTCCGTCCATGAGTAATTAACGTTTCAAGTCGGGCCTCGATGCTGAGAACAGGGGTGGTTGCTGCAGAGAGAAATCATAAATAAAAATCCCAACAGGTACAGACTGGATTTGAACTCAGTCTCTAGGCCGGCATCTTGCCTCAAGACCAGCCAGTCCGCCTAGACATTTAAATGAAAGCCTTAATTCACAAATATAACAAAAAATGATTTTAACTAATCATAAGAAATATTACAATACAAAAACATGTATTTTCAGTTGCGGCTCTAGTATGTCATCAAAAATTGAAATAGACGGAGGCAATCTTAATCTTACTGAAAGCCCCGACAAGAAAAGCAATTTCAAATAGTAAGTAATTCTTCACTACTATAATAAAAACCCCGCAAAACATCAACATTTACAAAAACACAAGCACATATACACACCCATATACAAACATACTCTCACGAATGGGTGAAATTAATTTAAAAAAACTAATTTAAAAAGAAATTATTATAATAGCAGCTAAATAGATACTTAATGTAAAAACAACTTAAAAGTGACATTGCTAAATACATTTTTCAGTTTTGAAAAGAAATCCCGAATTTTCTTGATTAGATTAAGATGTGTGTTACATAATTTTACTTAGATTTCGATTAATTAGTTGTATTCTTGAAAAAAAAAGAATAAATAACAGTTATTATGAAAAGCTAAAAGAATGTATTGTGTAGATGTCTTGATGCAGATAACAATATGAACAAAATACAGCTATATAGCAATATATACCAAAAACCACGCAAGAACGCACAAATACTGAACCAAACATCATGAAAGAGGAAATCGAAGACGTAATCAAATATGCACCAAGAAATAAAGCACCTGTGATATAAAACATACTAATATAAATAATAGCAGCAGCAGGAGAAACAGGAGTGACATGGCTGCACGGAATATTCAATGCTGCATGGCACCAACAAAAAGCCCATGGAAGACTGGCAACAGGCAATCATCGTAGCAATATGTAAAAAGAAAGGTAGCAAAAGAGACTGCAATCAATATAGAGGTATATCTCTTCTCAGCCATGTAGGTAAACTCTACGCCAAAAATGTTGAAAAAAATTCTGAGACCAATAATAGAGCTACTTTTAAGCGATTCTCAAATGGGGTTCCGAAAAAAACAGAGGATGTACTGATGCTCTATTCACTTTAAAACAGCTAGCAGAAAAGATGACAGAACACAATCAAAATTTGTACTTAGCTTTCATTGACCAGGAAAAAGCATTCGACAGAGTAAACAGAGAACAACTGTGGGAGATACTAACAACATACGGAGTAAGCCGACATCTAACCAACCTAATAAAAAGCCTCTACATCAACAGCAGCGGCACAGTCAGAACAGCAGCAGGCTACACGGTCCACTTCGAAGTTAGATCAGGTGTAAGACTGAGATGCGTACTATCTCCCCTACTGTTTATTACATACATGGACTATAGATGCAAGTTAGCCAACCCATCAGGGACAGAGGAGATCAAGGAGCTTTTATTTGCAGACGATCAGGCATACCATACATGGAAAAATAGAAGACCTACAAGAACACTTAAATAAACTCAACAGCACAAGCACAAAATACAACATGAAAATCAACATCAACAAAACAAAAATCATGAATGTCGCAAAAGAGAAACAGAACATTAACATAACTACAGAAGGCAGTCAGCTAAAACAGGTAGAGGAGTTCAAATACCTAGGCAGTTTAGTCACAAACGACAATTCTCAAACAGCAGAGATAGACTCAAGATGCATCAAAGCTTGTGAAATCATTTGACAGCTATCACCACTACTGTCCAACAAGAAAATAACACTAGGGGCAAAACGGGCACTGTACAATACAATCTTCATTCCAACGTTGTGCTACCAATGCCAGACCTGGACCCTAGATGCAAGAACAATAAGAAAAATAACCTCTACTGAGATGAAATGTGTTAGACGAATGACAAGAAACAGTCTGAGAGATAAGATCAGAAATGAAGAACTGAGAAAAAAGCTAGGAATAGCCCCCGGCCAAAGAATAAATACAGAAATAACAAATACAATGGTTTGGCCACGTGACACGGCAGAATGATCAAAACACAACACAATGTAAGGGTTGCGAGAACACAAGACCCGATGGTCGTCCACGAAAAAGATTGATCGATGGAATATTAGAAGCACTAGGAAACATAACAGCAGCAGAAGCGAACAGAAGAGTAAAAGACCGCAAATTATATCTCTCCTCGTTGCTGAAAGGCAAATAAGGAAAAAGTAGAACAATATGAAGTTATTTACATTAAAACAATAGCGGACACTTGTCTCAATCAATCCAAATATCTCCAGCAAATGCACATTATTTAAAGCTTTATACTTTCAACATTTTGTACATTCAATAAGAGAGTATTACTAAAAAGTATTACTAATATTGCCATTATTAGAAACAAAATTTCATTTTAAATATATGTTTGTGTTATTTTAATTGTTTGATTAAAAATGTAGTAAAGCGTCCCGTCAAGCCAAATGGCGTTTAGAGAATATGGTGTTAGTAACTATACTTTTAACAGAACAAACTTACGGCACATGATTTTAGGGGTAATATGGTGGTAAAAATCCCGTACCCAATTAAGGCTGAGTGAACCTGGCAGCCGTCGCTCAGGATCGAACCTGGCCTTTTGTCCTTTGTATTCCAGTTCACTAACAATTGAGCTATCGCGGCGCCCTAATATTTAATTACATGGGTAAAATTGAAATGTTTAAACTACACTATTATGTAATAATCTTGACATCATCACAATATTATTTTATTTTCATATTTTTTTCTTCATATCCTCGAAATTAGCCATTAAAAGATCGGTAAGTTATTGTTGACTGAAGTTTTTGTCATTCTCTAGACGAGTCACAAACCTTTTAACCTTAGACTAGGTCTTAAAAGCTGTTTTAGCAATTGCAATCTAAAAATGGGATGAAAAATTATACTGTGTAAGGTCGTTTTATGAGGATCTTCAGTCCGGAGATAAGAAGCACCTAATCAAGAAGTAAGAAGACAATTTGCCAGAAAGCTAAGTCGGGTACAATTTACACGCCGTAATTGTGTGCAATTTTCATTATTTCTTGATTTACAGCAAGTTCTAATATTGCTTTTAGACTAAATACGTTCGATTTCAATATGGCATACATAATTTGTTAATTTTGGATAACCTTTTCTTGTCGATCTCTATTCGCTTGACCATACGAAATAGTTTACGTTGAGTGTTAATGTAGGTAAGTGTAGAAGGATCTTGATCAGTTCTCGTGCACTCAGCCTGACACCAACAGTAAACTATGAGACGATATCCGCTTTAGTCTATGCACTATCAGGTGTCTGGACTCTACTGTCGTGTCTTGAAATGGTATTCGGGATTCCCCAGGTGGTAAACTTAAATTTAAAATTCAGTGGAAGTGATTTAATTCAGTTGGTTAAAGGAGGTTGAAGGGAGGGCTGGGTGATTTAGACAAGAAGTAAGATGTCGTTCTTTGGACAAGAAGCTCACGAGTTCGAGTCCCGACGCAAGCAAAAGGAAGTTTCTTTATCGAACCTGTGATTTCTTCGTGACTTTACTCTCCTTCTGTCTCTTGGTAGTAAAACCTTATGTCCATCATCATCATAAGGTTCCGTGCCGGTTGGTGTAGGCGAATCATCTCTCTCTCCACATCACCCAGTTCTTCGTGCATAATTTCAGTCGGTGGTATTTTATTCCAGAGTTCATCGGCGATAGTCAAAGCCAATTGTGACCTATGGAAGTGAATCATGGACAGTAAGCAAACAAATGAAAAGACGATTAGAGGCCACAGAGATGGGATTTCTCAGAAGAATGTTGAAAGTTTCCTGGACCTCTAAAAAGACCAATGAGGAAACTCTCAAAGAGGCCAACACAAAAAAGGGAGCTCCCTACATTTTTTGGGCACATCATGAGAAGAGGAAAGTTGGAATACTTGGTTACAACTGGCAAAATACAGGGAAAGAGAGATCGCGGACGATTAAGAGAGAAAATACTGGATAGCTTGGTGTCATGGCATGGAAAACAGTCAACAACAGAATTGATAGGATGCACAGTAGATAGAAGATTGTGGAAGGACATGATCGCCTACGTCAACTGGTATGACATATGACGATGATGATATTTTATTATGTCATTTGGATAAGCTGTTCAAAATCATTTATTTGTTTCCTCTGCTCTTCTTTCTATTAATTCTGCCTGTTGTTATATCATTCTCATCCCTTCTTTTCGCATGACATACCTGATAAATGTAGATTGTCTCTTCCGTATGTTTTTTGTGATATTTCCGGTTTCTCCAGCTAATTTTATACGTTCCTCATTTGTAATTTTTGCTATCCATGGAATTCGTAGCATTCTCCTGATAAACTGCATATTAGCTGCCTCTAATGTTCTTTGTGTTGTCTTCCTTATCGCCCATGATTCACTTCCACATAGTAGAACAGGTTCGATGGAGTACTTTTGAAGTCTAGCACCCTCAAATAACGGTGAGAAACAGGATGTCCGATGTGCATTCTGCGTACGCTGAAGTAATCTTGGTAGTTTTAAGTTGAAAATAGTAGCCCAACACATATTACCACTGCCCTGTGAAGATTTCCATGCACTTAAAAATCTATCCATGCCAAAGACGGATATGTCGGGGCTGAAAGTCGCAGATAGTCTTAAGATAACTTTGGATAATGAAACATATCAATGAAGACATAATAAAAGAATTGTCATTAAAAAATGATACAATTGTACAGATGAAATTATAATACTATGGCCACGACAAACGATACAGCGAGTTGGAAAGAACAATAATGGAAGGCCTGGTTCCTGGGCGACGCAACAGCGACAAACAAAGAAAGTAGTTTCAATACATCAAGGAGACCTTGAATATGACAACAGAAGAGGAAGCCCTGGCTTTTTTAGACGGACTGTGGTGAATGCAACGTTCTACAAAGGATATGCGACTTGACGGTGATAGCATTACAGCAACTCCTTATAATGTTATGTTTTTTCTAATTGATGTTGATCCAATCTAGTCTCACTTCAAATACTTCCTGGTTCAATCTAATCCCATTATTATAAATGCTTCCTGGTTCAATCTAATCCCATTATTATAAATACTTCCTTGTTCAATCTAATCCCATTATTATAAATACTTCCTTGTTCGATCTAATCCCATTATTATAAATGCTTCCTGGTTCAATCTAATCCCATTATTATAAATGCTTCCTGGTTCAATCTACTCCCATTGTTATAAATACTTCCTGGTTCATTCTAATCCCATTGTTATAAATACTTCCTGGTTCAATCTAATCCCATTATTATAAATACCTCCTCGTTCATTCTAATCCCAGTGTTATAAATACTTCCTAGTTCAATCTAATCCCATTGCTATAAATACTTCCTGGTTCAATCTAATCCCATTGTTATAGATAATTCCTGGTTCAATCTAATCCCATTGTTATAAACACTTCCTGGTTCAATCTAATCCCATTGTTATAAATACTTCCTGGTTCATTCTAATCCCATTGTTACAAATACTTCTTGGGTATATCTCGTATATGCAGTAAGTTGAAGATTTAATTTAATAAAATAAACTAAACCAACATTTTACAAAGATATATATTTCACCTTTATGGATAAGACAAGCCAAAAAAAAAAAAAACTAGCGTTTGCACTAAATGATCTTTAACATAGGACAAACACAGACGACGAATCAGAAAATAAGCAGATAAAAGGGAGCAACAAAAGGGTAGCCAGACTGAAGTGACACCGTAATTGCGCATATAAATGAAATGTTATCATAATACAAGAATACGTGGTCCTCTATGATATGAGAAGGAAGAACAGTTTTAAATTGTGCATCGTAAAAAATAAAGCTTGAAACGCATACGTGAAACGTTTAGATAGGAACAATGAAGAATTTCTTATTTCTAAGAGAATGTTTTGTTCCCCATATTTCTTCTGTTTAATATTCTTCTCTCTTAGCATTTGTTATCTTTGATAAATGTGCATTATTTTAGAGCATTGTTTACTGAATGTAAAATGATTTATATATATAAAAAATTACTTTTAACAATCATTTTGCTAATCAAGATGTGTACTGACTATTCTTTGTTAAGCTTATCTTATCCAGTACTTCGAAAGGTTATTGACTAATATCTCTTGCATGATTAACAGACAAAGGTCATCTGAATAAGCTTGACTCTGATTAGTTATTTATAT
This sequence comes from Megaustenia siamemsis, assembly GCA_032433765.1. Taxonomy (NCBI): domain Eukaryota; kingdom Metazoa; phylum Mollusca; class Gastropoda; order Stylommatophora; family Ariophantidae; genus Megaustenia; species Megaustenia siamemsis. Next base: position 35,192,128 of record JAVIAB010000124.1, read on the forward strand.
AAATATTTACTTAATAAAGACTGAAACTAATAACACGAATACACATTAAGGTTGAGAACACTTTTGTTGAGTTAAAATGTAACATTAATATAATCACACCGTTGACATTGCACCATCTTTAAACCAGTTTCAATATGTTATGACAAAAGAATGGACAGTCTCAGGAAAGAACTCATCGACCTACTCTTCACGGTGATGTTATGTTATAGTAGGATCATCATCGCAGCACTCTGGACACATTCATAGGTGCTCCGATCTTCTCCTCAAAATGCTAATCAGCACACAGCGACTAATTGTACCAGTTTGGTGTTGGTTGAGATGTGGAGTACCATAGGTCGAGGTCATATGTGTAGAGGCTTGTTGTTTTTGGTGATTTAATTTCACCGTGGCCGCTCGCTCTTTTCTGCAATGACTGTGCTCAGTCGTTAGTGTAGACTGTCAAATTTACGTACTCCGCGTTGTGTCAGATTCGTTCGTTGAGTTGGAATACAGCACATTTGTCTACGTGAAATTGTTTGTACACGCAAGTCTCTCGTATAAAAGAATAGTAAGACTTTATTTATATTGTCCAACAAACAGAAATGCATCAAAATAACAAAGCCCAGCTGCTAGGCATCACCGCTCGGGTATCAAAGTAAAATGCTAAAGAAGTACGACTCTTGTAATCAATCTCAAGGCACTCTCATCATATAAAATCACTTCTCACTAAAAGAGCGTTTGCTCGGTCCTACTAACTTAGCTCAACGGTGTCTTCCTAGTTACTTAGTTTAGATCTCCTATCTATTTTGATTGAAACTTCATCCTACTCACTCCTACTAATAAAGAGCTTTTGCTCGGGCAATGCTACAAGAGCCTAACTTAACTCCACTGTGTTTTTCTATTTACTTCGTTCCCATGTAGTTTCTTCCCTGGGAAACTCGTTGCACAGCCTTTGGTATCTCATACTTCAGCCAATCACAACCTACCTAAATAATTTCCCAGCCAATGTAATCTCTTCACGTCATAGACCTCTATCTCACATAACACTTCCCTTAAGTCTATTCACTCCTCCGTGCTTCTCACCTGTCTCCATAATCACAAGACTTTCCCATCTCTACTCACCCAAACAACAGTTCACCAATCATCCCGTGAATGTCACTTTCCCCACACATACGATGGTTCTCTCAATTCTCCGTACACTGTCCCTAACTCGATTATTTCCCTACATCCTTACACCCTTGGCTACAGAGAAAGAAATCTAATTTGTCCAGAAAATCACTCCGTTCGGCAACACCGGTATTCATCCCAAGTTCACACATTCTAAATAGCCATGTATTTGTACTTCTGTCAAAGTCCTTTGTTCGACCCATCTCTCGTAGATTGTTCATATCTGTCCGATTCATTGGCTGTCCAGTAGCTGCTGTTGCCAAACCGGTCAGTCTGTCTTCACTTTGTCATCGTTCAATACATTCTCTCCGTATGGTTGTGGGAAGTTCTAGATATTGCTAGTGATTTTCATAGTATTGTAGTATTGTTGTAGTATATAATACTGGAGTCAGACGTTTGAGTTTATGTAACATACATAATATAAATCTTCGAAAAAAGGGAGGGGGGAACTTTATGGATATACTATCCAGGCCATGATGTATTTCAGTGCAAGGAAAGAACGATGGAATGATCAAAGCGTCCCACTTTCTTATCTGCCGAAAGTGACTGGGAAACTATACCCAAAAATGTGTTTTGATGTAATAAGCAAGAACAAAAAATCATCGGTGTAACAAAACACAAGTTTGATATATCCATGCGTATGTGTGATTAGTTCAAGTGTAAAGATATATGTTTATTACTGCAGCTCATTTTTGTTTAAAAACTGTATTTTTAGCTAAATCCTTAGAGTCGAGATGTAATAGTGATATGCACAAACAAGACTTAGTTTCCTACATTTTAAAATACATTTTACACTCACGTATTTTCATTCTGTGATGAAACAAGAATATTTCCTAATATTTCATTTAAATATGTTTGTGTAGTGATTTAGTAGAGTAATGCTCATGTGAGGACATGTTTATATATTCTCTTTTTTATCACTTTCTAGTGCAGTACAAAGACGTTTCAAGCAATACAATATGCCAAAAATTTAACAGACAACTTATCTACTACGACTGGATCAATTATATAGTAATAACATGCAAGTTCTAGTTCTGAACAGAGTAATAGAACAATAGGCTATGACTAAAATGTCAGTGTCAGTCATCTGTGCATAACATTATTACATACTAATAATAATTATGATATATAATAATGGCATATAACTTTCTATGTATATTACCAATATGATTTTTCCTCTTGTCATTTTTATTCCAGTGAAAACCTGCACATTGCGATCACGAATGTTCAGTTTGCATCTATTGGTAAAGGGGCAAAGAATGTTATCAATCCTCTCATGCCGAAAGGTTTGCATCACAAGAATGATGAGGACGATTCTACTGACGAGGAAGATGATGACAAAGTTAGCATTAGTCTTCGTAACAAATGATACAAAAATATAGATCAAATGAATATATTTGTCCAAATGAATTAAACATAAAATTATTTTCCAACCCTTCTTAAGTTGTGACCCTCTGTTATATTGTCAAATAACCAACTACCTTCGTTTATAATAGAAAGGTAACCTACGGCCCCTATTACAACAGTCCAGTAAACTGAGACCCCTAATATAATAGCCAGGTAAATTGAGACCCCTATTATAATAGCCAGGTAAACTGAGACCCCTATTATAATAGTCAGGTAAATTGAGACCCCAATTATAATAGCCAGGCAAACTGAGACTCTATATTATAATAGCCAGGTACACTGAGACCCCTATTATAATAGCCGGGTAAACTGAGACCCCTATTATAATAGCCAGGTAAACTGAGACCCTTATTATAATAGTCAGGTAAACTGAGACCCCTATTATAATAGCCAGGTAAACTGAGACCCCTATTATAATAGCCAGGTAAACTGAGACCCTTATTATAATAGTCAGGTAAACTGAGACCCCTATTATAATAGCCAGGTAAACTGAGACCCATATTATAATAGCCAGGTAAACTGTGGCCTCAAATTACCAAAAGCTCCTTTATATAAAAGCCAAATAACCGACTACCCCCTAATACAATATACAACAGTCAAGTAATCTACTACCCCGTTATATAAAAGCCGTATAAGCTACTACTACCTTATTTAAAAACCAAATAACCTACTGCTCCCTTTTGCAATATACATCAGTCAAGTATACTACCACCCTGTTATATAAACTCCAAGTAACTTACTACCCCCTTATAATAACCAAATAACCAATTGCCCCCTTATACAACAACCAAGTAATCTCCTACCCCCTTAAATAAGAGCCAAGTAACCTCCTACCCCCTAAATAAAAGCCAAGTAACCTCCTATCCCCTTATACAACAGCCAAGTAACCTCATACTCCCTTAAATAACAGTCAAGTAACCTCCTACCCCCTTAAATAACAGCCAAGTAACCTCCTACACCCTTAAATAACAGCCAAGTAACCTCCTACCCCCTTAAATAACAGCCAAGTAACCTCCTACCCCCTTAAATAACAGCCAAGTAACCTCCTATCCCCTTAAATAACAGCCAAGTAACCTCCTATCCCCTTAAATAACAGCCAAGTAACCTTCTACCCCCTTAAATAACAGCCAAGTAACCTCCTACCCCCTTAAATAACAGCCAAGTAACCTCCTACCCCCTTAAATAACAGCCAAGTAACCTCCTACCCCCTTAAATAACAGCCAAGTAACCACCTATCCCCTTATACAACAGCCAAGTAACCTACTACCTCCTTATACAACAGCCAAGTAACCTACTACCCCCTTATACAACAGCCAAGTAACCTCCTACCCCCTTATACAACAGCCAAGTAACCTCCTATCCCCTTATACAACAGCCAAGTAACCTACTACCCCCTTATACAACAGTCAAGTAACCTACTACCCCCTTAAACAACAGCCAAGTAACCTACTACCCCCTTAAACAACAGTCAAGTAACCTACTACCCCCTTAAACAACAGCCAAGTAACCTACTACCCCCTTATACAACAGCCAAGTAACCTACTACCCCCTTAAACAACAGCCAAGTAACCTACTAGCCCCTTAAACAACAGTCAAGTAACCTACTAGCCCCTTATACAACAGCCAAGTAACCTACTACCCCCTTAAACAACAGCCAAGTAACCTACTACCTCCTTAAACAACAGCCAAGTAACCTACTACCCGGTTAAACAACAGCCAAGTAACCTACTAGCCCCTTAAACAACAGCAAGTAACCTCATACTCCCTTAAACAACAGCCAAGTAACCTACTACCCGGTTAAACAACAGCCAAGTAACCTACTAGCCCCTCAAACAACAGCCAAGTAACCTACTAGCCCCTTAAACAACAGTCAAGTAACCTACTAGCCCCTTATACAACAGCCAAGTAACCTACTAGCCTCTTAAACAACAGTCAAGTAACCTACTAGCCCCTTAAACAACAGTCAAGTAACCTACTAGCCCCTTAAACAACAGTCAAGTAACATACTAGCCCCTTAAACAACAGTCAAGTAACCTACTAGCCCCTTAAAAAACAGTCAAGTAACCTACCAGCCCCTTAAACAACAGTCAAGTAACCTACTAGCCCCTTAAACAACAGTCAAGTAACCTACTAGCCCCTTAAACAACAGTCAAGTAACCTACTAGCCCCTTAAACAACAGTCAAGTAACCTACTAGCCCCTTAAACAACAGTCAAGTAACCTACTAGCCCCTTAAACAACAGTCAAGTAACCTACTAGCCCCTTAAACAACAGCCAAGTAACCTACTAGTCCCTTAAACAACAGTCAAGTAACCTACTAGCCCCTTAAACAACAGTCAAGTAACCTACTACCCCGTTAAACAACTGTCAAGTAACCTACTAGTCCCTCAAACAACAGCCAAGTAACCTACTAGCCCCTTATACAACAGCCAAGTAACCTACTAGCCCCTTAAACAACAGTCAAGTAACCTACTAGCCCCTTAAACAACAGTCAAGTAACCTACTAGCCCCTTAAACAACAGTCAAGTAACCTACTAGCCCCTTAAACAACAGCCAAGTAACCTACTAGTCCCTTAAACAACAGTCAAGCAACCTACTAGCCCCTTAAACAACAGTCAAGTAACCTACTGTGTTCTTTGCTTATGGTTTTAAGTAGTTTCACTGCAATTACATTTCCTTTCATTGATTTAAAAATTTTAACTGGGCAGCCAACATCCTGTAATTTTTTTAGAAAATTGTTGATGTGACAAATATATATATATATATATGTATGTAGTAGTAGTAGATTTCCCTCACCTTTTGTCATTAAATTTCACTTCAATTTTTTTTATTCCTTTTTATTTCTCCTTGATCTACTAGTTCCGCTCATTCTAGAACATGTAGAACAGTTTATCTTCATTGCATTGTCCGTTTGCGTTGTTCTTCTTTTTTTTCTGAAGAATGCTGCATGAATGTCGAAGCGTCATAATTTTGTTTTGTTTCTTCTTTTGTAAAGCTGTCACAATTTTTGTAGGAGTGAACGTTACACCTCACCACTTGCTACCAGTTTTACAGCAGCACTGCAATTACTTGCCTGTTCCCTGTTTTGTTAGAAAGTTGGTCCTCATCCCTACCTTCTTATTGTACAAATCTGCAAAATCATTATATATATATTTTTCAATTTATTTACATTTTGACAGATGTTTTGTTTATGAATTCATGACTATTTTTAAGCTGTACGTTTAAATGATATCATATGATACACAACTCATTTACCTGTGTAACAGTCACACAGATCAGGAGATGTATCTTTAGAGAGTTGATCAGGTGGACCTGTGGGAAGTATGCATATTAATTTAGCCTGTTATGGTCTGTGTGATATCTAAATATCAATTTAGCGTATTATAATCTGTGCTTGAAGAGTAGTGTCCAGAAAAGTTATCACATCATTTTATGCAATGACTTTTTGATTTCGTCAATAACGCCACACGACAAGTGTGCTCATTTGACTCGCATTTGTTTATTGTTATGTAAGAGGAGAGCTCTGTCATCACCAAAGGCTAGGTCATTAAGTTGATTGGTCAGTGACTGCTGGATTCCATTCCTGTTCGTTCGTGTTATTTTCATAATTCAATTTATGCCAGTATAGAGAAAATACTGAGATAGCAGATACCCCTGCCTCATTACTGTTCTTACTTCGAATGCCCCAGTAAGGTGTCCTTTGTACAGCGCTACATTTCATTCCTACATATACTGCATTTATCAGATAAAAAAAAACGTTGAAGGGCATGATGATTCAGCAACTTCAATAGCAGTCCAAACTATCGAATGCCTTTCATATTGCATAATTCCAATATGAAATAGGAATTTCAGTTCCAAGCTTTTAACAACCAATATACATAACGTAGTTATCTGATTCGTACATTACCTACTTTTAGGAAAACCTTCTTGTTCGTCTCTCAAACAGTTTCTATGGCTTCTTTCAGTTCCTTCAGAATAATTCTACTGAATATGTTTTCTGATACTGATAGCCGCATACTTTTCTTCTATAATTTGTGCACTCCTGTACATTGCATTTCTATATTAGTTTAACCATATCATTTTCTTTCAAGTCTTTATTTCCTCACTCTTTCATATTTTAGTAGTTTATGTACCATCCTATAAGAAATGGGAGCCGCGATAGCTCAGTGGTTAGTGAACTGGACTACAAAGGACAAGAGGTAGAGTTCGATCCCAATCGACAGCTTCCGGTTCACCCAACCTTTAATGGGTACCGGATTATTTTCTGGGAAAGTAAAGCGGCACGGGCGTAATACCGACCACATTACCCCAAAAATCATGTGCCGAAGGTCTGTAAAATTTATGGTCACTAACAGCATATTCCCTATACGCCACTTGGCGTGAATGGGGTACTTTACTTTTTTTTTTTTTTCTATAAGAAGTGTTCATTGTTAGCATCAACTTTACCAACTTTTTATAGCCTGGTGTCTTACATTTTATCTTCCCCGCTTGGCTTTCAACAGTTAGCTTGCATCTTATGCTGACAATATTTCAACAAATTTAATCCAGTTTGAAAAATTTTAAGATTTAAAAAGTAATGTATTAATTTTTTTTTTTTTTTAATTATAACATTTGCTATTTGCTTATTCACAGCTGCTGTTCCCATTTTATTCATGTTTTACATTTTAACCTCCCCATGGAAGCGCCATCAATAACAGCTCTCCAATCATTTCCGACATTTGCTGTCTCTTCAAATAATTTGCAGGTATAATTTATCATCACGACCTCAGTGTTTAGATTGTAGATTTAGTTGCATTTTGTGGTGTATGTTTTATCCAACCCAGCCGTTCTTTAAAGAAAATATAAAACAAGTTAAGAGATCGCAAAAAAGAAAAAAAGTAACACTAGATTTATTAACGACAATTGACCACCTCACATTCAAATGCTGTGTCCTTGTAGTCAGAAGTGTTGGCTCACGTCATAAAATTCATTTGAATACAACCAGGAAATAACGCACGGAACATGGATGCCCTGAGAGAATGACATGAAACAAAATCTAGGGAGAGAAACCCAACCAACATTCCAGTTAAGAGAAGTATGATAGTTCTTGCTGTTATTCCACACAATAGAAAGGGAACCCATTTTTAAAAAAATCCTCTGTGGGAAAGGCCATGTTAGTCTAGGAACGGCAACACTAACTTCTTTCATAAACATTTGCTGCTTTAAATCAGTGTCAATGAGGAAAAAAGGCTAGGAAAACATTCCTGATTAAATGCACTGGATAACACTCTTTTGGGCCTTATGGTAGAATATACAGTGCAACACAATTTGCCAAGGAGTGAAAAAGTACTATAAACTTTGTTTATTAATCAGATCTGCTCTAGTTCCTTTCGGTGCCTTAATTGCATTGTCCTCTTATTTCTTCTCTATCTATTCGTCAGCCTTGGCTATTGTAACACATTCTATCATTCTTCATCATCAAAAGGCATACAAATGTGAGCGTTTTTTTGTGTGTGTATATTTTGTATTTCCAAACACATTGTCTTCTTTCATACCGTTTTATTTAATGACACTAGTTGCCTTTAGATCTCATATTATTACTTTATTTTAAAAACATAACACATCGGGGTATTTAATGATCCTCTAGTAAAGTAGATTCAATGATCAAGTGATGAGTTACCGTTGTGCACAGCCGAGAGTTATGAACTAAAGGTCATTTGAAAAGTTCAGTTTCTGGAAACTTCACAAGTCAAAAGTTTACTAATCTAGCCAAGAAATAAAGTTTAGAATCATGTTTTAAGTTAGAAGTGGACATCCAGAAGCTTGACAGATGTCAAGTTAATAAGTCAGTTGCTAGTCAATAGTTAAGTTTGAAGTCAGTCAAGCAGTCAGTTCGTTAGCTGACATTCAGCAGCGTCAGTTAGTCAAGTGTCTTTGAAGTAAAATTAAATAGTGATGCTATCCAGACTTGTAGATTATTGTTTTTTTTTAGTAACATCGGTACTAGACTGACTAAGAAAACGTTCAAGAATAATTACAAGACTAGTGAAGCGTTGCAACATTGTTGGAGAGCAGATACATTCGGTTGTCTGCTAAAAATAGACAATTAAGACGTGTGATTTGTTCGTTATTTATGATGATCATCTGAGAGTGAAAAAAAAAATAAGCCTACGTATCATTTACCTACCTACTCAATACAAATGCGAACAGAGGTGAAAGGAATACTTGACAAGGAGGAACAGATTAGTCTACAGCGTAAAACAATTACCCTCAGTTTTTTCTTGGATGAAGAATACACACAAGATCTATGGGTTCGTGTGTACACAGAAGGATCAGCACATAATGCAGTAAAGAATGGGGAAACAGGAGCATACATAGACTACCCAAATAATACTAGGGATATGAATAAAGTAGCAACAGGGAAATATTGTCACAATTATGATGCAGAAATACAAGCAATAAAGTTGGCAATAGAGAAACTACTGAACTGTAATCTTAGCCACAGCTTGTAGTGTTGTTGACAGATGCAAGATCAGCAGGCACTATCATCCAGAAAATTACCACATCTGCAGACATTAATGACTGAAATTTGCAAGCACCACAGGGTCGCACTACAGTGGATCCCATCTCACAGTGAAATATCAGGATATGAAGAGAGCAGATCAGCTGGCAAAGAAAGGCGCAACAGCACACAAACAGATGCACCAGTTGTTCAGCCATCTGAAGAAACAGATATTCAAAATAATCAGAAGACCACAAGCCCCAAATTTGGATGTTTTTCATAATATGAACAGAGGGGAACGAGTTATCATTATACGCCTCAGAACAGGACACAATCGACTCCACAGTCACATGTATACAAAATTCAAGATCAGCACCTCAACTACAAGTACCTGTGGACAGGCGCCCCATACTGCTGAACATATACTTCAAGACTGTACTTAATATAGTAGATAGAGAATAATCCATTGGCGCATAGATACAACACTACAGACAAAACTATATGGACCACTAAAGGAATTACAAATGTGCAAAAATAGCTCTGCATATACGGGTACGTGTACTAGTCCATCAACTAACCTGGTTTTTAAAATGGGCTGAAAATATTGAGACCAACCAAATGCATTGCATGAGTTCGTACACGTAACCGATAACAATGTTTTGACTGTAATTTTGTAGTGCATTTATGTTCTAGTATAACCTAGAAGATATAGTCAAAGGTTGAATGGATTGTGTCCAGTCTTTCAGAGAAAAAAAAACATTGCCTAAACATGGGTAATTTTATAATCGGCGGGGGGGGGGGGGGGCATTTAAAAGAAAAACCATTTAAAGTCTTAAATAATATGGTTCTGATTTGAAAATTTCTGTTCTGTATTTTTCGTTACTGAAAACTTTCAATAATATTAATTTGTGTCACGATCACTGTTATAATTCTCATAATCTTATAACCGCACATATTATTGTTTTACAACGAGTAATATCAATCCAATTATTCTATTTTTTAAACATTTAGAGCCGGGAGGAGGGTATTTTCTAAATCCCTACCCCTGCCTTCGGGCCGAGCCCTGAAAGAAACCCTGAAGAAACCAGGAAGGCAACCCCCCACCCCCTTTCCAAATTAATTACCTCTACTACACTTGGATGGGGAAGAAAATTGTGGGGGGGGGGGGGTGTCTGCACGTACAATTTTTCCTCCATTTGTAAGATTTGTAAATGTACTTGCTAGCATTTAAAGAAATGTGAAAGATATGATAAACGCTACAAAACGTTCTCTGTTAGCATATGTATATCAGTGGTGTATTCTCTAAATCTCTATGATACCGCAGCTACAGCCGGTAGCCTGAACAATTTAACGAAATACAAAAGGAAATGATAATTTATTATATTTAAAAAAAAAACAGTTATATTACAAATTTTCGAATATTCTATTACACATTTCGTAGGCCAATATGATTTATTTGCTTTGATTTGCATTTATTAAAGCAAGGTTTTCCTCTGGCCACTATAATAATAGGAACCAGCGGTACATTTTTCATCTATCCGAATCTAGTTTAACGACCTTGAGATTCAAAAATTCCCGTCAAAATAATGTACCGGTTGTGTTGTGTTACTTCTACACTAATGCGGTTTCATAGGTTATTTTTTAGCTCTAGCCAATCAGAATCGTCACAAAGTGAAAGTGAAACTGTCTGTTTACCGGAACTTCCTTAGCTATTTATAACTAAGTTATGCGCATCAGCATCTGTAGAAAGAATTTTTTCTGCTCTCAAGAGAATCAAATCTTATTATCGCTCAACTCAGACACAAGAACGCTTATCTGGTTTGGTATTAACGTCCATTGAGAAATCATTCCCTCAGAAACTTAGAAACCAACTCAACAGTACTTTCAATGACAAAGTCATCAAGACATTTTCGTCCCAAAAAAGACGGATAGAGTTTGCATATAAATAAGTAAGTAATTTAGAATGTAATGAAGTCATTATAAAATATTACTTTATGTTAGTCTACTTAAATAATGTATGTTTTTATTTATTATGCCAGTGGTAGCCCATACCCCAAAACCAGTATGTGCCACTGATCTATATCATACATGGTAACATAGCATTCAGTCAATTTACTGCCCGCGTACTGAAACTTGGGAAAATGTCAATGTTTTTGAATATTTACTAAGATGTCAAATTGATTTTAATTTTCTGATGATCACAGTGGACAATTAATATTTCATAAGATGTAGTTTTTTATGTAATAATTTTTTTTTTATTTCACTCTTATAAGTAACAAATAAAAATGTATTTGTATTATCAAAGTTCTTGTGTGATCATACGATTTAAATTCTATCATTCATATTTTTTCCTTTTTTTTTTCTTTTCTTGCAGTGAACAAACACTGTTTGCCACTTATATTCTCACATATTTAGACAAATCACGTTATATACAGATTAAAAAGACCGGAATGAAATCTTCTGAACATGTTTTGTTCTTTGCCACTTTTATTTAAGAAAATGTATTTTTTAAAAACAATCTTTATCATTATCACGAACGATCAAATAAGGAGAAGACGGTAACTATTCTCTCAACGCATCTTGATGTACACGATTTATCTGAAACAGCCAAAGTTGATGGTCGCTATGCCTGTCTTAAGGCATGATGGGGGTGGAGAAGGGGTACTTATTCACATTATGTTAAAAATTACCTGGGTAAGAAATCCACAGCCTCAGATCACGTAATGCACTACAATGAAAGCAAAAAAGCCAAACATACTTTCTAACAATGCAATCACTGCAATGAGAGCTAAACAAAGTCAAATATACTCTCTAACAATGTAATCACTGCAATGAGAGCAAAAAAAAGTCAAATATACTCTCTAACAATGTAATCACTGCAATGAGAGCAAAACAAAGTCAAATATACTCTCCTAGCAATGTAATCACTGCAATGAGAGCACAAAAAGTCAGACATACTCTCTAACAATGCAATTACTGCAATGAGAGCAAAAAATAAAATCAAACATACTCTCTAATAATGCAATAACTGCAATGAGAGCAAAACAAAGTCAAATATAATCCCCAGCAATGTAATCACTACAATGAGAGCAAAACAAAGTCAAACATACTCTCTAACAATGTAATCACTGCAATGAGAGCAAAACGAAGTCAAACATGCTCTCTAACAATGCAATCACTGCAATGAGAGCAAAAAAAAAAGTCAAATATACTCTCTAGCAATTCGAGAAAATTGTCATGCAAAAAAAAAAGACAAACATACTCTCTAGCAGTGCAATCACTGCAATACAACGGAAAAACAATCCAGTAGACAGATGTATCAATAAAACAAAAAGCGATTATAACAAAATAAATAAATGCATAACACAAACTTATATGTTTATGGAATGTTTCATTACAGCCGAGACATACCCATATCCGCTCAAACGATAGTCCCAGCATTTCTCAAGGCGTATGAAAGCTGATTATTCCTTTAGGTTGTGGTTATAGATACATCTGCTTTTCCCCACTAAGCACTGCGTCCGATCTGACAACTTTTCCACATTTAGACATCATCAGTCTCTCATTATTCCACCCATTCCATCTTCTCTTAAGAAATGAAGAACCAATTTGGCGATGACCTGTTTGTCCAGAATTAGGTCACACTCAAATGCAAGCAAGTGTATCGGCTATATCATGTTCGTGTATACTTGCGTGCCTTGGATAGTGCAACCGGTTGATTGAGCTCACTTTAGTTATAAATGAGCTGCACCCACTTCTGCCACAGAGACTGTCAGTTTTCCTTAGTATAGTTTGTGAGCCCATCACCAAGACTGCCTGATCAGCGTTCTGTGTATCATAAACCAACGAATACAATTAATCTATCAGGTGAGTGATGTTTGTGGATCTCAAGCAGGATGTCCCATGCTCAAGTTAAAATGTAAAAGAACTCTTGGCAGTTTAACATTTGATTTTTTTAAAAATCGTATTTTGGACATATCAAATACCATAATTGCATTGACAGTACAATGATAGGCGATATTGTTTATGGAAAGCGGTGAAGGAGCGACCCAGAAGACGATGACACCAAGTCAAGACATCCAGGACAATGTACAGACTTACACTGAATGAGGCTAGCAACATATTAAGACAACGAAAAACAGTACTGGCCGTAAACAAGGGAGAATGTCATGAAATAATCGTAAGAAAATAATTTAGAACAAGACGGTTAGGACAATTTTGGTTAAAGACCTATGCTTTCTAGGGAGATGAAAAGAAGAACAAGAGGTATCAGGCAGGAAGTGGATATCCTGTAGGAAATGTTTCCAATGTCTGCACAGTTGTATGGCTGCGACATATTGAGAACGATGAAAACAGCAATTAGAGATATGCCGACTTTAATTAAGGATGCCTGCGCAGAAAAATAGAATGGACGTTATTGCATATCATTACTAACATACAAAGGGAGCCGCGATAGCTCAGTGGTTAGTGAACTGGACTACAAAGGACAAGAGGTAGGGTTCGATCCCAACCGACGGCTTCCGGGTTCACCCAGCCTTAAATGGGTACCGGATTTTTTCTGGGAAAGTAAAGTGGCGCGGGCGTAATACCGACCACATATTCCAAAAATCATGTGCCAAAGGTCTGTAAAAATTATGGTCACTAACACCATATTCCCTATACGCCACTTGGCGTGACGGGGGCTCTTTACTTTTCTTTACTTTTTATTACTAACATACAAGTTGAGAAAGTACCAGGGAAACACTAATGGAAACAGAAATGCAACACAGATTATAGGACTGGAGAGGACACATCATGCAAAAGTCATCTGAGAATATCATTCATTTTATCTTATGTAAGTATCTTATGTGACAAACATTTTTTCATCTCAGCGGAGGAGACGAAGAAAGTCCACCCAGTTCTTCCCAATCCCTTTTCTTCTACAACTCGATACTTCAAACTTCAAAGGCTCTAAATTTATGTTTTGTTTTCTTTCTCACTGTCCACGCTTCTGCGCCATACAAGACTACTGATTTAAACATAAACATTTATTATTCTCAGTTTACTTTTGGCTTCGGTCTGGTACACGGGTTTTAAAATAAGACTTGGAAAAATAAAAACCAGGATATGACAGTCCTGGTTCAATGCACCGCCACCTTTAGTTCTTCGATGGCTTTAGAGACCACAATTATGACGTCAGGACGATAGGCAAGTAGTTAAGCTAATGTTTACAATTTGAAGTCAACATACGCGTTAATTTGATTCTTCATTTTTCTTTTGGATTTAAGTACATTCTGACCAAAAGATTTATTTTAGAAATGCCTGATAAGTGTTGAGTACCAGAGTGTGGATCAAATTATGATGGTGAAGTTGATACAACAGTATTTATGTTTCAAAATGAAAAACGCAATCCCACTCTTCGAGAGAAATGGATTAGAAGCGTCCCCCGTAATGATTGGTTCCCAACCAAACATTCACCCATCATCATCATCGTTGAGTGCCTTCTCTGCATCAAAGGTTGGCTACCATGGAGCGCCATTCTGCTCTGTCTCTTGCTTTGATGGTGCAGATTGTCATAGGTTGACTTGTCCATCTTTTGATGTTACTCGTCCATGTTAGTCTTGGTCTGCCTGTTTTACCTTGTATTTTTTCTTCCATTATTGCTTTTAGTAGGCTGTTGTGTCTTTTAACATGCCCCAAAAACTTCATTTATCTTGTTCTAATTGTGTTTAGTAGTTCTCTTTTCATTTTTAGTTGTCTTAAAACTTCATCGTTTGTTTTCTTTTCTTTCCATCCAATTCTACCTATTCTCCTATAAATCCACATTTCAAATGCTTAAATTTTCTGTTCTATTTTCTGGTCTAATGTCCATGTTTCTGCACCATATAGGAATATTGAGAAGATGTAACATTTTGCTATTCTTAGTTTTAGCCCAGGTGTTATTTGTTTTGATGTTAGTATATTTTTAATGGCATTAAAGTTACTTTTTGCCATACCTATTCTTTTGTTTATTTCAGCTGTATATTTTCCATCACTGGTTATAGTTATGTCCCAGGTAGTTGTAGCTCTGAACAATATGACTACAGACAAGAAAATCGCTGGAGGCCGTAGAAATGTGGTTTTACAGAAGAATATTGAGAATACCATGGACAGCTAAGAAGAGTAATGAAAATGTTCTGAAAGAGGTCAAAGCAAAAGAGAGCTAATTTCGATTATTAGGAAGAAACAATCATAATTTTTTGGCCACGTAAAGAGAAGGAAACAGCTGGGATATATTGTAACAGCCGGAAAAATTAGGGACGAAGAGATAGTGGGAAGCAAAGAGAAAAGATTCCAGACAGCTTAAGAGAATGGCTTGACAGAAGGTCAACAACGGAAATGATAAATAACTGTCGAGATCAAAAGTTGTGGAGAAACATGATCACCCACGCCAGCAGGCACGGTACTTGATGATGATACTTTACCTAGTCTGAAATCTTTGTACCATCACGACCAATAAAACATTGCAAAATTGGCCCCAGCTTTTATATATAAGTCACCTTATCTATCTAGTTTGGAAAGGCAAAAGGTGTAACTGGTTCTACGTGTGTTTAACAGTTATAATGTGTCAGCTGTACAACCAATTGTGGCGATTCATAATAAAGGATTCAGCCTTAATAGCAAAAAGACAGAACTAATGGTGACAACAAAGAAAAAGACATCACCTCAGTGCAAAATAAAGACAAGTAGAACAATATTAAAACAGGTAAAGGAATTTAAATATTTGGGAACTTTGTTAACCTCAGACGGAAGATGTACAAAAGATGTGAGATGCAGAATGGCTCAGGCAAAAGCAGTTTTCCAAAAAATGAGGCAGATACTATGCAATCCATTTTTGACAATAGAAACAAGAAAAAGAGTTCTTAAATTTTATGTAGAGCCAGTCTTAATATATGGATGTGAATCATGGATAATAGGACAACAGACAAGAAAATCACTGGAGTCTGTAGAAATGTGGTTTTACAGAAGAATGTTGAGAATACCAAGGACAGCAAAGAAGAGAAATTAAAACATTCTGAAAGAGGCCAAAGCAAAAAGAGAGCTAATTTCCAATATTAGGAAGAAACAATCATAATTTTTTTGCCATGTAATAAGAAGGGAACAGCTGGAATATATTGTAACAACTGGGAAAATTGAGGGACGAAGAGATAGAGGGAAGCAAAGAGAAAAGATACAAGACAGCTTAAGAGAATGGCTTGACAGAAGGTCAACAATAGAAATGATAAATAACTGTCGTGATCGAAAGTTGTGGAGAGACATGATCACCTACGCCAGCAGGCTTGGTACTTGATGATGATGTACAACCAATGGGACAGAATAACACCGCCAACTTCATCAATGTAATACTTCAGTGGTCAAATAATGTCATTGTAAAGAATACATTTTGTGACATGAAAATTCCACTTTTGCACGGCCTATCACAAATGTAGTGGCTAGCAACTTGGAGGAATCTTGATTACAGAGGTGGTCAGCTTAGTACTGAAACTTTCAATGCATTGACTCTGTAAATGCAGTTGCCCAGGTGTCCGAGTATGCGCTCATTACTTTATACATTGAATATGTTCTGCTAGAAAAATTGCCGACGGATAACCTTGAGGCAAGATTTTATTAATACAGACAGGTGTCAGGAGTTTTCTACCTTGTTTCAGTACAAAAAACTCAGAATTTGAGAAGAGTTTGAAATGGTGCTCTTTCTTATGCATGTGCAAATCAAGCTGTGATGGTTTCTCTCTTTCTGATATGTCTACAATAGTCAGCACTGAATTTGACACTGATCTTAAAAAAATAAAACAACTAATTGAGTCATACTGCATTTATACATTTTTAGGTCCAACTAAATACAGAAAATTGTGATATTATTATTCCAGATGGAACAGTGGGTGGGTGTACTGGTATATATTAGTGGATTTATTGCATTCAGCGTGTCTAAGCTGAAATGTTCTACCAGCTGTAGAATTCTGCAGCAAGATAAATGCTTAACTGTGGAAATTGAACAAGTTATTTCATTAGCATCATAGCTTGACTATAGGAAAAATTGAAAAAAAAAATTAAAAAATGGTATGTTAGTAGCTTTACGTGATTAATAGACGACACAGATTCTAACGACGTTTCGGCTCAATAGGCCTTCAGCAGGAACAAACAAACAACATACACACACAGATATGTGAATAAATAAAACTAATCCTACATAGCTAACTAGTAATGAAACATCAAAAACAAAATAATCGAAATATGTTGACTTCCCTGTGTGTCGTGGACTGTGGTCAGGCTAGGAAAAAGGAATTTCTCACGGGTGTAGCTGTAATTTATACCCTGTGGTCAGAGGTGAAGGGTTCTAAAAATACACGAGTGGGGGGGAACGCTATCTAGGTACGTCGACTACAAAGGCACAGGCAATATCTGAAAGTATCTAAGGGCCCATAAATACATGTATACACGCACACAGATGCGTGTATACATATGTACACGTGCAAGAAGAAGTGCACATACTAATACATATCAACATATACATACAAATACACACACATACATGTGTATGCATACAAGCAAGAGCACATATACATGCATGTATATGCGTATACATATATATACCAATACTCGTGCCTATGGACACATACATGCATGTGCACGTCCATACGGGGACAATCGTATGTGTGGAAGGGTTCAAACCGGGGTCAGTGTGCAAACTCGAAGGAGAAAGAATAGAACAGTGGAATGACAGGTATTCAAAAGGCGGAAAGAGTGAGATGTATGAGGGTGGGGTGCAATAAAAACATATGAGGGGTAAGTAGCGCAGAAAAAAGGTATATAGGAGAACACCGAAGTGCCTCAACGGGGACTAGTGGAGAAGAACTAAGAATAGCGTGGCATAGTAGATAGACTAAAGAGCCACCACATGGGTGGTAGAGAGGGCTATGCAAGAGGGAAGGAGCAGCCGAAAGGAAACTATGTGTATGAGTGTGATACATTCATGCCTCGTGGGGTCAGCGAACCATACTGGACTATGAGGCGATTTTCCAAAGTATAGCGGCTGCGGTCGCCAGAGTGACAGAGGACAATACCAGTGACACGGATGTCGTCTTTGCCCTTGTGATCTGGGGAGTTGAAATGGGAAGACACTGGAGTGCCAGTATTCTGTTGGACATCACGTAGATGTTCACAAAATCTTTCCGCTAATCTTCTACCAGACTCGCCTATATAGGTCATGTGGCATCGTTGGCATATAATGGCATAAATGATGTTGCGGGACACACATGTGAAGCCTTGCTTGATCTCGAACCGTCCATTGGGGAATAAGACCGAGTCAGTAGGGAGCACATAGGCACAGGTGATACAGTTACGACCACAAGGGGCCGTACCGAAGTGTTGAGGGTAGGAGCGAGAGAGACGGCTCCTAACCAGAATGTCTCCCAAATTCCTGTCGCGCTTGAAGGCGATCATCGGGGGATCACTAAAAAGTAGACGGGTAGTGGGATCAGAGAGGAGAATGGAACGGTAGCGGTTGAGTATCCTCACAGCTGCTAAGTTGTGAGGATGATAAGTGAGGGTGAGTATAGTTCTCTCAGAAGGGGTGCGGTTGGAAGGGGTGAGTGCCTCGGGACGAGAGATAAGGAGGACCCGCTTAGAGGGCAGACTGGAGGATCGAGTCTGGATAAAGCCGGCGGCTGAAGAAACCTAACATGAGGTGAGCCTGTCGGAGGAAATCTTGGTCATCCTGGCAGATGCGACGGAGACGCAATAACTGTGAGAATGGAATAGAGTCGCGACAAGAAGGTGAATGGGATGAAGTATAGAGAAGGTAGCAGTGGGCGTCTGTGGGTTTATAGAAAACCGAGGTGTGGAGGCCAGAAGTACCCAAAGAAACAATAAGATCTAGGAAGGTGACAGAGGAAGTGGATATACAAGATGTGATCTTGATAGCTTTGTGATAGCTACCAATATAGTCGATAAACCTGGAGAGGTCATCCTCAGGTAGATCGGTGAGTCCGAAGCAGTCATCAATGTACCGAAGGTATATGATGGGAAGAGGACCTTGATAAGAATTGAGAATTTGGTACTCCAGGTAACCCATGAATAGGCAAGCATAGCTAGGGCCCATCTTGGTGCCCATGGCTACTCCACTGACCTGGTCATAGAAGTTACCATTAAACTCAAAGGTGTTGAGGTTGAGCCTCATCCTTGAGGATGACCTCTCCAGGTTTATCGACTATATTGGTAGCTATCACAAAGCTATCAAGATCACATCTTGTATATCCACTTCCTCTGTCACCTTCCTAGATCTTATTGTTTCTTTGGGTACTTCTGGCCTCCACACCTCGGTTTTCTATAAACCCACAGACGCCCACTGCTACCTTCTCTATACTTCATCCCATTCACCTTCTTGTCGCGACTCTATTCCATTCTCACAGTTATTGCGTCTCCGTCGCATCTGCCAGGATGACCAAGATTTCCTCCGACAGGCTCACCTCATGTTAGGTTTCTTCAGCCGCCGGCTTTATCCAGACTCGATCCTCCAGTCTGCCCTCTAAGCGGGTCCTCCTTATCTCTCGTCCCGAGGCACTCACCCCTTCCAACCGCACCCCTTCTGAGAGAACTATACTCACCCTCACTTATCATCCTCACAACTTAGCAGCTGTGAGGATACTCAACCGCTACCGTTCCATTCTCCTCTCTGATCCCACTACCCGTCTACTTTTTAGTGATCCCCCGATGATCGCCTTCAAGCGCGACAGGAATTTGGGAGACATTCTGGTTAGGAGCCGTCTCTCTCGCTCCTACCCTCAACACTTCGGTACGGCCCCTTGTGGTCGTAACTGTATCACCTGTGCCTATGTGCTCCCTACTGACTCGGTCTTATTCCCCAATGGACGGTTCGAGATCAAGCAAGGCTTCACATGTGTGTCCCGCAACATCATTTATGCCATTATATGCCAACGATGCCACATGACCTATATAGGCGAGTCTGGTAGAAGATTAGCGGAAAGATTTTGTGAACATCTACGTGATGTCCAACAGAATACTGGCACTCCAGTGTCTTCCCATTTCAACTCCCCAGATCACAAGGGCAAAGACGACATCCGTGTCACTGGTATTGTCCTCTGTCACTCTGGCGACCGCAGGCGATATACTTTGGAAAATCGCCTCATAGTCCAGTATGGTTCGCTGACCCCACGAGGCATGAATGTATCACACTCATACACATAGTTTCCTTTCGGCTGCTCCTTCCCTCTTGCATAGCCCTCTCTACCACCCATGTGGTGGCTCTTTAGTCTATCTACTATGCCACGCTATTCTTAGTTCTTCTCCACTAGTCCCCGTTGAGGCACTTCGGTGTTCTCCTATATACCTTTTTTCTGCGCTACTTACCCCTCATATGTTTTTATTGCACCACACCCTCATACATCTCACTCTTTCCGCCTTTTGAATACCTGTCATTCCACTGTTCTATTCTTTCTCCTTCGAGTTTGCACACTGACCCCGGTTTGAACCCTTCCACACATACGATTGTCCCCGTATGGACGTGCACATGCATGTATGTGTCCATAGGCACGAGTATTGGTATATATATGTATACGCATATACATGCATGTATATGTGCTCTTGCTTGTATGCATACACATGTATGTGTGTGTATTTGTATGTATATGTTGATATGTATTAGTATGTGCACTTCTTCTTGCACGTGTACATATGTATACACGCATCTGTGTGTGTGTATACATGTATTTATGGGCCCTTAGATACTTTCAGATATTGCTTGTGCCTTTGTAGTCGACGTACCTAGATAGCGTTCCCCCCACTCGTGTATTTTTAGAACCCTTCACCACTGACCACAGGGTATAAATTACAGCCACACCCGTGAGAAATTCCTTTTTCCTAGCCTGACCACAGTCCACGACACACAGGGAAGTCAACATATTTCGATTATTTTGTTTTTGATGTTTCATTACTAGTTAGCTATGTAGGATTAGTTTTATTTATTCACATATCTGTGTGTGTATGTTGTTTGTTTGTTCCTGCTGAAGGCCTATTGAGCCGAAACGTCGTTAGAATCTGTGTCGTCTATTAATCACGTAAAGCTTCTAACATACCATTTTTTAATTTTTTTTTCAATTTTTCCTCGAATTCAGCTTTACTGCAGCTTCGCATTTTTATGCATTCATTTGCATTTCTTTGCCTTAACCCCTAGCTTGACTATACATGATTGCTTGGCCGAGGTGGTTTAAGATACCCATCACAGCCATTAACAGTGCTGACGCTGATAGCATCTTGTTATGCAAACTTTAATATCCGCAGACTTTGAACAACAGTTTCTAACTGCTTCAAATCACAAATAAATTGTGGTAACACTGTGGCTGCTGATTTTATTTATCATTTTAATGATACTTCTCTTTGTACAGCCTGCGGTTGTTCAACAACAGATGTTTTAATGAGGACCATTCCAGCTTTGGCTAACATCTTTCTCAACAATAAAACCAGAAATAACACAGACAAGATGGAACCTGACAGATGAGAAACAAGACAATTTAGTCTGTAGTAGCATTTGTCACGATGACCAGTCTGCACATAAAGTTGTTTTCATAGAAAATACTATTAATTTTTTTTTCTTCAAAAATGTGTTTATACTTATCTTTCAGTCATTTATGTTGTTCATTAACCATGTGTGCAAATAATATAACGAACTGTTTAGTGCTTATTAGTTTGTGTTTATATTATACCGTGATCTCTGCCAATAGTCTGTTCTTTAGAGTGCACTATTAAATCTATATACGGATTTAAAAGTTTACAATTTTTTTGTCCATTGTCTTGGATCTATGTACATTCAGTTAATGGAAGGCTGACATTATATTTATAATAATGTTACAAAAACAAAATATGCAACATTAATTGGTATATGTTAGTGTTAAGTAGTTCTTAAGTAGAACTAATTAAGTTAAGTAGTTCTTAAGTAGAACACAAATTGAAAATGACGACTGAAATTTTTTGAACATGTGAAACGACAATATACCCTCCTAAAAGTCATATTGGAAGGGAATGTACAAGGCAAACGAGGCACCAAGACTAAAGTGGACAGATTACACCCACAATGGGAGAGGTAAATATATGACAACATGCACTATCAAAACAAGAGACAGAGTAAAATGACGCTTCATGGCAGCCAACCTTTGCTGTGGAGACGGCGCCCATTGACGATGATATTAATATATATGCATGTATCTATCTATGTATTGTCTTTTCGAGCCGAAGATAGAGCAGGACCAAAATCTTAAAAACAGAAACATTACGTGTCAAAATGGCACATATTGCAGAAATCACTGCTTCTAAAATCTGTGACTCTGTTTCCATAATAATACTTTTTACAATCAATGACAGCTTGTCAAGCCATCGATCAATCTCCTAAGTCGCCTCTTACGATATGCCTGGAAGGCCACAGTGTCACTATTCCTTACTTACCTCATAATGTGGCCCCGGTAACACACAGGACGTGTGTGTGTGTGTATACATGCATAGACAACCAGACAAAAAAAATCAGATTAAACAGACTTTAGTAGGACAAATGCACTGTTTTAATGTAATGCATTTCACATATCGACTGTCAGAAGTTAAGCCTTCCCTCGTGACGTCATGAGGCAATATCGCATAGAGCGCACAGACCCACTGTGTAGATCGACCATTGCCAAGGAAGATTTTTAAAATTGTGTGATGCTGATTTGTGATACTCTATTGTTCATTCATCGAGTGCCGTCTCCGCATCGAAGGTTGGCTTTCATGGAGCGCCATCCCGCTCTGTCTCCTTCTTTGAAGGTGCAGGTTGTCATAGGCTGACTTGTCCATCTTTTGATGATACTCGTCCATGTTAGTCTTAGTTTGTCTCTGCTTCTATTACTCTCTTAGTATTAATGCTCAGAAGACAGTAATACTAAGTCAAGGCAATATGAAACCTATATTAATTACTCTAAAAGATTGTCCCCTAGAATCAGTTCAGAAATTTACATATCTTGGATCCACAATTACGCAAACCATCTCTCTTGATGAAGAAATAAACTGTCGAATTGGTAAGGCAGCTACAACCTTCGGCAAACTCACAGAAAGGGCATGGGATAACACGAAACTAACACTGAAGACTAAACTCTTAATATATCAAACTTGTGTGCTTAGCACACTATTATATGGACCTGAAACCTTGACAACATACTCAAACCAGGAAAAAAGACTAAATGTCTTCCACATGCGATGTCTCCGCAAAATAATGCACATCAAATGGCAGGACAAAATAACCAATTTAACTGTCCTGCAACGTGCTAAGACCCCAACAATCATGTCGATGCTCAGATGTCGAAGACTAAGATGGCTGGGGCATGTCCAACGAATGGAAGAAAAGCGCATTCCTAGGCAAATACTATATGGTGAACTAATACACGGAAAAAGACAAATCGGCAGACCTAAACTACGATATAGAGATATTTGCAAATCATCTTTGAAAAACTTCTCCTTATGTGAAATGACTGGGAACATCTGGCAAGTAATTACATATCATGGAGAGCATGTATAAGGAACGATATAACATCATTTGAGACTGTGCTAAGGCAAAACTTAGAGGAGAAAAGACTCATGAAAAAGGATGGAAAACCCTGTGGATCAGTGAGCCTGACTTGTTCATTATGTGACCGCGTGTGTTTGTCAAACATTGGTAGAAAAATAACCACGAGAGAAGCTGTTCGACAAAAACAAAACCTCAAAAGAAATACACAATAGCCTCCACTAGACCGTCTGACAAGACGAAAAGGGCCATATATATATATATATATATATATATATATATATATATATATATATATATATATATATATATATATATATACATACATACATATATACATATATTACTCTGTATTTTCCCTTCCAATATTACTTTTAGTAGGCTGTTGTGTTTTTTTAACATGCCCTATACATTTCATTTGTCTTGTTCTAATGGTGTTTAGTAGTTCTCTTTTAATTTTGGTTGTCTTAAAAATTCATCATTTGTTCTCTTTTCTTTCAATCCAATTCTACCTATTCTTTTATAAATCCACGTTTCAAAGGTATCCATTTTCTGTTCTGTTTCTTGTCTAATGTCCATGTTTCTACACCATACAGGAATGCTGAGAAGATATAACATTTTGCTATTTTTAGTTTTAGCCCTGGTGTTATTTGTTTTGATGTTAGTATACTTTTCATGACATTAAAATTACTTTTTTGCCAATTCCTATTCTTTTGTTTATTTCAGTTGTACATTTTCCATCACTGGTTATAGTATGTCCAAGGTAGTTGTAGCTCGGAACTGTCTCCATGTCTATTCCTTCAACTTTGATATTAACTTGTAGGTTTTGGGTATTATCTTTAAAGTAAAGTACCCCCGTGACACCAAGTGGTTTCCATATATTTTACAAACCTTCGGCACATGATTTTTGTGGTAATGTAGTGGTGTTATCTTAGGGTGACCATTCATCCCCGATTTTCGGGGACAGTCCCTGAAGTGTAGAAGTTGTCTCCGAAAGAAATTTGTCCCCGATTTCAGTGAATAAATAAATGTTCATACACGGAATCGGCCCTCTTTTAAAATAATCACTAGGACTCAGAACGTTACTGAGTTGTGTTTCTTTATCCCAGACTGAGCGGCATTAGCAGGAAGATAAAAGAGAAGACTTGGACGCGTTGTGTCGGAGATAGCTCTTTGAACTCTTGAAGCGCGGTGCTACGTCACTTCTATTCCAGCCACTGACTTCTATTGAGAAGGGTTTAATTAAAAAAAAAAAATACTCTCTCTCCCCTCTCCCCACCCCTGCCTTTCCGGACATTCCCCGCCAAAGTATCTTTCCGGGCCAATGTTCAAATCAGTCCGAGTGTAATGACAGTAAAGTGCAGTCGTGTTTTCTATTTGTGATCAGTGGACGTCTGTTGCATAAAAGCAATGCTTTCCAAAAAAACGTAAGTGTCATTTTAGTGATACGCTGAAAGCTGAATTTCCATTTATTATACAGACAATTTTAGAGGATGGAACGCTAGTGAAATGTAATATATGTAGTTCAAATTTTTCTACAGCAAGTGGTGGAAGGACATCAATAACTGATTATCTACAGGCAAAAAAGCATAAGGATGTTCTGCTTTGTAAGTCTCAGTCTGGGTGTATGACAAATTATTTTTGTAAAACATAACCCTCAAAAGATGAATACACTCTAGCTGTTCATGAAGGAACCTTCGCATATTATACTGTACTTCATAATCATAGTTTCCGCAGTATGGATTGTACAACAATTCTACAAAAGAAATTTTCAACGAAACAATTTTCCTGTGCAAGAACAAAGTGTGAATTCATAATTACCAATGTTTTTGCTCCTTGGGCTATTGATGAACTAAAAAATGACCTCAAATATGTCAGTTCCGTAGCATTGTCTTGCGATACATCTAATCATAAACATGTTAAGCTACTTCCTATTTTAGTTCGTTATTTTCAGGCTTATGAGCTGGAAACTCCAGTAAAGACCAAACTGATTGCTTTCATAGATATCCCAGGAGAAACGTCCGACATAATATCTGAACAATTGTTGAAAGCAATTGATAATTTTGGCTTAAACAAAAAGATTGTTGGACTCTCAGCAGACAATACAAATACAAACTTTGGAGGCTTCTGAGGAAAGGGAGAGATAATGTCATAACTAAAATAAAGTTCAAGTTAAACAGACACATAATGGGTCTTGGTTGCAACGCACACATAATTCACAATTGTGCAAATACAGCATTTGATTCCATGCCTATGGATATGGAAGTGATTGTAACAAAAATATTTGGATACTTTCACATTTACACGGTTCGTGTAGAACGCCTAAAAGACTGTGAATTTGCTGGACAGGAGTTTAAGCAATTATTAGGTTATTCGAATATAAGGTGGTTGTCATTACTTCCAGTCTTGGAAAGAATATTGAAACTGTATCAATCACTGAGATCTTTCTTCTTGTCAGAAACACACTGTCCTACAATATTGAAACAATTCTTTGAAAACAGTGAATCAGAGCTTTGGCTCAGCTTTGCTCATTCTCACGCATCACTCTTCCATGAAACAATTAAGGCGATTGAAGCCAACGACAAGAGTGCAACAGAATCAGCACTTACTGTAAACAATCTCATTATAAAATTAGAAACTCGACGCGATGAAAATTTCATCTCACACATGGTAAAGAGTTTGCTAACTGATTTAGTAGAAAGTGGTGACATATGCAACGACATATACCACACAGGATACATACCAAATGAACTAAAAACATCAACTTTCATTGCATTGCCTAAAAAGAATGGTGCAGTTGAATGCAGTGACTTTAGAACAATAAGCCTAATGAGCCATGTTACAAAATCTTGCTAAAAGTTATACAAGGAAGGATTCAGAATAAAATCAATGCTGAATTAGATGAGCAGCAATTTGGATTTAGGAAAAATAGCGGGACAAAAGAAGCCATATTCTGCATGAGAGCATTAATCGAAAAATACACAGAAGTAAACAAACCAATATATGCCTGCTTCATAGACTACACCAAAGCTTTTGATAGAGTACACCACAAACAACTTATAGAATGCCTAAAAGAGATACATCTAGATGACATGGATATACGACTAATATGCAATCTATACTGGGAGCAAACAGCAATAATAAAATATAACAAAGAGTTCTCTACACCCATTGATATAAAAGAGGAGTAAGACAAGGATGCATCCTATCACCAAGCTTGTTCAATCTATACACTGAGCAAATCTTTAAAAACATCATAGAGATGCCAGGCCTACAAATTAATGGAAAGATAATCAATAACCTAAGATGTGCTGACGATACTGTACTACTAGCAGAAAATCCTAAAGACCTACAACAATTACTTAATGAAATAAACACGACAAGCAAAAAATATGGACTAGATATGAATATCAAAAAGACTAAAACTATGATCATAAACAAAGAAAATACTCAAAACCCACAAGTGGATATCAAAATTGAAGGAATAGACCTTGAGACAGTTCAGAACTATAACTACCTTGGACATACTATAACCAGTGATGGAAAATGTACAACTGAAATAAACAAAAGAATAGGAATGGCAAAAAGTAATTTTAATGTCATGAAGGACATACTAACATCAAAACAAATAACACCAGAGCTAAAACTAAGAATAGCAAAATGTTACATCTTCTCAATATTCCTATATGGTGCTGAAACATGGACATTAGACAAGAAAACAGAACAGAGAATTGAAGCCTTTGAAATGTTGATATATAGAAGAATAGGTAGAATTGGATGGAAGGAAAAGAAAACAAATGACAAAGTCTTAAAACAACTAAAAATGAAAAGAGAACTTCTGAACACAATTAGAACAAGACAAATGCGATTCTTAGGCCATGTTAAAAGACACAACAGCCTACTGAAAGTGATCCTGGAGGGGAAAATACAAGGTAAAAGAGGCAGAGGTAGACCAAGATTAATATGGACGAGTAACATCAAAAGATGGACAAATCAACCGATGACAACCTGCACCATCAAAGCAAGAGATAGAGCAAAATGACGCTCCATGGTAGCCAACCTTCGTTGCGGAGACGGCACTCAATGATGATGATGATGGTGACATCCAAATGGAAAGGTATTTCCAAATAAGTAAAGAATTCTATAATACTGCTGTACATTACTTGCAGTCTTGGAACAAGCACAATGAGGACTTATCACAACCGAGCTGCCTTCTCTTGGATAATGTGCCTGAAAGGAAACATTTTGATAATGCAGTAGAACAGATATCTTCAAATTGTCCTGAAGTTGTAAACGTCAATCGTGATGAGCTCTTTGATGAATTTACTTATTTGCGAGGCCATCTAGTGCAAAAAGAATGTGAGTGGTTCAGTAACAAGCCCCCCCCCCCCCCCCCCCAATGTAGAAAATGGAATGAAGTACTCAGGTACTTGAAACAAAATAATGTACCACATGCTAATGTGAAGAGAAATCTTGAACTTTTTATGTGCTTACCTGGCAGCAATGCATCCGCAGAAAGACAATTTTCTGAAATGAACCACGTCTGGTCCGAAGAGAAATCACGGATTAATGTGAGCACGGTGCAAGCCATGTTAACAGTAAGAACTAACATTAATTTATCGTGTGAAAGCTTCAGTGAAAAACTTGCTTCAAATAATGAGATCTTGAGAAAGATACACTAAAAAAAACAAGTACCACGCCGAGGCAACAACCTCTTCAGTAGAAATAAGGTACTGTAAACATTAATTTAATATTGCGATTGATATCTATATGTTGTTTAAATTTTTAAATTTTAAACTTTTTTTTTTGTTATTGAGAAACAATACTAGCTATTGTAATTTCATTAAGTGCGTGTATCGCATAAGTACCGTGAATATTAACAAAAATAAAATCAAACAGCAAATAAACACAGTTATTATGAAATTTAAAGTTATCTTTTTTTGCATCTACACAATTTCTTGCGCACACACAGTCACACACCCACCCACACATATTATAATAAATATATAAAAATAAATATATATATATGTACACACACACACACATATATATATATATATTATCGTTCGTCTCCGATTTTGTCTAAAAAATAAGCAAAAAAAAAAAAAAAAAAAAATGTAATTTGTACTGGGAGCAAACAGCAATAATAAAATATAACAAACAGATATAACTCTACACCCATTGATATAAAAAGAAGAGTAAGTCAAGGATGCATCATGTCATCAAGCTTGTTCAATCGATACACGGAGCAAATCTTTAAAAACATCACAGATATACCAGGTCTAAACATTAATTGAAAGATAATCAATAACCTAAGATATGCCGATGATACTGTTTTACTAGCAGAAAATCCTAAAGATCTACAAAAATTACTTAATGAAATAAACATGGTAAGCAAAAAATATGGATTAGATATGAATATCAAAAAGACTAAAACTGATCATAAACATAGATAAAACTTAAAACCTACAAGTGGATATCAAAATTGAAGAAATAGACATGGAGACAGTTCAGAACTACAACTTCCTTGGACATATTACAACCAGCGATAGACAATGTAAAATTGAAATAAACAAAAGATTAAGAACGACGAAAAGTAATTTTATTGCCATGAAAAAATACACTATAGCTCGTTTCAAATCACGTACCCAACTTCAAAACGCTATTACTCAGTAACCGTTTGTTAAAAACTGTTGAAATTTTCCAAATGTTATTAGAATGCAAAAGACCCTTTAAATGTATATTTAACAAATATAGAAATATCTTGCAGCTGCAGTTTTCTTAAAGCTGCGAATTTCTTTGATGTTTGTCAAAATTGTAAATTGTGAACCCCTAAATAATAGAAATTACCGTAGTTGCTGGTCTATGATTAATTTTCACTAGGTAAAGGCGTGGCCGTAATGGGGAAATAACTGAATAATAAGGCAAAACACCAGGAGAATTATTGTCTTCTCAGTTCGAGGACGGACGATAATATCAAGGTATACCTGTATGTCCAATTTTCATAGTTGTGTGGTCCTGAAAAGTACCGTTTGTTGAACTAATTTAAGGTAATATAGGGGCCAACATTGTGGGGGCTGTATACTTTCATTCTGAATCAGACGAGTCTAAAAGATTAATAACTGTTTGGGGTTGAACATTCCACAAACCATCATTTTTCCAATATTCCTCTTCCTGTTTAAGACGTGGTCTTCACATTTAGCCCAATAATCTTTGTCTATATTTAATAAAGCGAGATTAGCAAGAGTCTTTACATCGCATATTTTGAATGTTGTATTTTCATCTGCCACTTGTCCTTTTAATTTTGCCCAGATTAGTTCTATTGGATTTAAATGAGCATGGTAAGGTGGCAGCCTCAAACTTATATGACCGTGCTCTTGGATAATCTTATCTATTTGAAAAATCTTTGTCCTTTGTTTTTGCTTTACTAGAGATAGTAATTCAGGTTTTAAGTACATGTTATTAAATTGTATGTGCTCCTTTGTGAGCCATATCTTAATAGCATCTTTTGTACTGGATGACGTCGGGACTTTATCTTCATGTGCAACAATGTTGTGGTACGCTGCATTGTCCATTATTAGGCAAGATGGCCGATCTAGTGATGGGAGAACAGAATTTTCAATCCAATGTCTAAATATGTGACCATTCATCTCAGAGTGATAATCCCGATTGTCTATGGATTTTGAAAGAAAAATGAGCTCTGCATTCTGTATTAGTCCATGTTGTCGACTACCTGCATGAGCAATTATCAAGCGCTGTCCTTTGCTGCTAGGTATTAATCTCTTAATCTTTCCATCTGATGACTGCCATTCCCTTTGGTTAGTGTGGTGAGCATTGATCCATGTTTCATCCAAGTACACAATATCATAACCTTGCTTGCGCACCTCTTTTACTTCACGTAAGTACTTGCTTCTGATGACTACTATATGTGGCTTCTCACAGATGATGTTTCGTCCATTGGAATACTTTCTGAATGTAAAGCCTGCAGCTCACACATTCCTCCATAATGTAGACTTTGATATTTCAATACTGTTGTTCTTTTTCAGCGATACTTTTAATTTTCTTATTGTAACAGTTTCATTCATACCCAACATTTTGCGAATTTCACTTCTAATAAGATCACTGTCGAAATTATCCAACATTTTTGCTCTTCCTTGTGATTTTGTATATTTTGAACATTGACGGTCACGTGCTTGAATCCAGCGATTAAATGACCGTTTAGATAAAAGCCAAAATGTGTCTTGTCCTATTCTCAGGGTTTTCTAAAGAATGAAATAATCTTCCTCGTTTAGCCTCTTTGCAAAAATAGTCATACATTTTTATTGCGATGTTTTGTAAACTGCAGAATTTCATTTTAGGACTCATGATAAATGTTATCGTTCCACGTCTACACCTATGAATGAACGGAAATGGAACACACAATTTCTCGTGTTTTTTACAAGTGTCTAATTGTGTCAAAAAACCACGGTGAAAGCGTGCAAACGCGTCAATTTCACCGTGTATGGATTTTTACTCGCTATTTTTAACTTAAAATACTGTAAACATTAAGTTTTGACTACATCAATGGGTCGTTATAAATTTATATAAATCAAATAAGCAACAATAATAATCAAATGTTTTTTTAAAAATAAAATTAATTCCCTGTTGGGTTCTAATCATTATAACTTTACATGCAAATTTTGAACAACTTACAACAAGCGGTTAAAAAGCTACCGATTTTAAAAGTTGGGCACGAGTTATGAGACAAGCTATAACATCAAAACAAATAACACCAGAGCTAAAACTAAGAAAAGCAAAATGTCATCTATTATATTATACACATATTATAAATATATATAAATAAATAAATAAATATATATATACACATATATGTATATACACACGCACACGCGCGCATATATATATATATATATATATATATATATATATATATATATATATATTATCGTTCGTCCCCGATTTTGTGGGACAGTCTCAGAAATAAGTAAAAAAAATCCTGTGAAATGCAAAAAATATGACAAATGTCCCCGAAAATAATGGGAAAAAAATGGTCACCCTATATTATCTTTACTTAACTATTGTTGGTTGTAAGGTATGCTGATGATACAGTCTTAATCGCTAAGAGTGAAAATGAGTTACAAGAAATGTTGCACATTATAGTGAAAGAAAGCAAAAATAAATGACTCAGCCTTAATAGCAAAAAGACAGAGGTAATGGTAACAACAAAGACATCACCTCAGTACAAAAGAAAGACAAGTGGAACACTATTGAAACAGGTAAATGAATTTAAATATTTGGGAACTTTGTTAACCTCAACGGAAGATGTACAAAGAGGTGAGATGCAGAATGGCTCACGCACAAGCAGTTTTCCAAAAAAAACGAGGAAAATACTATGCAATCCATTTTTGACAATAGAAACAAGAAAATGAGTTCTTAAATGTTATGTAGAGCCAGTCTTAACATATGGATGCGAATCATGGACAATAGGACAACAGACAAGAAAATCACTGGAGTCTGTAGAAAAGTGGTTTTACAGAAGAATGTTGAGAGTACCATGGACAGCTAAGAAGAGTAATGAAGATGTTCTGAGAGAGGCCAAAGCAAAAAGAGAGCAAATTTCCAATGTTAGGAAGAGACTATCATCATTTTTTGAACATGTAATGAGAAGAGAACAACTGGAATATATTGTAATAACTGGAAACATTGACGTACGAAGAGATGGAAACAAAGAGAAAAAATAACAGACAGCTTAAGAGAATGGCTTGGCAGAAGGTCAACAACAGAAATGATAAATAGCTGCCGAAATCGAAAGTTGTGGAAGGACATGATCACCTAAGCCAGTAGGCCCGGTACTTGATGATGATTGTTGGTTGCTGTCAAATTGGTGGTGATAGTAATTACTTTTTAATGTAAACATTAATCTAGAAGAGAATGTTACGTAAATTTTAACGAAACAAATTTAAATATCACAAAAAATCCAGAAAAGTCAATTCAAGATCAAATGACTCTCGGACACTCACCAATCTTGTCAGAAAGCCATATTTCTAGAGTTTGGGTTTTAAAAGGCCAATTTGCGCGTGCGTCTGCTGTGGATATTCCCGTTTGCTGTTTTTTTTTTTTTTTTTTTTTTTCGGGTTTACCCGAAATATTTCATACAAGAAATATTAATCAAGGGCCAAAAGTGTGAATTTGAAAACAGTAATGTTAACTAATACATTAATTAATCATATTTATTTATAAAATTAGTTTTTATTATTGTGACTTTTCGTATACATTGTCTTTGTTTATGATCATTATTTCTTTTCAAAAGATAGCTTTTGATAAGTGAAAGGCTTTACTTTACTGTTAGGCACTGTAAATAATACTCAGTTACTGAGTCACCAAGTTTTAGTTAGTTGAGATTCATTGAACTAAAAAAAAAGATTTAATGAATACATAATTATTAAGATAATTAAATATATTCTTAATAACAATTATTGATAATAATTGTCATAATAAATATGTTTTCATTTTAAATGTCTTCATTTTATTTAATTATAACAAAGATTTAATTTACAATAATAATAGAGTCTCATAGAATACAAAGGAGAAATTTCTTAAAACTGTCTGGAGGAGAGTGGGACTAGTGTAATACAATTCGGTTTCATGAACAGCCAGAAAAACGACGCGGCATCTATCTATCTATCTATTGACCTTTCGAGCCGTAACCGGCCCATAGGGCGTAGACCAAGATACACCTTCTCCTATATGAATTTTTGTTCTAGCAGTTTTCTTTTAAAGATATTTTATCAAATCTCGCCATCTGTCTCTGTTCTGTGCAAGCAGTTCTATCTCATTGAGGGAGCCGATTCCTGCTGCTCTTGCCTCTCTCATCAATGTTCTTCTCAGTGTCTCCCTGGGTCTTCCTCTTTTTCTTTTACCTGTTGTTTCCCATATGAGGGCTTGCTTTGCTATTCGATTATTATCTCTTCTCATCACATGTCCAACGTATGACCATCGTCTTTTCTTTATTACTGAAGATATTAGTGGTTGATTGGCGATTTCTCTAATTTCCTCGTTTGTTTTGAATTCGTTCCATTCTATACCAAGTATTTTCCTTAGACATTTATTTTCGAATGCGTTCAACTTTGTTTCTATATCTCTTGTTGTTTTCCAGCTTTCACACGCATATGTAAGGGTTGATAGTACATTTGATTTGAATAGCCTAAGTTTTGTGTTTGTGCTAATGAGTTTTGATTTCCACAACTTTTCAAGGCTTCTGAAAGACATTGCTGCTTTAGCCAGTCTGATTCTAATTTCTTTGCTCGTATCCCCTTCTCGATCAATGTGACTTCCAAGATAGATGAAGTGATCGATCTCTTCTACTGGTTTGTTTTCCATGTATATTTTGTCACTTGTTGGAATTAAACTTTTCATGACTTTAGTCTTTTCATGATTGACCTCAAGCCCAATTTTGCTGGCTATTGATGATAGTTCATTTGTGTTTTCCTGCATCGTTTTTATCTGATTGCTGATGAGAACTATGTCATCGGCAAAGTCCAGGTCCTCCAAATGGTCTCCTTGTATCCATTCGATGCCTTTATTACCAGTGCAGCATTTCTTCATTATGAAGTCCATAACAATTCCAAATAACAAGGGCGATAAAATACATCCTTGTTTAACCCCAGTTTCTATTGGGAAACATTCGCTCAGTCCTTCCTCTGTTCGAACTGCACATGTGTAACCATCATACATGTCTTTGATAATATTTATGATTTTTGATGGTAAGCCATATTGCTTCAGAATTTTCCACAAAGAATCTCTATGAATACTATCAAATGCTTTTTTGAAGTCGATGAAGTTAAGTACAAAAGGTTTTTGCTTTTCAATGTGTTCCTCCAATATAAGTCGTAGAGTGAAAATGTGGTCAAGACAGCTTCTCCCTTTTCTAAACCCAGCCTGTTCTTCACGCATTACTGTATCTATTGAATCCTTTATTCTATTTAGGATGATTTTACAGAATAATTTTGAGGCAACTGACAAAAGTGTCACGCCTCTCCAATTGTTACAATCTCTAAGATTGCCCTTTTTTGGGATCTTAACAATGATTCCTTTTTTCCATTTATGAGGCGTCTTCTCTGTTTTCCAAATGATGTTGAACATTTTTGGACGCGGCATGGTATTAATTAATTTATATTTAAAGTTAAAGCAATTTCATTTTAAACTGATAACTTGAATTAATTAAATAACTATTACTTTAAAATAAGTGTTAAAAAATACTGCCCACTTTTTTTTTATAGGGTAGACAGAGGGAACAAAATAACATATTTTTGATGTTTATAAATGAATAGTGTATTATAATTGTGTAATTACGTTATTGAATAATGTTTATAATGAAGGTCTACATACACAAGTCAATGCTATTTGTATATTATATATTAATATCTATACGCCCTATATTTTCTAATTAATGATTTTTCTCATTGTAAAAATAAAATAATAATGAACCCATCATACAAAATAAGTTTTAAGAAGTGCAGGCAACATATTTTTAGTAAGAAGCCTAGAAAACATATATTTAGATTGGTTATGTTTGTAACAGTTATACTATATAAATTATCATCAATAATGTATATATTATAATTAATTATACAATTATATATAATAATGTATTATATATTATGATCAGATATTCTCTACTCATATGTTGAGTATTCCATTATAATAGTTTGTTCATTTCATTTCAGATACAGCGCATTAACTAAGAAACAGTCCTCACAACATGGGACAGGATGTTACAAAACTAGCACAGGAACTAGATGTGGATGGTAATGATTTTAAACTACCAAATGTACAAGAATTTCAGAGTCAACTTGTACAAATGCAAAGAGAAATTGCAAAAACCTTACAGGATCATTCTCAAAAGAAACCTGCAACCAGCAAGAAGTTACTTGACAACTTTCAGCAGATATTTAAGAATGACAAGTTAGTGTCAGACAAGGACTTATTGCAAAGTTTTAAGGAGCTTGGAACAAACATCAATCTCATAGATTCCAGAACTCATGCAACACCATTGATGGTGTGTGCTGCGATGGGCAAGACTAACTTGGCAGAGAAATTACTAGATCAAGGTGCTGATCCTAACATCAAAAATGGGAATGGACACTCGGCCCTCTTGTTGGCGTGTGCTGGAGGACATGAAGATCTTGTACAGCTCTTGCTTGACAGGCAGGCCAATATAAATGATACTGATTATGCAGGCACTACTGCTCTCATATCTGCTATTGCAGCTTCACACGAAAGAATTGCCAGGGAACTCATTGATCGTGGGGCTGATATTCATGTGAAGAATAACAAAGGTAATACTGCTTTAAATGTAGCTTCCCACAATGGGCTTATTGACACAATACTTCTGTTAATAAAGAAAAATGCTGATATCAACATGGCTGACCGTAGAGGATGGACGCCTCTAATGAGCTGTTGCCAGTACAACTTGTTTGAGACAGTGGAATTATTAGTACAGCATGGGGCTGATGTCAATGCAACACAAGTTTCAGGTGGTACTGCTCTTGAAATATGTGCCGGGCATGGTCATATGGAGAACGTTAAGATACTTCTCAAAGCTGGGGTTGATATTGAACATGTGAACAAAATTGGACTCACAGCTTTAAATGTTGCAGCCAGTCAAGGGCACTCATTGGTAGTGAGGAAACTTATTAAACATTCTGCATCTGTTAATGTAAGGGACAAGCATGGGCGTACTCCTCTTTTTACTTGTGCTTTATCTGGTTATCAAAGAATTGTAGATCAACTTCTCAGAGCTGGAGCAGAGCCAGACATTGTTGATAATGAGGGGGACACGGCTTTGATGTGCGCATGTCTCAAGGGTTATACTGGAATAGTAGAATTGCTGCTGAACAGTGGTGCTAATGATCAGATCTTTGACCATGAAGGTATAAATGCTTTGTGTATGGCTGTACAAAATAATCACAAGCAAATTATCAAATTACTACTTGCTCATCATGAAAAGCCATATCCTGGGATAAACATGAGAGGAAGAAAAGGGATGCCAGTGATTCTTAAAGCGGCTGTGAAAGGGAATGCAGAAATCATGAATATGTTGATTGAAGCTGGTGCAGATGTGAATGTCACAGGTGATGACAACAGAGCCCCACTCCAAATTAGTTCACACCGCGGCCATGATCGGGCTGTACATCTGCTTCTTGCTGCAGGGTCCAAAGTGGATTTGTCCGATAAAGATGGTGATACGGCTTTAATGTTTGCTGCACAGAATGGACATTTCAATATTGTAAAGTCCTTGATTGAAGCTGGAGCGTGTGTGAATCTGTCCAACTTAAGTGGCAGGACTGCCATGATGAATGCAGCTTACAATGGTCATGAACGTATTGTTCAACTCTTGCACAAGCATGGATCAGACATTAATGCTGAGGAGCAGAAAGGATGGAATGCTTTAATGTTAGCTGCACAGTTTGGACATACCTCAGTAGTAACTTATCTTCTTGAAAATGAATGTTCTGTTAATGTCCGGACAATTTCAGGAGCTACAGCCATCAGCATTTGTGCTTCAAATGGTCGTACAGAGACTGCAGCAATTTTGTTGAGTTATAAAGCTGCAGTTGATTCTCCTGATGAAGATGGTGACACACCTCTCATTGGTGCAGCCGTTAAAGGACATGCTCCTATAGCAGAGCTATTGATTGAACATGGAGCAAATGTAAACTTTGTTGACCATAATGGGAATACACCACTGGCTGTGAGTGCCAGCTTTGGGCGTGAGGCCATTGTGAATCTGTTGCTAAAAAATAATGTTGATGTTAACAGAATTGGCAGTAATGGTGAGTGTGCCATCCATACAGCAGCACTAAATGGACACAGGCTTATTGTGGAGGCCCTCATTGACCATGGAGCAAGAGTTGATATTGTTGACGAAAAGAAACGAACTGTTTTAATGATGGCAGCCTACAAAGGAAATAAGGACATAGTTTCACTACTAATAGATCTCAATGTAAATGTCAATCAATGCAATGAAGAAGGCTGGACACCCTTGATGTTCTGTACACAGTTTGGATACACAGAGTGTATGAAAGAACTGCTTGATAAAGGTGCACACACTGATTTAAAAGAGCATAAAGGAAACAGTGCTTTGAATATTTGCAGTGCTAATGGGCATAAGGAGGCTGTACGTTTGTTACTTGATTACAAAGCAAATGTAAATGTACAAAATAATGTAGGCCTCTCGCCTTTAATTCTGAGTGCCAATAATGGACATACAGAAGTAGTCAACTATTTGCTGCATCATGTTTCTAAACCAGACCTGGAGCTCAGAGAAGTTGAGAGAAATGAAACAGCTCTAATCAAGGCTGCCAGAAGAGGCCACGCTGAAATCGTTAAAGCTTTAATAGAAAAAGGGGCCAATGTAAATGCCATCAGTAATCATCAAAGCACAGCGCTGAATATAAGTGCACAATACGGTCACATTGATGTGGTGAAGTGTCTTATCAAGCATGGAGCAGACGTAAATCTGCCTGACTTTGATGGAGACACACCCCTCTTGTCCTGTGCACCAAACAACAATAACTTAGTTGTGAAACTTCTTTTGGATGCACAGGCAGATCCTCAAATCAAAAACAGAAAAAACAAGACTGCCCTTCAAGTGAGTGCAGAGTCTGGCTGTCGCCAAGTAGTGATAAATCTGAAGAAGAGGGGAAATTACAACCAAGATGAAATTAAAGTTGCGGTGGAGGCTGCACGTCAGAACAACCATCAAGATATAGTTGATATCCTTACAGCACCAGATACAGATGTTTTTGAAGGTATGAGAACACTTAAAAACTATTGAAATAAAGTTAACTTGGCTTTTTAGTATAGTAATCCTAATTATTTTAGGTATTTAGATTATAACTATTAGAATGATCGAATCCTTACTGAACAAGAGTTAAGAGGATGAAGCTTCACTGATTCAATGAGCTATTTTGCTAAATATTTCATTTAGTGATACAACTATATATATTTATTATTTGTTAGCTAAACACTCGGAGCACACCTACTAATTATAGAGTCTACATCGGAATTGGTGCGGGCGCAAGGAGATTATGCTGCCAATTACAACCAATATGAAATTAAAGTTGCGGTGGAGGCTGCACGTCAGAACAATCATCAAGATATAGTTGATATCCTTACAGCACTAGATACAGATATTTTTGAAGGTACAGCATTAGTGGAATCATTAAATCACAGTTACTATGGTTTTCATTGCAGCTCTCCTCATTATTTAATATGTTTAAATTATATCTTCTCGGATGATAGAACTTTCAATCATATCTCTTTATGTGCAAAAGTTTAAGTAAATTTCGCTTCTAAAGCTCCATATGTAGTTTTATGTTGCTAATAATATTTAATATTATAGGTTAGAAGAACCAACCTTTTTGCACGCAGTACGACCCCAAAGATGCTCAACTTGTTGTGAAGTATATGAATGATCATTGTTGACATTGAAAGTTCCTCTCAGCATTTGAACTGAAAGCAGTGAGAGATTATAACTGACTTTGTTAAAAAAAATTAAACTGCATTTAAAGATTTATACCACTCTTGAATATGTATGTCTATATTTCACTTTAATTTTTTAACCTTTTTAGCCATTTCAGTTTTCCATGTCCAACTTTTTCAGGTGTATTTTCAGTATCTAGTTTAAGGTGTCCTAATTACCTTCTGCCATAAATTATTTCTTTATACCTTTCTCATTTCTTTCATCCTTTCCAATGTGAATATGACATTCCTTATTTTGAAATTCTCACAGGAAAACTTGTTTCACCACATATAATGTATGATGTGACTGATATATATATATATTTTTATACATGCTTCATATAAAAACCCACTAGTGGTTTCAAGGCTGTGTTTTGTCACCGAATACGGATTTGTTTTCCCTTTACAGCGAAAATATATTATGAGATAAATAGCAGACAAAAAAGGAATTATGTCAACGGTCACAACATAAATAATTTGTATTATTCGGATGACAGTCTTAATATCAGAAACAGAGAATGAACTACAAGAAATGATAGACATAATAGTAAAAGAAAGTAACAAGAAAGGTCTCAGTCTGAATAGTAAGAAAACAGAAGTAATGGTCATATCAAAGAAACAATCATCACCATCATGCAGCATAAAAATAAACAGGACAAATCTGAAACAAGTGCAATGTGTCAAATACTTGGGCACAATAATAACATCAGATTGAAGGTGCACCACAGAAATAAAAAGCTGTATAGCTCAGGCCAAAATAGCATTTCAGAAAAGGAAAATATCTTATGCAACAAATCTATGTCAATAGAAGTGAGAAAGAGAGTTCATCGGTGCAATATAGAATCAATTCTGACCTATGGAAGCGAATCATGGATAGTAGACAAACAAATGAAAAGACGATTAGAGGCCACAGAGATGGGATTTCTCAGAAGAATGTTGAAAGTTCCCTGGACAGCTAAAAAGACCAACGAGGAAGTTCTCAAAGAGGCCAACACAAAAAGGGATAGCTTGGTGTCATGACATGGAAAACAGTCAACAACAGAACTGATACGATGCACTGTGGATAGAAGATTGTGAAAGGACATGATCGCCTACGCCATACGGTATGGCACATGACGATGATAAGTGGTTCCATGCTTATTCTTATGTGAATTTAGAAATGATGACACCTATCTTGACATTCATTCTTTCATTTAATGTTATTCAATCACCAATTTAAGTTTAATCATTCAGTGACTCTGATCTATAGAGTTAAGTATTGTCTGTGTATTAAAGAAAGACAGCAGTAATCTTCATTCATTTGTGCAAGTGAAAAAACAATAACTGAATAATTTTTCTGAGTATTACAAAAAATATCTTTTATGGCTTTGTTCCACATGTGGAGTGTTGTGATTTAGTGTTGAATGACTAATTATAGTCACACTGTAGTGTACAGATGAAAGCAACCAGCCGAATAGTATATTTCACCCCAATTGAAAAATCTCTTGGCCCTACTGGATATTGGAGCAGCACCCACTTGGTTGGAAAATTGTATCACACATGAATCACATATTTTTTTGATCACACATAGACACTTATAATTATTACACTTTTTAAATAGATTAGATCAAATCTCATCTTCTTCTTCTTCCATCTTCATATAATGACTGCTCTTTTTCATCATCAAACTTTTAAGTGAACATTAAATGGGCATAGATGTGTTGTAGTTTACAGCAAGCTGTGCTTAAACACATGTCTTCAGTGCTGGGCCCATTTGCCTTCCCTCTTTAATCCGTCCTCAATTGGCCATACTGGTCAGTCTGTTACCAGACCAAATGAAGAGGTGTAGTAGAATCTTGACCAGCTCTGGTTCATAGATCTTGACACAAGCAATAAGTTGTTTCTTGTCCTCCACTCTCAGTCCAATGTTAAAAGATGTCTAGGGTTCTGGATGCTGGATCTCATATTGAAGAATAAAAAAAAAAAAAGTAAAGTACCCCCGTCACGCCAAGTGGCGTATAGGGAAATATAGTGTTAGTGACCCTATATTTTACAGACCTTCAGCACATGATTTTTGGGGTAATGTGGTCAGTATTACGCCCGTGCTGCTTTACTTTCCCAGAAAAAAATGCAATTAATTGTCAACTTTCTAGCCATCGCTTCTGTTGTTCTTTCCTTTGACACTTCATACCGTATCTCATATGCTCTCACTTTTACAAGTCTTTGTATTTTATTTTTATTCTCCTTATTAAAGCCTTTTATTATAAGTGTCAGCTTATATCTCTTAGACATAGTACACAGAAGTGCTGAACACTTTTATATTTAGTTACTTATTTCTCTTATTCTTCTGTTGCATTGATACAATGATCACAGTTTTTTTTCTCATCTGCCTTAAGGCAGTAAATGGTCATTTATGTGTTGAACATGAATGACAAAGAGAGAAAATATTGGATAGCTTGGTGTCATAGCATGGAAAACAGTCAACAACAGAACTGATACGATGCACTGTAGATAGAAGATTGTGGAAAGACATGATTGCCTGTGCCAACCGGTATGGCACATGATGATGATAAATGTGTTGAAGCTTACAGCAAGCTGCAATGGACTCTGCCCTTACATCATTTGCTACAAAGCTTACAGTACTGCTTCAGTTATCTTCATCGAAGATATTCAAACCATCTTTCAGAGTTCAAAACTAAATTTTAAAAGTTGTTAACAAATTCACATATGTTGGAAGCCATCTTTCTCAAACACTTAACATCAATGACAATATTAATGTAAGAATTGCCAA
Organism: Megaustenia siamemsis; assembly: GCA_032433765.1. Lineage (NCBI taxonomy): Eukaryota > Metazoa > Mollusca > Gastropoda > Stylommatophora > Ariophantidae > Megaustenia > Megaustenia siamemsis. The sequence goes on from JAVIAB010000124.1 coordinate 35,234,016, forward strand.
GGCATATACCATTTGGGAAACTGTACTAAAGTCTGTGGCAGGTCTTAGATGTGGAAACTGCTGAAGATATGATGAAAGTACATGGTGAGAGACACAGATCTGCTAATAACAATTTAATATGACAAGCATACACTCCATACTATGTATGTTACAGCTGAGGTGGGCTGGGCATGTGATTCAGTGCCAGATCAACATCTACAAGAGAAACATTTTTATGGTGAACTCCAAGATAGAAGAAGACTACATCATCATTGAGTGCTGTCTTTGCATCGAAGGTTGACTATCATGGAGTGCCATTCCACTTTGTCTCTTGCTTGGATAGTGCAGGTTGTCATAGGCTAACTTGTCCATCTTTTGATGTTACCTGTCTATGTTAGTCTTGGTCTGCCTCTTTTACCTTGTATTTTCCATTCCAAGATTACTTTTATTAGGGTGCTGTGTCTTTTAAAATGCCTAAAAAAATCTCATTTGTCTTTTTGAATTGTGTTTAGTAGTTCTCTTTTCATTTTTAGTTTTTTTAAGTCTTCATCATTTGTTTTCTTTTCTTTCCATTCAATTTTTCTTATTCTTCTATAAATCCACATTTCAAGGGTTTAAATTTTCTGTTCTATTTTCTTGTCTTATGTCCATGTTTCTGCACTATACAGAAATGTTAAGCAGATATAACATTTTGCTATTCTTAGTTTTAGCCCTGGTGTTATTTAGCTTGATATTAGTATATTTTTCATGGTATAAAAATTGCCTTTTGCCATTCATATTCTTTTGTTTATTTCAGTATTTTCTAGCACTGGGTATAGTGTGTCCAAGGTAGGTGTAGTTTTGAACTGTCTCCAGGTCTATTCCTCCACTTTGATATCCACTTGTGGGTTTTGAGTATTACCTTTGTTTATGATTATAATTTTAGTCTATTTGAAATTCATATCTAATCTATATTTTTTGCTTGTCATGTTTATTTCATTAAGTAATTTGAATAGATCTTCAAGATTTTCTGCTAGTAATACAGTGTCACCAGCATATTTTAGTTTATTGATTATCTTACCATTAATGTTTAGGCCTGGCATCTCAGTGATGTTTTTAATGATTCACTCAGTGTATAGAGAACTACTAAACACAATTCAAACAAGACAAATGAGATTTTTGGAACATGTTAAAAGACACAACAGCCTTCTAAAAGAAATCTTGGAAGGGAAAAAACAAGGTAAAAAGGCAGAAGCAGACCAAGACTAACATGAAAAAGTAACATCAAAAGATGGACATGTAAGTCTTTAACAACCTGCACTATCAAAGCAAGAGACACAGTGGAATGGCGCTCCATAGTAGCCAACCTTCAACGCAGAGACGACACTCGATGATTGAATGACTAGATTGAACAAGCTTGGTGATAGGATGCGTCCTAGACCTACTCCTCTCTTTATATCAATAGGTGTAGAGTTCTCTTTGTTATATTTTATTATTGCTGTTTGCTTCCACTATAAATTACATATCAGTCATATCTCTGTATCATCTAGATGTATATCTTTTAGGTGGTCATAAGTTGTTTATGGTGTATTTTGTCAAAAGATACACAGTGCACAGAAAAGGTTTTTAAATGCATACAGTTTATATTACTGTTGTATCAGCTTTGATGCTTAGGAAAAAAACGCTTCTAATTGCTCAACATAATGAACCTTTCATTCTAATCAGTGGGTCAGCACTCAAGTCACATATGTCCTCATTACATACATTTCAAGACTTGTATTGGTTTCACTGGCTTTCTCATTGACACAGATAGACAACAACAAAGCAGCAGTGATATTTCAATTGTGTGCAATTTTTGCACTTTACAATTTATTTATTTTATTTATCAATAGATAGATAGAAGTAAAAGTAAAGTAAAGGTTCCCTCCCTGCATTGCTAGGCTTTTGCGGAATATGGTATTAGTTACTATATTTTTCTATAACCACTGTACATTTTTGGGTGATGTGGTCGGTATCATGCCAGGCCATCTTTACTTCTCAGGAAAATCTCTGGTACCCATTTTTAGAGGCCGGGTGGACCCCAGAGTGTTGGTCCAAAAAAAAAAATCTGGCACTTCTAGGGATTGAACCTGAACCCTTCTGATCAGGAAATGAGCATACTAAACACCCAGCCACTGAGGCTCCAAACTTCAAGTGCTGAAGCTTAAAAATGTTAGTTTTTACATACAACACCACTGCATATATTTCATGACACTGCCATTTGCAAATGGAAAATAATAACTGCACTTCATAACTTATTGTTCAAGCAATAATGACATCATGATAATTTTATTTTCTCAGCAGAATACCAAACAGATTCAGACATTTCAGTAAAGAATACATTAACAGAGACTAAGCCAAGAACCCCAGTCCATTCTAATGGAATCTATGACATTTTTCAATTCAGCACACGGGACTCAAGGTAGGAGCTATTGTTTCTAGGTAGTTAAAGAGTTTTATGTTATGGTATTGTCAGGATGTCTTCATATGATATTGTTATTTAGCATGAATGATTAAAATGCCATAAATGCTAAAGAGCATTAGACTTAGAGCATTTTTTTCTAAAAAAAAGTTTACTTGGACTCTATCAACCAATCCCCGAAAACAATGAAATAATGCACAAGGCCTATGAAGATCTCATGAACTTATATTTTTCATGAGAAGAATCAAGAGATTGATTTTAATGTGTTAATTGATTGTCTACCCTGTTCTCCAAGGTCACTCATTTAAATTTATACTTTCACTGACTGCAAAAAGGCTTTATGAAAAAAGGACCAACTGTTTATTTCCTGTTTTCAAAATCCCTAATAGGAAAGATATCTTTGACAATGAGTAATGAAGCAGCACACTTCTTCTGTAGGTTCATCAGATTAAAAGTATGATGTAGCTTTGTCTTTAGTATCTTTTTTGGAAAAGGTTGAAAGGGGGGAAGGTGGGGGGGGGTGTGAATGGTGGTACTTTTGTAAAGGTGCACTGACATCCAGGTTAGGAGTATCAATCATTGGGCATAAATAACTTACCTTTATTAACAATTAAGTGCCAAAACCAATTGCTAATTATAATAATCACAGTAGTTTTCTGTCATAAAATACAAGTCTAACAACATTTGATTTTAATTGTCTATAAAATATTTATTTCAGGACTGTTAAAATCACACAAGTTTGGCTGCAATGTTTTCTTGTGTCTTCTGGTTGAAAGAGAAAGTCCTGGAACTTAAAACTAAAGATTGTTTAACTTTAGACAAGTAACAGTACCAGTCATTTCCATGTTGGATATATGGATGTCAGTGTGTCCATATTTTCCCATGGCTAATTTGCTACATTTATAAGTGAGGTGGGCAGCACCATATCTAGCTGTTTCAATTTCTCAGAGACAATTTTCTACACCAAAATTGAGAGATTTGGTGTGCCCCAAGTATTTGACAAATGCAGTAGCCAATATGTTAAACTCAAAAGCAGCAAACTCTATGCCTGTCAAACAATTAATCATGTATAATCATGTACTACCTCAGCAATATCATTTGTACCTGCATCTGGTAGAGAAGATTGCCAAAAATTGTAGATATTAGTTCAGTAAGACATCTCTATGACTTTTCTTTGACTGTTCATTTACTAGAATATAATTAAGGCAACAGAAAAGAAGAGAAAGGCCATTATAAGTGACATCACACTTAATCTGTGAGATAATAATCTTCATTCAGGCTTCCTATTGCTGAGTAAAAAATCATGGCATTTCCTCTCAATAGACTTCATGAAGATTCCTATAGCCCTCAGTTTAGACACTCTCCTGATTAATAGCCCACTTTTGCTAGAGGTGAACCTATTCTTGAAATTAAAAATTTTGCGATCAAATAAGGGCATAGATGTGGAAATTGATGGAAAATGAGGAACTTTATAATTAAAATGATTTCAAATTGAAAATAATGTAATTAATGTCTATAGACAGAAAAAAGTAGTGAATAATAATTAAAAGTATATTCTTTCCTTTGAATATTTTTGAAAATAGGAAATTAATTAAACAAAAAGAAAGAATATTAAAACTTCCCTAGCAAAATGATTAAGTGCAGAAAAGCTTGTAAAGAAAATTACATTTTAAAAAAATATTGTAACTTACATAGAGGGGGCCAAGATGCCCATCCAGAGATTGAGCTGAGCGTAGTCAGCAACCCACAGCTGACTGCATGCGTCAGGACTGATAAACAACAAAGGTGATCAAGCTGATCAAGACTCTGCTCCACCTCCCAGTAGTGCTCCTGGAAACAGACTATCCAATCTGGTCAAGGAATTAGGGATTGAAGAGGGAAGACTAAATGGTACTAAAAAATACCAAGTGAAGTTGGATATGTTGGACCAAAATGTGCAAATAAACCACAACACAATTCTCTGTTCACTTAACATCCTTTTAAGGATGGATGGTGAGAAGAACTTTCATTCCGTTAGTATTCATTTGGTAAACACAAGAGAAAAAAGAGAAATAACCCACATAAATTGTAAATAATTACCAACTAATGTGATGCCATATTTTTTCCAATTTTCAGCTCAAGTATGCCATCTCATCATCAGGAAATAAGTGGAGACTCTTCTCATCATGCAGAACAGACAGATGAGAAAGGCAAATCCAAACAGTAAGTTTTTCTTTTAATCAGTGGCATATTCACTGTAGCTTGTAAAGTAACAGTAATAACAGTTCATCAACCCATCACTGCATTTATGGCACAGCACATTGGGACCTGTCTACAACTTGCTTCCATTTATTTTATATTTCTGTAATTTTTTTGTCTTCCACACTTTCAAAATTTATAGGTCTACAGCGTAGTCCATCCTGTGCTCTTTCTAACACAAACCTAAGAAAAGAAATTACAATAAATTAACATGTCATAAAAAAATAACTGAAACATTTGTCAAGCACCACAAATATACACACAATAATAGATTAGAACAATAATAAACTAAACTGGAAAGAATGATTAATGATGGAAAACTCTTATACAGAGTTTTCTAACATAAGATAATCTGATAATCAGAAGAGGGCCCTGTGGAGCAAGTGTTTCAGCTAATTAGCTTCTTGACATTTGTGAGGGGGAGGGTGTGTTTTTGTGGGCTCACTGGGAACATGACTCCAAGGCATCAGTCTCCTATTGCATTTTGAGCCTAAAAGTTCATGAAATATTTTGACTGAATATATTGTCATACTATACTACCAGCATAAATGGACAACAATCATGTCCCTGTCCAAATATTATACAAAGCTCATATTTGGGAAGCAACCTGTAAGCAGATAAAAAAACTGAGATACACAGAATGTCTGCAAAGTATCACTGAATGAATTCTTCTATTTGTGAAAAAAGCTGTGAAAAGATAGCATATGAAATGTAGGAACAACATAACATTTGAAAAATAAATTATGTCAAAGCTAAAAGAAAAGAAAACACACAGAAAAAGAGATGAAGACCCCTGGGTATAAATTTGCCATGTTCATTTTGTAGCTTGATCTTTCATTCCAGTATTGGCACAATAAGAACCATGAGTGATACTGCTTGGTAATGCAGTTACATTTGAATCTGCTTGCAACGACCTGTAACGACAAATCAGGTCATAAATTGAGTTACTGAGTTATTAGCAGGTCATAAACATTGCACTCTGAACATGTCCATAGGTGCTCAGATTCCCTCCTCAGCAAGTCTCAAAGTGTCCAGTGAATGGCGACTCCAGTTCTGTGTTGGCCAATTAGTCTTCTTACTTGCCCACTAAGTTTCTCGTTTATGACTGTGCCCATCTTAACTCCCATCTCTTTCATCTGAAGGAGTGACATGGACTCATGGTTGTTGAAGTCCTGTGTCCTTCCCACTTCCTGGAGGGCATTGATGATGTCCGCCCGATCCATTGGTTGACCATTCTCAACAATAGCACAGCTAGCCAACCTGTCCACTCTTTCATTTCCTCGTACTCCCACATGTCCTGGGATGTAGACAAAGGTGACTATATGTATTTTTGACTTCTACAATGACTCTACCCATTGCATACGTACAGAGCCTGAGACTTTTCTTATCATGCTCATCAAATCACTCAGTATATAGGCGTGGGTGTAGTCTTATGACTCTAACCAGATGAATGCCTTGGTCACTGCCATCACCTCCATCATCATGCTACTCATGGTCATAACATATGCACCACTGTCTTCCTTGACTATTCTGCCTGCCGAGCATGCTGTAAATGCTCATGCACTCCTTTGGTGTCGTATTACAGATCTGTCTGTATAGATGACGGCATATTTCTCATCGGTGTTATCCCAGATGAGACCGTTGACTTCTGCACTGACCACGATTGAGTAGGTCATAAATTATATATATGAACACTTGATACCCATGCTTCACTACAGTATTTAAATACTTTAAATCCATATTGATTTTAATAAAATTTCCTCAATTTAAATTTATTACTCATATCCCTGTCACATATCAGGCAACATTCTGCAATAATTAAATGTTGCAGTTCCTTGAAATGACATTAGCAACATCACATTTATGTCTAGGTTAAATTTCACTTTAATGTAATATTTCATATTATATTTGATGCCTCAAAGAGGCAAAAGAGGAAGAAACCAGCCATATCTTGTGGTGTATAGGCAAAATGGGATTAGTGCCTATATTTTTTTAAACCTTTGGTACATTTTTGAATATTGTAATTAGTATCACATCAACAACATCTTTCTTTCCCAGAAAAATCAAGTACCCATTTCAGACTGGGTGAAACTCGAAGTTGTCAATCAGAATTGAACTCTACCTCTTGTTATAAACTATTTGGAAACTGGGGCATTGATTTTCTAACACTTTTGTTAGTTAACATGGAGGATCGAAGAATAACTTTAGTGCAACATTAAGATGATTAGAGCAAAGTTCTGAATAGTATTTTCACACAATTGTGTGGTTAACTAAAGAATAAAAGGACCAGGTAGTTGACAGAACACTGATGTGACTATAAGAGGTTCAGTAGCTGGAAGGGAGTATATTAAAGCAACTTCCTCCAAAGTACTGTCCCAATGCTTGTCATCTTCCATTGAACCCAATGTCTGACTTGTAGAGTGGAGAATTTGCTGTAAAACACCTTTCATGATCTTGAATGATGAAAATAATGTTGTGCTTCAAAACTCATCAACATGCATAGGTAATATCACCTTGTGTTGTATGGGCAGATGGTGTAACTCTTCCTAGAACCTTTGCTTTTTCATTCCTAGCTAGTCAATGACATCTTTTCCTTGCTTCCTTCTCACACAATGATTGTTTTCAACACAAAATAAGATGTCCCAGAGTAAAGGAGAAGTTTTGCAAAAGCTTACGGCCAAATTTGGGTAGATGAAGTACACATGTTGATCATTCATGATTTAGCATCAAGATGAATGGTAGAGGTGTACATCTCAGCAATAGAAAATGCTGTGCACTATAGCAGTTGATTAGGCGAACATCTGGAACTGTACTTGTAAACATTTGTATTAGTCCAGGGCTTTGAGCTGATAAAGTTTTTATATTTAAGATAGGCCATATAACAAACTACTCATTGACATATATAGCAGTGGACACATACCCAAAGGGAGCCTCAATAGCTCAGTGGTAAGTGAAATGGGCTACAAAGGACAAGAGGTAGGGTTCGATCCCAACCGACGGCTTCCGGTTCACCCAGCCTTTAATGGGTACCTGATTTTTTTTCTGGGAAAGTAAAGTGGCACGGGTGTAATACCGACACATTACCCCAAAAATCATGTGCCAAAGGTCTGTAAAATTTATGGTCACTAAAACCATATTCCCTATACGCCACTTGGCATGACGGGGATACTATACCTTACATTTTTACATACCCAAAGATCTACTAAAATCTTTGTAGCCATACCAAAGAGGTCAGGTGCCATTGATTACGAAGACCTTTGCACTATTAGTCTCATGAACCATATGACCAAAATATTACTAAGAATCATCATGAGACGTGTAAGGAACAAATTAAACCAGAAATAAGTGAGGAGCAATGTGGATTTGTGGAAGGAAAGGGCACCAATAATGCATTATACATCCTGAGAACATTATTAGAGCTATAGAGGTATAAGAAGATCTATATACGTGCTTTATAGATTGCACAAAAACATTTGACAAAGCAAAGCATGTGGAAATAATCAATATGCTGGAGAAATTAAACATTGTTGGCAAAAATCTGAGAATCATAAAAAAAAAACATGTACTGGCAACCAAACAGGACAGTTCCAATATATAAAACAAGGAGTCTGACAAGGCTGTGTTCTGTCACTGGATTTGTTTTCTCTTTACAGAGAAAATATTATGAAATCAATAGTAGACAAAAAAGGAATTGAAGTCAACGGTCATAACATAAATAATTTGCTATATGCGGATGACACAATCATAATATCAGAAAGAGAATGAACTACAAGAAATGATAGACATAATAGTAAAAGAAAGCAACAAGAAAAGTCTCAGTTTGAATAGTAAGAAAACAGAAGTAATGGTCATATCGAAGAAACAATCATCACCATCATGCAGCATAAAAATAAACAGGATAAACCTCAAACAACATGTCAAATACTTGGGCACAATAATAATATAAGAGGGAAGATGCACCACAGAAATAAAAAGCAGAATAGCTCAGGCCAAAACAGCATTTCAGAAAATGAAAAACATCTTATGCAACAAGTTTATGTTAATAGAAGTGAGATAGGGAGTTCATCAGTGATATATAGAACCAATTCTTACCTATGGAAGTGAATTATGGACAGTAGACAAATGAAAAGGCAATTAACGGCCTCAGAGGTGAGATTTATCAGAAGAATGTTGAAAGTTCCCTGGACAGCTAAAAAGACCAATGAAGACATTCACAAAGATGTCAACACAAAAAGGGCATTCCTAAAAATCATCAGAAAGAAACAACCAACATTTTTTCGGGCACATCATCAGAAGAGATTGCTGGAATACTTGGTCACAACTGGCAAAATACAGGGAAAGAGAAATCGTGGACAACAAAGAGAGAAAATACTGGATAGCTTGGTGTCATGGCATGGAAAAGAGTCAACAACAGAATTGATACGATGCACTGTGGATAGAAGATTATGGAAGGACATGATCGCCTATGCCAACTAGTATAGCACATGATGATGATATAACTAACTGCATGGTATCCATATACATTCCTAAGTGTTCTAATATAGAAAAATCTCTTCTTATTGGGTGCCTACTTCATAGATAGAACTTAGTGTCAAAATATAATCTTTCATTATTAAACGGCTAATCTGTGTCATGTTGGAACAAACAATATATTTATTTATTTATGTTTGTATAGACGGGGGATTTTTTTCAACTGAAATGAACCAGAACATGTTCCAGAATCTTTTATGATCTTAAAGGTACATAGAAACATATTATAAAAGTAGTTTAAAACTAGGGTTGCTCAATTCGAATTATATGGCCCAACAACTACTGTTATTATAATACCCTTTGGTATAGGCACAACATTTTTAATAAAGACAAGCTACGGTGCACACTGATTGACATTCCCTACATATTGATCGCAAAGACAAAGTGATAGCAACCTTTTCATCTTCGCTTAAAATGCTTAGCAATTATTATAAATTTGCTGTTCTTTGTATGTACATTACTAATATGCTGTTCTTTTTAAATTTTACCTTTACATTTCTATTCTAGGTTCACCATTCAAACCAAAGTCATAAATATTGAGAATGTTACCAGTGCATGTTTTGATAATGGAACACAGAGTGCCATTTTTGAATATATACCTGATGGTCTGCTTGGTAAGAGTTCTGGCAATGACAGTTCTACTGACCAGGAAGATAGTGACTGAGTTAACATCAGTGATGAACTAACAAGGGAGTACATGTGAAGCACATCTTTAAAGACTGTTTCCAGATTTTCAAAATGGATTAAACAACCTAAATGTACATGTAACAACATTTTTATATTGACCACATTTTCTAGAATTCTGGACTTTAGGTATAATTTAGTTTCTTAGTGCATTATTTATGCTCTAAATAAAAATGTATTCTAAGATTTCATAGTAGACTTGATCAAATTTAAAGTTGTTCTTTTATTAATTTGGTGATTATTGATGGAATTGTAGTTTTGAGTCCACTGCATTACTGTTGTGATTTCTCTCACTTCCATAAGTAGTTAATCAGCAAAAATTTGTCTCCATTTTGATGACAAGTTTTATCCTCCCAATGTGTTGTGTTGTTTTACCTTTATATACACACACATATGCTCACGCACATACACGCACACACTAGCTTTATACCTGTACATCACTACAGGATTTAAGTACTTTAGATAAAAGTTGTAGTATTTCAGTTGCACTCACAGTCCCACCATTGCTACCCTTGTCATATGTCCAATGATCTTTATTATCAAGTATCAGACCTTGCGCAGGACCTGCATTGTATTATACTAAAATAATAGCATTATATTATCATGAATATATATTTGCATTGCATTCCTGTTCTGGGCAAATCACCAAATCTCGGCGAGAGAGCTGATACCTGCTGTGTTGCCTCTCGCCTTAGTGTTCTTTTTAGTGTTTCTCTAGGTCAAACTCTTTTTTTTTTTTACCCTCTGGTTCCCATTTGAGGGCTTGCTTGTACAGTGTATTGCATTTAATTAATATGTGTGGTTACTAAGTGCTTCACTTTTTAAAAAAACATTATCGATGCTTCACATTAAAAAAAATATTATTGATTGCTATGATGTTTAATTAATTGTAGCTATTTACAATTTTGCATGAAGCAATATTGTACTGTTATTGCATGATAAATGTAGCATGAGCCACAAATGTAAAATCTATGTGTCTGTTATTAAATTATATACATGTAATATTAAATATTTAATTGCTCTCAATGGAACATAAACATATTCACATATTTTGATGGTAATATGGTCTTATCATTTTTACATTTTGTTTTTGCCACACTAATCTACATAATCAGTTTATATTGTTACAATTTTTAATTTGGCAACATTTTCAATAATTAAAAGATGTATTTTTTAAGCCTCACTCATGAATGTTTTAAACTAAATACTTTAATGGTTTTGTCTGATACATGCTATTTTTATTTGTGCCACAGATACACATAATATAAGTTTTTATCTTTAGAGTAGTGAACAAGCGGTTTGTAAGAATGACATACTAACACAAAATATACATTTCATCTCCAAATATCCAGAACAACACTTCTGCTCAACCACAGCCAACTGTAGATTTATTAAGGCCACGGGCAGAAAATAAAATGGAAAAATCCTCCAACTAGCATGATGTTTTAAGCTATAGGAGCTATTTAAGGCTGACATTGATCTACCCACAACCGCCCCTGCTCGTGAAGCTATAAACGTCATGCTAGTTGGAGGTTTTCCAGAAATTCTCTCTCAGCCCACAGGCCTAAGTAATATAATAATAAAAACTAGTTTTCCCATCCAGAAAGAATGCCATGTTATTCTTTACAGATACAAAGCAGTGTCTTCCCACCAGTTTTGGGTATGTTCCTGGCAAGTCTCTTGGTCTATCAAAGGAGGGATGGATCACATCAGTGACTCATCAAAGAGGAGGACAGAGATGACACAAACATAACTGTCTAAACAATTTTTGTGCAGTGCTTCATCAGAAATTTTGTTTTAAATAAAAATGTCCCTAATAGTCGTTGTGATCACAAAAAAAATAGTTTTCTGAAACTCACTTTATTTGCATCAGTGTATCTATAAGGCAAAAAACAAAAGCATAACATTATACTGTGTCTCATTCGCTACCAAAGCCAGCATTTTCTTAATGGTTTTACCACTAAACACTCACTCTTCCAGACCAACACATTTTCCAACTATCCTGTGGGAACTCACAGCTACTGTACACTAACAGTCACAGACAACAACCGTATTGTGTAGGCATCTCCAGCCAAAGGCAGATCAGCAGAGAGGCGCGTGAGGCAGGCCTGCCACAATAGTTAGGTGCTACACACACACACACTACAGATACATTTCTTTTCGTTTCTAACACAATGAGTGAACGTTCTCCTGTCCAAATTTCATTGCCCACAGTTATTTGTTGCAGATGCTTTAGTGTTTTTTACTCATTTGCCTCCTTTCAAAAATATAAAACACAATCACTTCTTTTAAGGCACATTCAAGTTCATTAGAAGTTATATCTTTAGAGACTAACAACATTTCTGGTTAACATGTGAATAATGTGTGCTACAAAGTTTCATATTTGTCAATCATTGAAAACTGTTGATTTTAAACATAATTCTACTAAAATACCATGCATGCACAAACTGATTAAGTTAGAAACTTCACATTTTTTGTTTGATGTCACAAATTTAATTTCAATTTTATGAATTAGTGTACAAAAATTTTGTTATTAAAATGTACAAACTTGAATAACCTTCACTCATATCATTGCAAAATTTGCAAGATAATAACTATAAAGAAGGCTTTGAAAGAAGAACTATTTTTGTGGTCGCACTTCTATAGAGCTTGGCAATGGTGTGATGTTTGGGCCATGGTTCATGCTCCGGCTTCTGATGATTCCATTCATGTCAACATGTTGATCTCATGCAGCGGTGAAGTATTGATGTGGGTGTATAGGCTACAACCGTCCTGGAAAACGACACCACAAAAAAGGAGGGATTGATGCTGAAGAAGGAATAGACGGCAAAGATCAATTGAGAGAGTCACTGAAGGAGATGAATTGTGTCTAGCACAATTTATATTCACGACTATAATCTCTTTATGTGCAAAAGCTGTTTTTGGTGGTGAAATTTATGTTTATGAATAATTCTTATATTGCACATCCAAAATCCGTTAAAGAAACTAGTGTTAACATTTTACAGAAATTGCTTTAAAGAAAATTGTAAAGAAAATTAGGCATTTAAAAAATATAAAACGGAGGGATGTTTGTGTGTTTTTGCGGGTATGCCATGGCAAGAGTTGATACTACCAGAGGCCCTTTGACTCATTGAATGTGACAGGTCGTGTTGTAATGAATTTCGTGGAATTTCTGGCTTTTGCTTGAGAAGTTGGAGTTGTCTAGTTACAGACTGTGGTAGAAATACTAGGTCCTCCATCAGTAAGGGTCATCGCTATAGTAAACACGGCGATCACAGTAGTCAGCCTGCTTTGATGCTGTCTGTTACCAGGAGATACTTGTTCTTGCCCATAATGCCACAAAATGATAGGAGCAGAAGTCGTTTGACTCATCGAGTGAGTATGGCGAGTCGCAAAGGTTTTTTTCTTGATATTTCAGGTTTTTACTGGAGAAGCTGGAGTTCGTTTAGTTCCAGGCTATGTCTGGAAAACTGTGTGGCTTGGCCGGCCTAGAGGTACCGCAATGCAAGGTTTCCCATAAGAAAAATCCACCACTACAGGAAACACGGAGACATTAGTCTCTGTTAACCAGTCTGTTTTTACGCAGAAAGTTTGCCAGGGGAGACCACGGGGATGTCGAAGCTAGGTCTTTGTCAGCTGATGGGTAGCCGACCCTGTTGTTGCGGCCGCAGACGCTTCAGCTCCCCCATTAGAAGTGTGATTATGTTTCTTGGTATTTATGAGTGTTTGAAGTGAGTGTTTGATTGTTGAGTGAGTGACTGATAGTGTGTGTACGTATATGTTTGATGAGTAGTGTGTGTTCAGACATTATATGTGTATCTGGTTGAGTGATGTCTAATGAACACAAGTGCCCAGAGAAACAAAAGAATCATTGTATCAATACTACGGGCGTCAGAGAAAACAACAGCGTTAAGCTAAGATTGTAGAAATACTCTTTCCTGTTATAGCAGATGTATTCCAACATGATAAAATGCGAGTCAAATAGAGCGTTTGATTTGGAAATCGCTTTATCAACATATTTGTTAAATAATTACCAGTATGAAACATGCATATAATAGTCAAAAGTTTCGTGAAAATCAAACATTAATTACAACAATAAATAACAAATTGAATAAATTATAGAAAAAGAAAACAATACCAGATGTTCCAGGAATAGTCTCCAAAAAATGAGCAACCCGAGACAACAAAGCACCCTGTCACTCATCATGCTGGGGGGGGGGGGGGTGTTAAAGCAAAGAAATGTAAATGAATGCATAAAAATGCAAAGCTGCAATAAAGCTAAATGGGAGGGAGAATTGAAAAAAAAAAAATTCTCCCACTCATGCTTCAGGAAAAATGCTCAGAAAATATTTGGGCACGGTACCAATGAATTCGCATTAAAGGGGTCAGCGGTAAAGGCAAGTGCGAGAACTCCTTTAGGACATTGTGTAAACCTTTTTTTACGTTTTTCATCTAGTGTGTTGTTTAGACCGTCAGGTCTCGAGGTGCTGGCTGATCAAAGGGTTTAATCTCTCCTCCTGCCTTTAGGATAAGGCCCCGATCACTTTTCGTGACTTGCAGGGCACACACTTTCAATCTCGGCAGGGAGGGTATGCGAATATCATCACGTCTTTAAATGTATATTGAGTCTTCAATATGGAATTAGTGACCAAATCTTGATATGAGTGAGTGAATATTTAATCTTTCAAATGTCAACAGTTTATCAAGTCAACGACAAACAACCACTTGTCTATGAATTCAATGAACAATCATATAAATAATGTTTATATCAAGAGTGAAGGATCTCTGGCAGCGCTAGTCGTCCATGCAAAACTCGTTCAAGATGAACAATTTATCAAGTCAAACGACGAACCACAAACCGTCTGTGAACTCATTGAAACAATCCCAAGAATCACGATCATATCAACAGTGAAGGATCTCTGGCAGCACGAGTCGTCCATGCAAAACTCGTTCAAGATGATCACTGATCTACTGCCCCTTCCCCTGATCATCTCTGGCCCAGCTGTCTCCACTCTCCACCCACCCTCCCCTTGTCAAATTTCTAACTTCCTTCCAAACTACGTCATCGTATGTTCACGTCACTTTTCACTCTCTGCGCACTGTACTGCACTACTTATTGTGGCGTGCATCAATTCCGTCTTCAATTTCGTCTCCTGACCCTTTAGTGCGCAATTTCGCGTCTACAATTGTATATATGGCTCAAAGAAGCCAGAATTACTAACGTACCAGACCTTTTTGTTAAGGATTCTCTCTTCCACTTTTAGACTCATGAATGAAATAACTACAGTACAAGGTTGAAGGATGACATTGACTTTGTTGTAGCTGTTCTGACTAAATCTTAAAATACTGTATCAGATGATATTCAGTTTCACAATCACCCAGAAAAATCAACAACACAAGACATGAGATTTGTGGTGGTAGCATTTAATGCCAATATGCTGAAGTGCTCAGGGATTAGCAGCACCGTTAATAGCAACCAACTATCAAACGTAACACTAATCCATCGCTAAATAGTAATCGCCTGATCGCCTTTCAGAATGTTTAAATAAAATTATTGAATAAGATTTCTGCCAACGATATTGTATCCCATTTTGATGCACAAAACGCTTTTCATGAAGACCTTGGCAGCTCTAGACCACAGTCAAATATAGTTGTACTAGAACCCACGGGCTGAAACTGATCACACAATGCTAATGACGTACCCAAAGCTAGCGATGTCACCCAAAGCTGGTGACGTTTTCAGAATTGCGAGCAAGGGCGGTTGTAAAATAACGTCAGCCGTCTACAGCTCGCATAGTTAAAGGCGTCACAAGCTTTGGGTGATTTGATAAAAACCCTCTCAGCCTTCAGGCCTTAGTAAGATTATATTTGGCTGTGTCTTAACCGAAGGCAAAACGGGATCAAGCTGAACTTCTCACTTATAATGTCTTCGACTAATTTCAATTCATTCAGGGCACAAAGGCCTGGAAGAACCACATGATTAGCCCTGATTTATAAAAATCATCAATAGACAGAGGTTAATGAAATGAAATAGATCTTCACTAGACAACAATTATAAGAAACAGCGTTATAGCACACGAATCGCAATTCAGTATAACAGTCAATAAAGTAAAACATAGCAAGAAAATAATTAAAGTAATTATTTGTTTGCGACATGTGCACTTGAAGATGTGTGGCGGAGTTAAATAGAATATTAGGAATGTCTAGATAGGAGCAAGTGGTGGGGAGTAACGTACACTCCTACAAGGTATGGTGACAGCTTGACACAAAAGGAAGACAATAAAATACTGACGGTTCGGCCTACATGCGGCCTTTTTCAGAGAACAAGAACACAAACGGACAACGGTATAAAGATAAACTATTTTGCATTTAGAATTAGCAGGACCGATAAATCAAGGAGAAATAAAAAGAGGGATTAGAAATGAAACGATTAAACAAAAGGGAGAAGTACTACATTATAAGAGGTTCATGTCTAGATTGACCTTCCTTCCTTCCTTCCTTCCTTCCTTCCTTCCTTCCTTCCTTCCTTCCTTCCTTCCTTCCTTCCTTCCTTCCTTCCTTCCTTCCTTCCTTCCTTCCTTCCTTCCTTCCTTCCTTCCTTCCTTCCTTCCTTCCTTCCTTCCTTCCTTCCTTCCTTCCTTCCTTCCTTCCTTCCTTCCTTCCTTCCTTCCTTCCTTCCTTCCTTCCTTCCTTCCTTCCTTCCTTCCTTCCTTCCTTCCTTCCTTCCTTCCTTCCTTCCTTCCTTCCTTCCTTCCTTCCTTCCTTCCTTCCTTCCTTCCTTCCTTCCTTCCTTCCTTCCTTCCTTCCTTCCTTCCTTCCTTCCTTCCTTCCTTCCTTCCTTCCTTCCTTCCTTCCTTCCTTCCTTCCTTCCTTCCTTCCTTCCTTCCTTCCTTCCTTCCTTCCTTCCTTCCTTCCTTCCTTCCTTCCTTCCTTCCTTCCTTCCTTCCTTCCTTCCTTCCTTCCTTCCTTCCTTCCTTCCTTCCTTCCTTCCTTCCTTCCTTCCTTCCTTCCTTCCTTCCTTCCTTCCTTCCTTCCTTCCTTCCTTCCTTCCTTCCTTCCTTCCTTCCTTCCTTCCTTCCTTCCTTCCTTCCTTCCTTCCTTCCTTCCTTCCTTCCTTCCTTCCTTCCTTCCTTCCTTCCTTCCTTCCTTCCTTCCTTCCTTCCTTCCTTCCTTCCTTCCTTCCTTCCTTCCTTCCTTCCTTCCTTCCTTCCTTCCTTCCTTCCTTCCTTCCTTCCTTCCTTCCTTCCTTCCTTCCTTCCTTCCTTCCTTCCTTCCTTCCTTCCTTCCTTCCTTCCTTCCTTCCTTCCTTCCTTCCTTCCTTCCTTCCTTCCTTCCTTCCTTCCTTCCTTCCTTCCTTCCTTCCTTCCTTCCTTCCTTCCTTCCTTCCTTCCTTCCTTCCTTCCTTCCTTCCTTCCTTCCTTCCTTCCTTCCTTCCTTCCTTCCTTCCTTCCTTCCTTGTTTCCTCCCTTCATTCATTCCTTCCTTTTTAAATATGAAACACATATAAATTATAGCTACGTTTTATGTTTAAACCACACTTTCATGGTGCAGAAATATGGACAACAAATAAGACAGACAAAAACAAAGTAAAAGAATTGTGAATTTATAGAAAATTGGGCTGAAAAAGACTTCAAACAATAACATCTTCAAAATTGTGTCTAAGTTCCTATTTGGTAGCCGTATTAAACTACATGTATTATCTTGCGAACACTACATATTACGTTCATTGTAATTCGTTGCCACCCTCCTTTCCCCCACACGCAATAGATATGATATTATTGGATAACAAGCCCACTATTTTATTCCTTTCATTCTACTTTTAACGATTAAATTACGAGTTTACGGTGTCACAGCTGTTTAGCACCAGGTTGTTTTATTATAAAAGTTATGCACAGCTGGGCTGATGGTTTTTGTATATTTTATTTGACATTTATGCAAATAGAACGATAGACAGCATAAAGTATTGTATGTTAGTTTTCATTATTGACAAAATAAAGAACAAGAATGAGATGAAAGTAGTTAGCAACTCTGAGTCAGTTTCTGACATCATAGATGGCATACTATAATTGACAACGACCACTTTCGTGAAATTTTCATGAAAACAAAGCTTCCCTGAGAAAAACACTAGCCTAAGGAGAAGGATCGAAAATAAGAGAGCAACCAGGGCTGAAAACTGTCGATACAAAGTCTAATGTATGGAGCCAGAAATTATACAAATCTCACCTTCGATTCAAACATTTTGGGAAATGGAGGAAGAGTCTGTTAGACCCCAGTGTAACATGAACTGACAACATTCAAACGCTATAGGCAACATCAATTAACCATAGTTGAGGCTGTCAGAATGGGAAGAACTAGACATTTGTATTTTCTTCAACAACTGAAGGATTATAAGAGAAAGCGAAAGGAAAGAAGAAAATGAAAAATTGAGACAAAGAACAAACGACAATATAAAACAGATACACACACAACACTAGAGCTGAAGAGAAAACATAACACTACAGCACTCAAACTTAAAACAAGGCATTAATATTATTCCTCTATAAAGAACAACAGTTTGGATTTAGCAAGAGCAGCGTGACAAGAGAAGCCATCTCCTCCATGAGAATGTTAATAGAAAAATATACAGAAGTAAACAAACTAATGCATTGTCGTTCTGTCTTTTGCGTCAACATACCTCACAACATGCATGTACAATCGTTCTGTTTTATACATCAACATACCTCAACCTTATATATGTACTTTCGTTCTCCCTTATACATCAACATACCTCAACCACAGCTGGGACTACGGCTATACTCATCTTGTGAGCCAGTCTGTTTTGGTTCAAACGTTTACTAAAGAACCCAACTCGGAGACGGAGTGAAAGCTTAATCAGCTATGGTAGTTGATCCTAAGGTTGTCCCCACAAATCTTTGTGATTCCCTCGTAATTTTCTGTCTTTCCCAGTCTACTGAAATCATGAGTAGTGATATATGGCATTTACAAGCGTGGAATCTTTATCAATCCGAAGAAGTTTTCTTATATATTAAGTCTAGCCGAAGAGTTCTTTTCTATATGAGAGTCTACATTTTTTCCAGCCGGGGTGACCTCTCGTCGTGACCTAGGTATGTACACGAGGGCGCGTTAATGACTTTAGCAGTTGCCCGCCAAAGCGTAACCAACACCTACAGAAACACACGCGGGCCGCGTTAATGATTTTAACAGGTACTCCGTCAAAGACCTCGTTTCTCTGTGAAATTTTTCGCTTGAGTAGCTTAAACCAGCCTAGTCATCTACATGAGCTGCGCTAATGAGTTTAACACCTGAATGGCATATGGACATTAAAGGATAAATTGAGCGCTAGGTCATCTAATGACCATGGTCGTACTAATGAGTTTATCAGCTGATCAGTAAAGACCCGTTACTAGACGAAATTTTACGGATGAGCACCTACACACCAGTCTCTGAGAGACTGACCACAGGACCACGCTTATGAGTTTATTGGCTGTCTAGTGTTGTGGCGTTGTTTTAGAGAGACGGTAAATTAATGTACTATGATATTATTGTATCGTGACTATATCAGAGGTGTAACTTTCATGAGTAGTATTTTATATTAATGTGGTTTTGACAGGGGGACGTAAGTAGCTTTCATGGATAGTAGAGTTAAGTCTTGGCCTGTACTAGAATTCCATCCTTCCCTCCATTATAACTTGCAATTGCGGTAGTAGTAGTTGTTGTTGTTGTGGTAGTAGTAGTTGTTGTAGCTGTAGTAGTAGTAGTAGTAGTGTAAGTTGTAGTGCTAGTTGTAGAACTAGCATGACTTTCGTTTAGTAGAGTTATGACAGAGGCGTAACTTTCATGAGTGTGTAGAGTTATGAGTTGGCGTGTATTAGAATTTCACGTAAGTGATCAAGTTTACATCTGATCCATCTAGTGACCACGTTCGTCTTCCTTCTTTGTAGCCATGGTTGGTAATACATTCGTTTAGTGGGGCTTATGATAGGGGCGTGACTTTTTTGTGTGTGTAGTAGAGATATGATAGAGGCTTATAGTTATTTTTACTCATGACAACTTTATTGTACTCCTAAAATTTCTTTAAAACTAATGGTAACATACAACTTACTCAGTGCTTGGCCAACTAATGACCAAGGTCGTACTAATGAGTTTAACAGCTGACCGGTAATGCAATTTCAGGGGCGTAATCTACTTGAGGGGTTCTGCGATTAACTTTTAGGACTTTGCAACTAAGTATTTTGCTGAATTGAACAGCTGAATAGTAGAATGGAATTTATGTGGAAATACACACGAGTCTAGACCATCCACATCATAGAGTTTCAGCGACAAAACCAACTATGTCGACAAGGAGTATTCAGATGGCGCCTAAACGGCGACATAAAAGAAGAAAAGAACAGGAAAAGACCTGGGACAAAAGTTCCGTGGGAAGGCCAGGGGTAACGTCATAATCATCAAACGTGGGAGAAGACCTAAAGAACACACCCTGGTATCGATCGAATTTAGTGAGCTTGAATGATGGAAGGACAGCCTGAATGACTAAACGAACAAGGGACTCTGAAAGTGTCATAGACCTGACACTGGTGTCTTCTAATTTTGTATTGGTTTGCAAGTGGCATGTACTAGGATTCCACGAAAGTTATCACTATCCATGTATCTTCGTAATTGAGAACGGCAGAAATAGAAATACTTTCGTTTAGTGGGGCTTATGACAGGGGCGTGACTTTTTCGTGTGTAGTAGAAATATGACAGAGGCTTATAGTTTATTTTTATCCATGACAACTTTAATGTAGACCTAACATTTCTTTGAGACTAATGGTAACATACAAATTACTCAGTGATTGTTTTTTATCGTTTCCTGATTTCTTTCAATAATTTACCTTATCTTTTCCTGCTTTTTTTTCCCCAATAATTCGTTGTTGAATAAAAAGTAAATCATGGGACTAGTGGAACGATAGATGTGACAAGATAAAAATCATTGGAATTGAGAGATGAGAAAGGGCTAGAGAAAGAGAGAGAGTGAGAGAGAGACAGAGAGAGAGACAGAGAGAGACAGAGACAGAGAGAGAGAACGGTAGGGAAAAAGAAGAAGTAAAGAAATGGAAGGGGCACAACTGGACGTTTTAAAGAAGAAGGAAAGAGAAAAGAAGAATAAGAAAGTAAAGAAACATAAACACCAATACCACGACACCTAGTATAAGGAAATAAATTGAAGCCTAATGATGCAAACAAATGCAATGAAGAACAGTATTCCTAGGTAAAAGAATGAAAAAGGTGACATAGTTGTCACCAGGGGGATAGAACAGAGACTCAAATTAGCGACCTATCAATAAAAAGTGTAAGTCAGCCTTATACAAGGTAAAAAAAAATTACATAGATGAAGAGATAATGAGCAAGGAATTAAAGAAAAATTTAGTCACCGTATCAAAACAATACCTCAAACAAGTGAAAAAAACCACAATAAATATATAGAGGATAAATTCGAAACAGGAAAAGGATATATGAAAAAGAGATATTGTTAAGAGGAAATGTTTACAAGAAGTAGCTGAAAAAAAAGATAGAGGAAGCGAAAAATAAGGGAAAGCTGATAATGGTACTATTAGGGTCAGGTAAAAATTAAGTGAAATAATCCTGGCGAGACCAAAAAAGAGCCCATAGAGAAAGCTTTGCGAGTTGGACAAGCCGTATTTAGTAAGAACAGCTCCTGTATTGCTCAAATAACTATCAAACATAATAATTGGCCAAAACGTAGAACTTGGGGCATGATAAAGGCACAGTCGCCTATTAAAAGTAATGGAGACAAATAATAATAAATTAATATTATTATAGAGGGAAACTTCCGAGGCGATAATTTAGGGAATCATAGGAGAAAGAGGTATGTACTACAGCACTCAGAAAGAAATGACAAATAAACAACAGAAAAAAACAAAGAACAATGTATGGTCCGAAGCAGGATCGAACTGCCACTCAGCTAACAAAAATTAGTTATTGCAGACAATGTCTTAAGCGAAGGCGTTCTCATGACTATAGCATAGGGTTACGATCACATCTCTGGAATAAATTGTATTTCTGTACTTTCCTATTAAGGCAAGTATCTCCCAGTAGGGCTGAATACTTGTGTTGCAGACAAACATTTATTGGACGAAACTGCACGAATAGTAGTTTCCAGTTGTTTTTATACTGGAGACAAATAATAATAAATGAATATTATAGAGGGAAATTTCCGAGGTGGTAATTCAGGGAATCATATGAGGAAGAGGTATGTACTACAGCACTCAGAAAAAAATGACAAATAAACAACAACAGAAAAAACAAAGAACAATATATGGTCCGAAGCAGGATCGAACCCGTACTCCATGGCACTGCGCCTTGCCATGAGAAGTCGAACGCTTAGGAACACTGCCACTAAGCTAACAAAAAGTAGCTATTGCGGACAATGTCTTACGCGAAGGCGTTTCTCATGACTATAGCATAGGTTAACGATCACAGTTCGGGGATAAATTGTATTTCTGTACTTTCCTATTAAGGCAAGTATATCCCAGTAGGACTGAATACTTGTGTTGCAGACAAATTCCTATTAAAAGTAATGTTGGAAGTGGAAAATGGATGGTAATAGAGATGGAGTAAGAGTAACATGGACGACAATAGAAAGAAGGAAGAGCGTTCATTGGTTGTATATAGAGTTGACTCTGACCAATGGAAGCGAAGTATACTCAGTAGACAAAATAATAATGTGATGACTGGCAAAGAAGGAAGTATTGGATATAGATGAAGTGGTATATGTCTGCACATGCGCGAATGAATACATGCATCTGATTGGTCCTCCTGACACACGTGGGACGGTGTATGTCTGCGCATGCGCGAATGAATACATCCATGCGATTGGTCCTTCTGACCCACGTGGGATGGTGTATGTCTGCGCATGCGCGCATGAATACATGCATGCGATTGGTCCTTCTGAATCTTATGGGGATATATGTACGATTATGTATGTTGCATGTATGTTACCATTAGTTTCAAAGAAATTTTAGGCCTACATTAAAGTTGTCATGAATAAAAATAACTATAAGCCTCTGTCATATCTATTCTACACACGAAAAAGTCACGCCCCTGTCATAAGCCCACTAAGCGAAAGTATTACCAACCATGGCTACAAGAAAGAAAGACGATTGTGGTCACTAGATGGCTCAGAAGTAAAGTCGATCACTGCCATTAAATTCTAGTACACTCAATCTCCTAACTCTACTACGCATAAAACTAACGCCCCTGTCCTAACTCTACCTCACATGAAAAAAGTCACCCCCCTGTCATAATCCCCACTAAACGAAAGTATTTCTATTTCTGCCGTTCTCAATTACGAAGATACATGGATAGTGATAACTTTCGTGGAATCCTAGTATATGGCACTTGCAAACCAATACAAAATTAGAAGACACCAGTGTCAGGTCTATGACACTATCAGGGTCCCTTGTTCGAGTAGTCATTCAGGCTGCCCTTCCATCATTCAAGCTCACTAAATTCGATCGATACCAGGGTGTGTTCTTTAGGTCTTCTCCCACGTTTGATGGTTATGACGTTACCCCTGGCCTTCCCACGGAATTTTTGTCCCTGGTCTTTTCCTGTTTTTTTCTTCTTTTATGTCACCGTTTAGGCGCTATCTGAATACTTCTTGTCGACATAGTTGGTTTTGTCGCTGAAACATCTATGATATGGATGGTCTAAACTCGTGTGTATTTTCACATAAATTCCATTCTACTATTCAGCTGTTCAATTCAGCAAAATATTTAGTTGCAAAGTCCTAAAAGTTAATCGCAGAACCCCTCAAGTAGATTACGCCCCTGAAATTGCATTACCGGTCAGCTGTTAAACTCAATAGTACGACCTTGGTCATTACTTGGCCAAGCACTGAGTAAGTTGTATGTTACCATTAGTTTTAAAGAAATGTTAGGACTACAATAAAGTTGTCATGAATAAAAATAACTATAAGCCTCTATCATATCTCTACTACGCACAAAAAAGTCACGCCCCTATTATAAGCCCCACTAAACGAATGTTTTACCAACCATGGCTACAAGGAAGGAAGACGACCGTGGTCACTAGATGGATCAGATGTAAACTCGATCACTTCCGTGAAATTCGAATACACTCCAATTCATAACTCTACTACTACGCCTCTGTCAAAACTCTACTAAACGAAAGTCATGCTAGTTCTACAACTACCACTACAACTTACACTACTACTACTACTACAACTACAACAACTACTACTACAACAACAACTACTACTACCGCAATTGCAAGTTATAATGGAGGGAAGGATGGAATTCTAGTACAGGCCAAGTCTTAACTCTACTATCCATGAAAGATACTTACGTCCCCCTGTCAAAACCACATTAATATAAAATACTACTCATGAAAGTTACACCTCTGATATAGTCACAATACAATAATATCATAGTACATTAATTTACCGTCTCTCTAAAACAACGCCACAACACTAGACAGCCAATAAACTCATAAGCGTGGTCCTGTGGTCAGTCTCTCAGAGACTGGTGTGTAGGTGCTCATCCGTAAAATTTCGTCTAGTAACGGGTCTTTACTGATCAGCTGATAAACTCATTAGTACGACCATGGTCATTAGATGACCAAGCGCTCAATTTATCCTTTAATGTCCATATGCCATTCAGGTGTTAAACTCATTAGCGCAGCTCATGTAGATGACTAGGCTGGTTTAAGCTACTCAAGCGAAAAATTTCACAGAGAAACGAGGTCTTTGACGAAGTACCTGTTAAAATCATTAACGCGGCCCGCGTGTGTTTCTGTAGGTGTTGGTTACGCTTTGGCGGGCAACTGCTAAAGTCATTAACGTGCCTTCGTGTACATACCTAGACATGTGTAAATGTTACGGACAAGCACTGAGTAAGTTGTTACCTTTAGATGCAAAGAAATTTTAGGTATACATTAAAAGTTATCTTGCATAAGCTTGCTTTGAAAGTACAAAGTTATGTCCACCCGATGACACATTTCACCCCCGCCCAACCCATTCACCTTCACGAAACATCACGACGAGAGATCACAACAGGTCATTCACCCCATTCCCCCTTTGACGAGAGGTTAATGAGATGTCACGACGAGAGGTCACCCCGGACGGAAAAAATTTAGACTCTCATATAGAAGACAAAAAATCTTCGGCTAGACTAAATATCTAAGGAAAAATCTTAGGCTAGACGGAGTTTCCACGCTTGTAAATGCCCTATATTACTACTATCACGTTATGATTATTTATAAAGTTTGTGGGTGTGTCATTAACAAAACAAAATGGCACTGTTTTGTGTTTTAACCCTTTGTCCAATAGATTCATCTTCAACACGCATTTACTCGATAATTTCCTGAAACATTCGCTTTCCTTCACCTTGTCCATCTTTTCATCTTTGGTTCTTTATGCCTTGTTGCCGTTAGGATGTTATGGGGGAAAAGAAAGTCCGTCAAATTCCACCCCCCCCCCTCTTTATGTTATTTAATGTTAAGCGACGTAATTTTGTTTGGAGATAAGAGTAAACTTTCTGACCTTTTATTTTTCGTGTTAAACAAGGATTATTCGGTGTTTTTTGTGTGTGTGTCCTGATGAAGACAAATGGCCGAAACGTTATATTTCGTTTCCCTAGTTTACTTCTATCTATTGACCTTTCGAGCCGTAACCGGCCCATAGGGCGTAGACCAAGATACACCTTCTCCTATATGGATTTTTTTGTTCTAGCAGTTTTCTTTTAAAGATATTTTATCAAATCTCGCCATCTGTCTCTGTTCTGTGCAAGCAGTTCTATCTCATTGAGGGAGCCGACTCCTGCTGCTCTTGCCTCTCTCATCAATGTTCTTCTCAGTGTCTCCCTGGGTCTTCCTCTTTTTCTTTTACCTGTTGTTTCCCATATGAGGGCTTGCTTTGCTATTCGGTTATTATCTCTTCTCATCACATGTCCAACGTATGACCATCGTCTTTTCTTTATTACTGAAGATATTAGTGGTTGATTGGCGATTTCTCTAATTTCCTCATTTGTTTTGAATTCGTTCCATGCTATACCAAGTATTTTCCTTAGACATTTATTTTCAAATGCGTTCAACTTTGTTTCTATATCTCTTGTTGTTTTCCAGCTTTCACACGCATACGTAAGGGTTGATAGTACATTTGATTTGAATAGCCTAAGTTTTGTGTTTGTGCTGATAAGTTTTGATTTCCACAACTTTTCAAGGCTTCTGAAAGACATTGCTGCTTTAGCTATTCTGATTTTAATTTCTTTGCTCGTATCCCCTTCTCGATCAATGTGACTTCCAAGATAGATAAAGTGATCGATCTCTTCTACTGGTTTGTTTTCCATGTATATCTAGTTTACTTGCCCAATACTATTTTAAGTTTGCTTTTTTCATATTTTTGTTTACTGATTGTAAGTGAAACTCTTTCTCTATGCATAAACTCATATGCTTATTATGCATTATTTTTTATGTAAATTTTTTCAACAAAAAGGTCTCCACTACTAGTGTTAGATAGCGGTTCATGTTATGTTGTCCCATGTGTTATGTTGTCCCATGTGTTATGTTGTCCCATGTTTATCAACAGGTGGTGACCGATTTTAGTTTTTTTTTTTTTAGACGTTCAGTGAATCTTTTAATTAGCCCACCAGCTGGTTTGCTTGTTCAGAGCTCGCTATGCGTATGATGTTTTGGGATGCGTTTGTCAAGTGATGCTCAAAAAGGTATACGTGGTTCTTTGGGACGAACTACATAGAAATGACTGAAACTTGACGTTACCAAGGACATATTTATTATCGTACATTTTTCTTCTGAACAATTTGCGAAGGTAACACTAGCAGAAATGGTTTATTTCTGTAGCCCGTTTTTCCCTACATGAACTGGCGTTTAATAACAGGTTAGTGAACACGAAGCAGCGATAAACTTTTACTTTCAGTATTGTGGTAAATAACTGTCAAGATGGAAAGTTGTGGAGAGACATGATCACCAACGCCAGCATGCACGGTACTTGATGATGATGATGATGCTGACTCTGGCAGAGAGCTGATTCTCTATCCATCATTTACTCTGTCGCGATGTCTTTGAAACGCAATGATGACTTCGGAAACTTTGGTTGACCTCAGTCAGAATCGACATATAACTATTAATGTTTAGAGCAGGCAGTGCGACCTATAGGCTATGAGTTACTGGAATGATTTAATCATGAAAACATGTTATGAAATATTAAAAGAACTAGCTCAATGGGTGCATCTAATACAGAAGCACGGTTGTTCGTAACTCGAAAGAGTATATATAACTCACACACTAGACCAACCTACATATTTACATATTATTTACAATGGAAATGGTTATGCGACACCAATATTAATGTTTGTTAACGTCCTTAAATGTTAATAAAAGCATGCAGTTAAAAGGTATCAATTATCATTATGGAAGGATAGAGACTCGTACAAAAAAAAGTTTATGTAAATGTTAATATTGATTTGACAAATAGCTGGTTATTATAAGTTATAAAGTTTAAATTTTCCGATATCCTAGATACTATATGTGGTGGAGACTTCTGTTGTAAACAAGAGACCTCTCGAGGTTAAAGGAAGCTAAGGAAGACAAACAAGGTAAGATCTTGAGCAACGGGATAAATTGATCAAGTAAATAGGACATATTGTTCTGATTAATAATTAGAGGTTACTGATTAAAAGAGTTGTTTACATTTCCTTCCATGCATGCAAGTATGTTTTTTTAATCATACTCGCCAGAAGCTTTAAGTTAGTTCTTGCAAATCGGTTGTTTAAATAAGTTCTAATCTGCCCCTCTCAGTCGTTCCATCCTACATTTACGAATTATTTAAAGAAAAAAACAATCATTAACACAAGCTGATCATATTTCCTTGGAAAGCAAGGGGGTTTTTGGGGTGGCAAAACAAGACAGACGGGTAGTAAAGTACCCCCGTCACGCCAAGCGGCGTATAGGGAAATATGGTGTTAGTGACCCTATATTTTACAGACCTTCAGCACATGATTTTTGGGGTAATGTGGTCGGTATTACGCCCGTGCTACTTTACTTTCCCAGGAAAAAATCGGTACCCATTTAAGGCTGGGTGAACCCGGAAGCCGTCGGTTGGGATCGAACCCTACCCCTTGTTCTTTGTAGTCCAGTTCACTAACCACTGAGCGGCTCCCTAAGATAGACGGGACTTATGTAATATTCTTTATTCATTGAAAATTAGGTCGGTTAAATATGTTTCTTCTTCTTCTACCTTTCAACTCCCTGTGGAGCAATGACCTTCAACAAACACTTTCCAAGTCGTTCTATTTCTTTCCATTCTTTTTAGACCATACCATGTCTTCCCCATATTCTTCATCTCTGCTTCAATCTGTCTTCTCCAAGAATATGTTGGTCTTAGTCTTTTTTCTTGGTGATTCCAAAAAAGGGTCTGTTGTGTAATACTTTCAGCTAACTTCCACTGTGTGTGTCCTATCCAGTGCCATCATCTTCGCTGTATCTCTTTATCTACAGGTATTCGACTGTTACTTTTCCATAATTCTATGTTAATGATTTTGACCTGCCATTTCCATCCTTTTATTCTGCGCAAGCGCCCATTACTGAAGGTCTATATCTTGATGATTGTCATTTATGTTGTTCTCCATGTTTCACAGCTATATAACAGGACTGACTTAACATTGGAGCTTACAATTTTTATTTTTGTATTTAACCTAATTTCTTTGAATTTCCATATGTTTCCCTGGACAATGTGTGCCTTTCTTGATATTTTGGTATCATTCTCTTTTCCTTAATCTTTATCTATATTACTGCCCAGATATATGTAAGATTGTACGTCTAGTAGAAGTATTTCTCCTATTGTTATTTGGTTATTGCAAACTACATTAATTCTCATAATTTTGATCTTATCTTTATTTATTTTCAGCCCCAGTTTTTGTGATCTCTCATCAAGTATGCTCATTTTATCTTGCATCTGTTGATGGTTGTTTGATAGGAGAGCTATATCTAGAGCAAAGTCTAAGTCATTCAGTTGCTTGGTCAGTGTCCACTGGATTCCATTTCTGTTGTGGGGATTCCGTAATGACTCAATAACTTCCAAAGCGTTCATCTGTCTAAACTGTTAAATGTCTTATCCTAATCAATGAATCCGATATAAAGTAGGGACCGTAGTTCTAAGCTTTGTTCAAATATTATACTTAAGGTAGTTATTTGATCATAGCATAATTTGTTTTTTTCCTAAAACCTGCTTGTTCCTATCTCAAATGTTTCTCTATGGCCTCTTTTATCTACCCAGATTGATTCTGCTCAGTATTTTTCCTGGCACTGATAGTAGCACAATTCCCATATAATTTGTGTATATATAGATACACACTATATATATATATATATATATATATATATATATATATATATACACTCATGTAAACTTCCCGTCTTTTGTAGTTTGATCATATAACCTTCTTACGAATCTTTAGATATTTCTTCCCTTTCCCATATTTTATCTAGTAGATTATGTAACATTTTGGTAGAGGTGTTAATATCTCGTTGGCGGCGTCTGAGGGAATTTCATCTTGTTCTGTGGCTTTACCATTTTTTTAATAGCTTGATGGCTTTCATTATTTCTTCCTTGATTGGCTTTCCGCAGTTAACGTGTAGCTCTACTTCTGCTGGTATACAACTGGAGGGTTATTTGGGCTGGGTCTGTTCAGGAGTTCTTTAAAGTGTGCTCCATCTCTTCATTTTTTCCTAATATTACTACGCCGATTTCCTTTCTTATATTTAATAAAGGCATTGAGCTGTGTGTATGTTTCGCTTAATTTCTTTGTGCTGCTGTACAGTTTGTGCATGTTTCATTTATTTGCCGCTTCCTTTGCCTCTAGCTAGTTCATCTATATATATTTCCTTTTATCCCCTTTAATATATCTTCTCACTTCTTTGTTCATCTCTGTATAACTTTCCTGTGTCTTTGCTTTAGTACTTCTTCTTTTGCTTTTATTTGTATCTAATTTCTTATTCTTTTTTCCTTAATTTTCTCCAGGATCTATGCTTTATCCATGCCTTATTCAGGCGTTTTCATTTCTTCAGGGTTTCATCACATGTCTCTTTCCATAAATCTTTTAACTGTTTCCAATGATCTTCAATATTTATTGCATTTTCTAGTTGTTGGAGGGTTTGGTATTTGTTTGATACTTTGAATGCCAATTTATTTTCAATTCCGTGTTTTTTTTTTTAAACCCTTCATTGAAATACTTTCTACCCTTATTCGTTATAGTATGTCTTTTCAGTTTCAATTTAAGTTTGGCTAGCAGAAGATGATGATCTGAAGCCACATCTGCTCCTCTAATTGCTTTTACATCATGTAAGATTGGCTTAAACTTATTATTAATACATATGTGGTCAATTTGATTCTCCATTCTATGATCAGGTAACATCCACGCAGCTTTATGTATTCTTTTATGTTGAAATATTGTTCCTCCTAGGCTCATTTGATTTAGAGCACAGAAATTCACAAATATCTCTCCATTCTCATTAATTTCTCCAAATCTATGTTTTCCCATTATCTATTCGAAGCCTCTGTTGTCTGATCCTACTTTTGCGTTTAGATCTCCCATCAAGATTATAATATTTTTGGCTCGTCTTCTATCCATCTGACATTGCAACTATTTATAGAATTCATCTTTAACTAAATCTTCCTTATCATTGTTTGGTCCATATCATTGGATAATGTTCATGTTTATACTTATTTTGTTTATTGTAGTTTTAAATGTTTATCTTATGAGTCTTGGTCCTACTGCTTCCCATTCTATCGGCGTTTTCTGTGCTTCTTTTGATAACATTATAGCCACCACTTCACTATGTTGTGCTCCAGGTTCCTGGTGTCCTCATGATAAAATAATCGTTCCTGTGTTTAGTTGTATCCTTTCTGTTCCTAACCATATTGCTTCGCACATTCCTAGAATATCTATTTTGTAGTTTGCCATTTTTGCTGCCACTTGTGCAACTTTTCCTTGCACACTTATAGTAAGTACATTCCCAGGTGTCAACTCTAGAGGATTTCCTTGCAAACAAATGCTGAGTCGGAACCCAGACTCATTGAGGCTTTCTCCGAATTACGTCATATATCACTTAGACAAAGAACCCTTATCTTTCCTGGATGGCGGAATTATTTTTTTTCTTTTCTATGACTAGTCCATGTTTGTGAAGTTTTTGCGCATTTTTTTTTTTTTATAGCAGAGGATATCCAGTTCCACGCCCAACACTCTTTAGTCACCTCTTACGAGCATGCCTGGTAGGGAACAGCGCTACAATTGTTTACTTCCCTTTCGGGCCTCAACAGTGTAGGGACAATTAAAAATATGTATAATGATATAAAAATGATAAACGCATTGAAATTATTATGATTCTTCAGTGATATCACACATACAAAACATTTGAAAATGTCCAGGTGGACTATATTTCACCACGATCCTACCATGTAACTTCCCCAATGAAGTAATTTTACGCAGCAAATGTCAGTCAACACATGTTTAAAACACATATTTATGCCGGATGATTCCACTGGCACGGGCGGTTGAGCAATTATGGATTTTAATTCGTTTGCAGTGATACCGAGGCCTTCCATAACCAATAACCAATAACCAATATTTAAAAAAGCGTAAAAAAACACGAGTTAAAACTTTTTTTTTTCATATTAAACGGCGTTTCATTAAAAGCGGGACATGAGCTGATATTGTTATAAACAAATTGGACAAAACTAAAAAGAAGTCATTCTCACTATAACTTTGGTCGGACGCAGTGTGATTTCCATCGAGACGAAAACTTCACTTGCTGCAATATTATCGCTTTCATGGTCATTGTTACTGTCAGTCACGTTTCACCATAATTGAATGCATGTTTCCAAAACTGAAGCCAAAGTATTAATAGAAACCGTTACGTTTCTGGCAGCGTAGATGTTGGTTGATGTCTCTTCTGTCTCTATGAGTGACGGGATAAAATGGACAAAACATTGTTGATATATTACTTTTGTTTCATCACTACACAGCTTGTCCATTTTCATACATTTGAATTCTTTGTATAACAGCTTTACATGAGAAAGATGTTAAAGAAACCTATACAGTATAAGTAAAGAACACATATCAGAAGCTGCTAGAAGAAGGGATTGGGCAGTACAGAAGAGAAAATCCTGAAGAAAAAGTCACAACCAAATGGCAATGCATAAAAAACAGCATACAATAATTTTGTGACACCTTACCCAAAAAGGAAAATAACAAAAACACAAATTGATAACTGACAACATCTTAGAAAAAATGGAAGAAAGAAGACAAGCCAGATACAAGGAAATTGATAATGAAATGCGCAAAAAGGCAAAAGAAGACTGACTCAACCAAAGATGTCTAGACGACGAAACTATGGAAAGTTAACAAAATTTAAGAGGGACACACACAGAAATAAAGACAATGACTAATAAAGAGAAAAAAGTTGCAGGAAGTGTTGTATTGCAAACAAAGAGGGAAGAATGCTAACAGACAGCACAGATATAATCGATAGATGGCAGGAATATATAACAGAATTATTTCATGACAAAAGGGACAAAACACCATTTATTAAATGTACGTCCAGCGATAAAATCCTGAAATTTGAAGTAGAAAAAGCTATAAAACAATGAAAAAGGGAAAAGCAGCAGGTCCTGGCAATATACAAATAGAGATGATACACGCACTAGAAGATTTTGGCATTGAAGTGATCACAGACATATGGAATGAAATATACCATACAGGATACATACCAAATGAACTAAAAACATAAACTTTCATTGCATTACCTAAAGTAAGGACAAGGATAAAAAGAATGGTGCAGTTGAATGCACTGATTTTAGAACACTAAACCTAATGAGTCTGGTAGCACACATTTTACTAAAAGTTATACAGGGAAGGATTCAGAATAAAATCAACACTGAATTAGATGAGCAGAAATTTGGATTCAGGAAAAAACAGTGGGATTAAAGAAGCATTCAGCATGAAGACATTGGTTGAAAAGTACACATAAGTAAACAAACCAATATAAGCCTGCCTCATAGACTTCACCAAAGCTTTTGATAGAATACACCATAATCAACTTATAGAATGCCTAAAAGATATAAATCTGGACGATACAGACATACGAATAATATGTAATTTGTACTGGGAGCAAACAACAATAATAAAATATAGCAAGGAAAATTCAATACCCATTGATATAAAAAGAGGAGTAAGACAAGGATGCATCCTAACACCAAGCTTGTTCAATTTATACACCAAGCCAATCTTTAAAAACATCACAGAGATGCCAGGCCTAAACATTAATGGAAAGATAATCAATAACCTAAGATATGCTGATGATACTGTACTACTAGCAGAAAATCCTAAAGATCTACAACAATTACTAAATGTAATAAACATGATAAGAAAAAAAATGGACTAGAAATGAATATCAAAAAAGACTAAAACTATGATCATAAACAAAGAAAATTATCAAGATCTACAAATAAATATCAAAGTTGAAGGAATACATCTGGAGACAGTTCAGCAGCTACCTGGGGCATACTATAACCAGTGATGTAAAATGTACAACTGAAATAAACAAGAGAATAGGTATGGCAAAAAGTAATTTTAATGCCATGAAAAATATACTAACATCAAAACAAATAACACCTGGGCTAAAACTAAGAATAGCAAAATGTTACATCTTCTCAATATTCCTCTATGGTGCAGAAACGTGGACATTAGACAAGAAAACAGAACAGAAAATTGAAGCCTTTGAAATGTGGATTTATAGAAGAATAGGTAGAATTGGATGGAAAGAAAAGAAAACAAACGATGAAATTTTGAAACAACTAAAAATGGAAAGAGAAATACTAAACACAATTAGAACAAGACAAATGAAATGTTTGTGGCATGTTAAAAGACACAACAGCCTACTAAAAGTAATATTGGAAGGGAAAATGCAAGGTAAAAGAAGTAGAGGCTGACCAAGACTAACATGAACGAGTAACATCAAAAGATGGACAAGTCAACCTATGACAACCTGCACCATCAAAGCAAATTGTTCACAGTTCGTTAACCTTCGCTGTAGATAAAGTCGATGGCGTCGTTTCAGACGTTGGTAGCTAAGGACCTAACTTGTGCAAACGGATGGCATTGGCAAGGATCATTTTGAATCTATGAAGTGGGCTCATTGTGTGTTTAACTCAAAAGCATATGTGCTTTTTAACCAAAGACCTTTTTTTGGGGACTCAATGAAGGTATCCCCGATGGAAGAATAAATTGTACTATTAGTCCCATAAATGATTCGCTTCCAGAGGTTTATGATGTAAACAAAGCAGTTTTGTCATTGCAAGTGAATAATGTCCACACCTATAATTGGTCAGGATTGTGTAGCAGCAGCAGCTTTATAGCGAACACAGAAAACATCACAGGATTGTGCTGTTCTGAAACAGCTATGCCATGCTACCCTAGAATTGCCTTTAATGGGATTACTGTGACCACAAACCACTCTCCATGTGTGTGCCACATATTTACACCCCAAAAAGAAATACTGAATATAACAACATCATGTGCCGTCTGTGATATTAATGACCACAGACCAGGAGCCTCCAGTATGATTGATACAACTGTTGCACCAAGCATTTCATCAGCAGAGCCATATCTATGGAATGTTAATCTGACATTGTTCTTGAATGATGTCCAAGTTAATGAGACATCAGAATCGTGTGGCGGCAGCTACAAGAAGGGAGCGAAGAATATCACGTTCTGCTGCTATAAAGGAGACTTGCCTTGCTATCCCAGAATTGCCTTAAATGGGATCACTGTAGTTGAAAACTTCTCCTCTTGTGTAAACTACACATTCACATCTAAGAGTGAATCAGTGAAGGTCACAAAATCATATTCTCTCTGTGGTTTTACTAACTACAGGTCATGTGGCTTCTGTTGGATTGGAAATGATAACTTACCACCACTGTGTGTCTATATGTTTGGAATTGGAGTCATCAATGACGGCCTAACATCATCAAGTGCTATGACGATCATCATTTTCGGGAGGACGTGAACTCCCATGGTATATGGTGGATAGGCGGCAGGAACCATTGAAGGCTATGTCTGAAAAGTGTTCCTTCTTGCAGTTTCCTCATATTCCAAGTCCGGCTTGCTGCAGGAGCTACTGGGTTAAGTGCTCTGTGCACACCGTGAGCTGTGTGTCTCATCCGTTTTGATCCTGCTTCGAAATCCCGCTTGTTTACGATGAATGATGATATGGTATGACAGGGAACAGTTGGCTGTGTTCACTTTCTGCGCGGTTTCGCCTTATGTCTTTTGGCGTGTGCTGAGACTGCTACGATGGGGACTACAGTTACCTTTCTTTGTTTGGGAGATGAGTTAGTAATACGGATGATTCCACTGGCACGGGTGGTTGAGTAATTATGGATTTTAATTCGTTTGCTGTGATACCGAGGCCTTCCATAACCAATAACCAATAACCATCAAAGCAAAAGACTGAGTAGAATGGCGCTCCATGGTAGCCAACCTTCGATGCGGAGACGGCAATCAGTGATGATGATGATGAATTCTTTGTGAAGAAGATCATTGAAATTGTAGCGTCACCTCTTTGGTATTGCACGAAGAGATTTAAACACTTGACAAATAAGACTTAAATTTTAGTTTTATGTTTAATGTAGGTAGGGTTTTTGTTAAAATCGGAGCGAAAATGGACATTTTTACCAATTAAAAACGGAACAGAAAACATTTTTAATATAACGACTGACAGGACAGCCGAGAAATTTGACAAAAGCTGTACTGACCCGTTCAAAACAGAACGAATAGGCAACCTCATAAACCACTGCCATACCCGTGAACATCATTGGTTATATTCACAACAAGAGAAGTGGTCCTTGTTGCAGTTTCCTCATATTCCATGTCCGGCTTGTTGCAGGAACTACTGAGTTATGTGCTCTGTGCACACCGTGACTGTGTGTCTCATACGTTTTGATCATGTTTCGATATTCCAATTGTTTACAATGAATGATGATATCGTATGACAGGGAACAGTTGGCTGTGTTCACTTTCTGCGCGGTTTCGCCTTATATCTTTTGGAGTGTGCTGAGACGGCTACGACGGGGACTATAGTTACCTTTATTTATTTTGGAGATGAGATATTAATTCGGATGATTATGCTGGCACGGGCGGTTGAGCAATTATGGATTTTTAATTCGTTTGCAGTGATACCAGGACTTTCCATAACCAAATAACCAACTAATGTAATAATCAAAGTGTTGCTAAGGTTTGATTGTATCGAAAGTATGGCGCGCCCTTTTATTACCAAGAAGTAGTTATGAAAATAGTAATAGTCACTACCAAGGTTTCATTTTTTCAGCTTGACGTGTTCCATCAGTAAACTTTTGAAACTTTGAGTCACGAGGTTTATGTCATTGAAAGCTAGAATTGTAAGCACTCTACATTGTCCTGTCGTGGTCGTTGACAACTGTAACACCAGATGTCTGCTATACAAAGATTGTTTTGTTTTATTGGGTGCGATGGTTATAAAGTAAAGGTTGTACGCCTTGTTGCTTGCTAGGTGTATGAGGAATAGAGTGTTCATCATCATGTGCCATACCGGTTGACGTAGGCGATCATGTCCTTCCACAATCTTCTATCCACCGTGTATAGTATCCATTCTGTTGTTGACTGTTTTCCATGTCACGACACTAAGCTATCCAGTATTTTCTCTCGTTGTCGTCTGCGATCTCTCTTTCCCTGTATTTTGCCAGTTGCAACCACATATTCCAGCTTTCCTCTTCTCATGATGTGCCGAATAATGTTGATTGTTTCTTTCTGATGTTTTTTAGAGCTCCCTTTTTGTGTTGGCCTCTTTGAGAATGTCTTCATTGGTCTTTTTAGCTATCCAGGGAACTTTCAACATTCTTAAAAGAAAATCCCATCTTCTTGGCCTCTAATCATCTTTTCATTTGTTTGTTTACTGTCCATGATTCGCTTCCATATGTCAGAATTAGCTATATATAGCACCAATGATCTCTCTTTCTCACTTCTATTGACATATTCGTGTTGCATAAGGTTTTTTTTTTTCATTTTCTGAAATGCTATTTTAGCCTGAACTATACAGCTTTTTATTTCTGTGATTCACCTGTGATGTTATTATTGTGCCCAAGTATTTGAAACGTTGCACTTGTTTGAGATTTATCCTGTTTATTTTTATGCTGCATGATGACGATGATTGTTTCTTCGATATGACCATTACTATTGTTTTCTTACTATTCAGACTGAGACCTTTCTTGTTGCTTTCTTTTACTACTATGTTTATCATTTCTTGTAGTTCATTCTCTGTCTCTGATATTAAGACTGTCATCAGCATATCGCAAATTATTTATGCTGTGACCGTTGACTTCAATTCCTTTTATATTCCTTTTCTTCTAATTGTGTTAGAGATTATAGTTTTCCATTACCACGGCATATTGTTGGGTGATGTGCTCGACATCATGCAAGGCCACATTTCATCATCATCATCATGTGCTATACCTGTTGGCGTAGGCGATCATGTCGTTCCACAATCTTCAATCTACAGTGCATCGTACCAGTTCTGTTGTTGACTGTTTGCCATGTCACGACACCAAGTTATCTAGTATTTTCTATCTTTGTCGTCCGCGATTTCTCTTTCCATGTATTTTGCCAGTTGTTACCAAGTATTCCAACTTTCATCTTCTCATGATGTGCCCGAAACATGTTGATTGTTTCTTTCTGATGTTTTTTAGAGCTCTCTTTTTGTGTTGGCCTCTTTGAGAATTTCCTCATTGGTCTTTTTAGCTGTGCAGGGAACTTTCAACATTCTTCTGAGAAATCCAGCCTTTACTTCACAGAAAAATCTCTGGTACTTATTTTTAAAGGCGGGGGAACCTCTGCGCCTTCTCGGTTCGAAACAAATCCGCCACTTCTGAGAATCGAATTCAGACCCTTTTGGATGTGGTAACTGAGTTTCGGCAAGCTTTCCTGTTGACAAAATAAAAGAAGAAAACATGAATTAGTTCGGGTAAACATTTGAAAATAAAATAACACAGGACATGATTATTAATGTGAGTTCCAATAAAACTGGCAGTCAGTGGAAGAGTGTGACAACTTTATAAGTATTTTATATCTCATACAAATATTAGTGCTATTACTGATATACAGGACAAGGTAACATCACAATGGACACATCCTTTAACAAAGTCTCTTTTTTGTGGACAAGAAACACCTACATTACCCAGACGTACATAAAGCTTATGATTTTGTGTGTGCTTGCTGTAAATGGAGAACAAATGAGAATAATAATTGTTAACAGAAGAAAAAAAGACATTTTAATATTAAGTTGTTATGGTTTTACTATATAATTAACTTTAATAGTGATCTCTAATAGTTTACTTGTCAACTGTACATGTCTGTTTACTATACGTATGACATATGCAGAATTCTTTCCTAGCTATTCGTTCTCTAACTGTGCTGTACAGTTCGTGTGTGTACATTATATGTTTAGACAATGTGGTAATTTCCTAGTTTGATCAGATATATTATTTCAGTTTGGAAGAGTGATGTCCCCTAAAATATGTCTGCCAAAATACAGTGGTTCTACTCATTCTTGGCGTTGGGGGTCATTACGCTGGCATGTGTCACTCACACTGGCGTTTGGGTCAGCGTGGCGTTCGGGTCAGCGTCTGCGTCCAAATCGAGATGTTAATTAATAATTGGCTGAACCCCTATCCTTTCTTATGCTTCTTCTTACTAATTATCCGCCTATATATATAGGCTAGTTTGTCTAATATTTAAAAACCAGCTAAGCAGTTCTAAATTACGGCGATTGGTAATCAACCGCACAATTCCCTTCGATCAGAAGATCATAATTAGGCCGAGTGGCGTCGTTTTTGTCACGCGTTATAATATATTTATAAATATTTAACACTAAAGCTAAACCTAACCCCTGGACCCAACGCCCAATCAACAGATACTCCGAAATGATTACATGCCAGCGTAATGACCCCAACGCCAAGAATGCGTAGAACCACTGTATTTTGGCAGACATATTTTAGGGGACATCACTCTTCCAACTGAAATAATATATCTGATCAAACTAGGAAATTACCCAATGTATGTATAATTTATGCGGTATCCATAGGAACTATTGCTACACCGTGTGCTCACAGCTAACTATAGATTTACACTAGTTGGCTGTGGTGTGTCCTAGTACTAATTAAGTGGTATATAGTGGGAGATATGTACGGTAAGTATTATGCTCTGGATAAAAATTTATGAGACGTAATGATAAATAATAAGCTACTGGTTGCGCCCCATCATTCTGAATATTTGCATTCTGGGAAATTATATATTTATCATGTATACTTTGTTGAAGTGAGGATAATCGTTTAGCCAGTTCTCATACTCTGTTCCTCATCTCTCACTTTGTAGTGTTATCTGATTGTCAACAGAAAGGGTCGACAGTCAGAATGTCAAGTAAAAACAAAGGATGCTTCAGTCGACTTTGTTTCTGTGACAACGACGACAACAGTAACGGTTACCATCGACTTGATCATACAAATGAGACTCAGGACAATTTGAAGACGATGATGGTCAAAGTCGAGGAAAACGACGACAACGACTACTTCCAGCCCATCGATTCTTACCAAAGACAATCTGGCAAATCTTCCAGTAGGGCAAAGAATAGCCAACATCGATCGAAAGTTGGTGACAAACAACATCGAAGGAAGGTAAGATTTCTTCGAAGCGAAACAAAACAAAAAGAGTTAAAATATGATTTGTGAACAATATTTAATTTGCCAAACAGATACTTAACAGCTAACCTAAATGTTAAAGAACTGCATCTATTGCCTAACAGCTAACCTAAATGTTGAAGCACTGCGTCTATTGCCTAACAGCTAACATAAATGTTGAAGCACTGCGTCTATTCCTAACAGCTAACCTAAATGTTGAAGCACTGCAGCATCTATTTCTAACAACTAACATAAATGTTGAAGCACTGCGTCTATTCCTAACAGCTAACCTAAATGTTGAAGCACTGCAGCATCTATTTCTAACAACTAACATAAATGTTGAAGAACTGCGTCTATTCCTAACAGTTAACATAAATGTTGAAGAACTGCATCTATTCCTAACAGCTAACCTAAATGTTGAAGCACTGCAGCATCTATTTCTAACAACTAACATAAATGTTGAAGCACTGCGTCTATTCCTAACAGCTAACCTAAATGTTGAAGCACTGCAGCATCTATTTCTAACAACTAACCTAAATGTTGAAGCACTGCGTCTATTCCTAACAGCTAACCTAAATGTTGAAGCACTGCAGCATCTATTTCTAACAACTAACATAAATGTTGAAGAACTGCGTCTATTCCTAACAGCTAACATAAATGTTGAAGAACTGCATCTATTCCTAACAGCTAACCTAAATGTTGAAGCACTGCAGCATCTATTTCTAACAACTAACATAAATGTTGAAGAACTGCGTCTATTCCTAACAGTTAACATAAATGTTGAAGAACTGCATCTATTCCTAACAGCTAACCTAAATGTTGAAGCACTGCAGCATCTATTTCTAACAACTAACATAAATGTTGAAGCACTGCGTCTATTCCTAACAGCTAACATAAATGTTGAAGGACTGCATCTATTCCAAACAGCTAACCTAAATGTTGAAGAACTGCATCTATTCCTAACAGCTAACCTAAATGTTGAAGCACTGCAACATCAGTAGTATACCAGGAAGGATTTGGATATCATTTAGGCGTAAATTAACAAAGATATATAGCAGGCGCATTTCGCGCGAAATGTACACGAGAGACAAGGGGAGTTAATCGGTCGTGCGGTCGACGTGACCCCTCGTGCGGCGTGACCCCTCGTGCGGCGGGCGCCGGATCGCGCGGGTGCCTGGTGACCTCGGGGCGGATCGCGTGTCGGCGGGTGACCCCTTCAGATTAGCTCGAGTGGTTCGGACAGCGTGCTATCGGATCGGGGATTATCTCGGTTCGGTGGGACGCTATCGCGCCAGGTAGACGTTAGAAAATATTTATAGCTATGTAGTTGGGTGTCTGCTTAGCGTTGTACCATAAATAAAGCATAAGGGTGAAACAGTTATAGATTACTGGTTAGTCTAAGCTGGTAGTGTAAATATGTTCCTCGGTGTTAGTGGTTCGCTATCTCTCTCTCTCTCTCCATCGCTGTCGCTTTCGCTCTCGATCATTCTCTCTCGTTCTCTCTCCCTCTCCATCTCTCTCTCTCTCTCTTGCTATCTCTCTCTTTCACTAAACTTCTCTCTCACTCCTAGACGTCTCTCCTACCACACCAGCTTTCATCCTCTCTCTCTCTCTCTCTCTCTCTCTCTCTCCTAAAATTCCACCCTCCATCGTACATTTAGCTTCCGTCCTAGACTTCCCTCCATTGTAACACTTACTCATTCTCTCCATTTAAACCCATTAGCTCTACTTAGCCCCCCTAAATCTCCCTCTCTCTCTCTCTCTCTCTCTCTCTACTATTCCAGCCTAGATTTCCCTCCATTGAAACACTAACTAATTCTCTCCATTTATCCCTATCGTCGCGCCTTCCTTCTCTCTCTCTCTCTCTCTCTCTTTCTCCCCTATCCTCTCTTAGACTTCTAACCTATCACTCCACCCTCCGCCTCTCCCTTTAGCTCCCCCGCCCTCCCTCATATTTTTAGCGTCCCTCCTATTGTAACACTTGATTATTCTCACCATTTATACCTAGCATCTCGCCTTCTTTCTCATATGCTTCTCTCTCTCTCGCTCTCTCTTTTCTAACCCCTACTAGACTTCTCTCCTACCATTCCACCTTTCTTCCTCTCTCTCTCTCTCTTTACCTCGCCTAGCGTTCCGCCTTCATTCGTATTTTTACCTTACCGCCAGTGTAACACATTAATAACATTGAATATCAATTACAAAAAGACTTGAAATATCTACTTTTTAAAGAACCAATAAGATAAACATATGAAACACGAAGGAATAATACACTCGACAAGGCTTAACATACGTACTTTATACACATCACCATTAACACAACTGAAATTCCTTTAATGATAACCTATCACATCGTTATGAGCTAAGAGAAAAACAGAAAAAAAATTCAACTTACACCGTAAAATATTCCACTACAACACAGACCGCTAGACTGAACAGTACTATGAAAATAAACGTCCGTGAATCAAGCGCGCTTATAACACGAAGTCTCACATCCGACTAGTTTAAATATAATCTGGTAAATAAAAGTTGGACGACACTATTCCACCCTCGACTAACATCTAGGTTAACCAATCAGAGAAGAAGATTTCTATCGGACACCCATCAACGAAATGACTGACCTCTGGATTAACTAATCAGAGAAGAGGATTACTGTTATCGTGATAACTGACCTCATTTTCAACTTGAAGTGCTGTCGAGTCTGATGCATGGGTTACTTTAAATCGATTCGGCCCCTGATACAATCCACCTAGCGGGTCAATGGTGGGGGGAAATAATACAAGTGGCGGGTTACTTGAACGCGTTTTGACCCCTGATGCAATACCAGGAGTTCCATGACAGTTATAAATAGTTGGATACAACGAGCAGGAAGTTATATTCAAGGTCCAAAATGTTAGACCAAATCACTAAGATTTTACCGCCAGAACACACAAATTTAGGCTCATATTCAAAAAGTCGACCTTAAAACCATACAAATCTACTCCCATACCCATAAAAGTTAGACACATCAAACAGATAATTACTTCCAAACTCCAAAAAGTTAGACCAAATCACGCCTCGATCGTTCTCTAACATTGCGGAACTTGTGCCCCTCATATGCTTTTTCAAAAGTTGTCTTTGTCAATTCAAAAGCTGTCTTTGTCAATTCAAAAGTTGTCGTTGGCAATTCAAAAGTTGTCTTCGTCAATTTAAAAGTCGTCATCTGTACGGCAGAAAACAAGGCGGGAATGTCAGAAACCAAGGAGGGAAGGTCAAAAACCAAAGAGGGAAGGTCAAAAACCAAAGAGGGAAGGTCAGAAACCTAGGAGGCAAGGTCAGAAACCTAGGAGGCAAGGTCAGAAACCTAGGAGGCAAGGGCAGAAACCAAAAGGCAAGGGCAGAAAAATAGGAGGCAATGGCAGAAACCTAAGAGGCAAGGGCAGAAACCTAAGAGGCAAAGACAGAAACCTAGGAGGCAAGGTCAGAAACCAAGGAGGGAAGGTCAGAAACCAAAGAGGGAAGGTCAGAAACCTAGGAGGCAAGGTCAGAAACCTAGGAGGCAAGGTCAGAAACCTAGGAGGCAAGAGCAGAAACCAAAGAGGCAAGGTCAGAAACCTAGGAGGCAAGGACAGAAAACTAGGAAGCAAAGGCTGAAAACAAGGAGGGAAGGTCAGAAATCTAGGAAGCTGTGTTAGAAAACAAGGAGGGAAGGTCAGAAACCAAAGAGGGAAGGTCAGAAACCTAGGAGGCAAGGTCAGAAACCTACAAGGCAAGGTCAGAAACCTAGGAGGCAAGGTCAGAAACCTACAAG
The DNA here is from genome assembly GCA_032433765.1 of Megaustenia siamemsis. Classification (NCBI taxonomy): domain Eukaryota; kingdom Metazoa; phylum Mollusca; class Gastropoda; order Stylommatophora; family Ariophantidae; genus Megaustenia; species Megaustenia siamemsis. The sequence continues at coordinate 35,277,471 of JAVIAB010000124.1, forward strand.
GCAAGGGCAGAAACCTAGGAGGCAAGGGCAGAAACCTAGGAGGCAAGGGCAGAAACCTAGGAGGCAAGGGCAGAAACCTAGGAGGCAAGGACAGAAACCTAGGAGGCAAGGGCAGAAACCTAGGAGGCAAGGGCAGAAACCTAAGAGGCAAGGGCAGAAACCTAAGAGGCAAAGACAGAAACCTAGGAGGCAAGGTTAGAAACCTAGGAGGCAAGAGCAGAAACCTAGGAAGCAAAGGCTGAAAAACACTCGTACTGACTAAGGCTTCCAAGGTGTATTTGATTGTCTCCCTATTTTTATCTGCATAACCTAATATATCACTTTCATTTAATCTATCGATAAACGTTTCAAAGTCATTTCTGTTGTTAACTAACAAGGGTTTGTCTAACCCTGTCGCGTTATTTGAGCTTGCGTGAAAGTAACGCAGCCCCTGTGTCTCTCTGTGTCTTAAAACTAGATGATCACTATAATTTTAGGTTACACAAATAACACGTGGATATTAAACAACCAACTTATCGAAATTATGAGTTTACCCCCTGACCATTTTTTAGTGATACGCCCATAAAATCGGTAAAAATCGTAAATTTTCACTCTAGGCATACCCCAAACTTTATTTTAGACACCCCATTGCAAAAATTTACATTAAAAACCACTTTTAGGATTTTACCCCCTTATCATTTTTTGAGGGTTACGTCCATGGAATAGATAAAAAGCGTTAATTTAGCACGCAGGCATACCCCAAACTTTATTTTAGACATCCCCACACCAAAAATTAACTTAAAAATCACTTTTGAAATTGTTACCCCCCTTACCATTTTTGAGGGTTACGCCCCTGAAATCGATAAAAATCGTAAATTTAGCACGTAGGCTTACCTAAAACTTTATTTTAGACATCCCCACACCAAAAATTTACTTAAAAATCACTTTTGAAATTGTTACCCCCTGACCATTTTTGAGGGTTACGCCCCTGAAATCGATAAAAATCGTAAATTTAGCACGTAGGCTTACCTAAAACTTTATTTTAGACATCCCCATACCAAAAATTTACTTAAAAATCACTTTTGAAATTGTAACCCCCCTTACCATTTTTGAGGGTTACGCCCCTGAAATCGATAAAAAATTGAAATATAACCTCAAGTCATACCCCAAACATAATATTGGACACCCCTACATATCAAACTCCATCAAAAAATCAACAAAAAACTAGTAGTGGCTCGTGGGTTTTTGAGCCGTTCATACTACGCAGATGTATGGTGCAGCACGTACTGTATCGTGCTGCATCACTGCACCGAATCGTAGCTCAAAACCCCCTAGAGCTAATCTGAAGGGGTCACTCGCCGACACGCGATCCGCCCCGAGGTCACCAGGCACCCGCGCGATCCGGCGCCCGCCGCACGAGGGGTCACGCCGCACGAGGGGTCACGTCGACCGCACGACCGATTAACTCCCCTTGTCTCTCGTGTACATTTCGCGCGAAATGCGCCTGCTATATATCTTTGTTAATTTACGCCTAAATTAAATAAAATAAAGTTATGAAGCAAGTGAAATCTTCAGACATCTTGATTGTAATGGGTGACATGAACGCTAAAGTAGGAAAAGGTAGATAGATATAAGACAATTATAGGAAATCATGGTTTAGGAAAAAGAAATGACAGAGGAGAAAGATTAATACAATTCTGTGAAGAAAACAGGCTGATAATATGTAACACCTACTTTGAGCAAGAGAAAAGGAAACTATACACATGGAAAAGCCCTGGAGATAGGAAGAGGAATCAAATAGATTACATAATGATAAAAGAAAGGTTCCGTAACAGCGTAAAGAAAGCCAAAACCTACCCAGGAGCAGATATTAATTCTGATCACAATCCTGTAATGATTAAAATGAAAATCAAACTAAAGAGAAACAAGCAAAAATCTGATTCATCAAAAAACCCACTCGACATAACAGCTTTAAATCAAAAAGATATTAAAGATACCTATACAATACAAGTAAAGAACACATACCAGAAGCTGCTAGAAGAAGGAATTGAACAATACAGAAGAGAAAATCCTGATGAAAAAGTAACAACCAAATGGCAATGCATAAAGAAAAGCATACAAAAAGCCTGCGACACCTTACCCAAAAGAGAAAAGAACAAAAAACAAAAATGGATAACTAACACCATCTTAGAAAAAATGGAAGAAAGGAGACAAGCGAAGAACACTGCCCAATACAATAAAATAGATAATGAAATACGCAAAATGTGCAAAAAGGCAAAAGAAGACTGGCTCAGCCAAAAATGTAGAGAAATAGAAACTATGGAAAGCAAACAAGACCTAAGAGGAATGCACACAGAAATAAAGAGAATGACTAATAAAAATAAAAAAGCCACAGAAGGTGAATGCATTGCAGACAAAAAAGGAAAAATGCTAACAGACAATAAGGATATCATAGATAGATGGCAGGAATATATAACAGAATTATTTCATGATCAAAGGGACAAGAAACCAGTTATAAAATGTACATCAGGCTATAAAATCTTAAAATCTGAGGTGGAAAAAGCTATAAAAACAATGAAAAGGGGAAAAGCAGCAGGACCTGAAAGCATACAGATAGAGATGATACAGGCACTTGAAGATTTTGGCATTGAAGTGATTACAGACATATGCAACGACATATACAACACAGGATACATACCAAATGAACTAAAAACATCAACTTTCATTGCATTGCCTAAAAAGAATGGTGCAGTTGAATGCAGTGACTTTAGAACAATAAGCCTAATGAGCCATGTTACAAAAATCTTGCTAAAAGTTATACAAGGAAGGATTCAGAATAAAATCAATACTGAATTAGATGAGCAGCAATTTGGATTTAGGAAAATAGCGGGACAAAAGAAGCCATATTCTGCATGAGAACATTAATCGAAAAATACACAGAAGTAAACAAACCAATATATGCCTGCTTCATAGACTACACCAAAGCTTTTGATAGAGTACACCACAAACAACTTATAGAATGCCTGAAAGAGATACATCTAGATGACATGGATATACGACTAATATGCAATCTATACTGGGAGCAAACAGCAATAATAACATATAACAAAGAGTTCTCTACACCCATTGATATAAAAAGAGGAGTAAGACAAGGATGCATCCTATCACCAAGCTTGTTCAATCTATACACTGAGCAAATCTTTAAAAACATCATAGAGATGCCAGGCCTACAAATTAATGGAAAGATAATCAATAACCTAAGATATGCTGACGATACTGTACTACTAGCAGAAAATCCTAAAGACCTACAACAATTACTTAATGAAATAAACACGACAAGCAAAAAATATGGACTAGATATGAATATCAAAAAGACTAAAACTATGATCATAAACAAAGAAAATACTCAAAACCCACAAGTGGATATCAAAATTGAAGGAATAGACCTTGAGACAGTTCAGAACTATAACTACCTTGGACATACTATAACCAGTGATGGAAAATGTACAACTGAAATAAACAAAAGAATAGGAATGGCAAAAAGTAATTTTAATGTCATGAAGGACATACTAACATCAAAACAAATAACACCAGAGCTAAAACTAAGAATAGCAAAATGTTACATCTTCTCAATATTCCTATATGGTGCTGAAACATGGACATTAGACAAGAAGACAGAACAGAGAATTGAAGCCTTTGAAATGTGGATATATAGAAGAATAGGTAGAATTGGATGGAAGGAAAAGAAAACAAACGACAAAGTCTTAAAACAACTAAAAATGAAAAGAGAACTTCTGAACACAATTAGAACAAGACAAATGCGATTCTTAGGCCATGTTAAAAGACACAACAGCCTACTGAAAGTGATCCTGGAGGGGAAAATACAAGGTAAAAGAGGCAGAGGCAGACCAAGATTAACATGGACGAGTAACATCAAAAGATGGACAAATCAACCGATGACAACCTGCACCATCAAAGCAAGAGATAGAGCAAAATGACGCTCCATGGTAGCCAACCTTCGTTGCGGAGAAGGCACTCAATGATGATGAATTTACGCCTAAATGATATCCAAATCCTTCCTGGTATACTACTAACATCTATTCCTAACAGCTAATATAAATGTTGAAGCACTGCAGCATCGATTTCTAACAACTAATATAAATGTTGAAGAACTGCGTCTATTCCTAACAACTAAATGCTAAATGTTGAAGAACTGCATCTATTGCTAACAGCTAACCTAAATGCTGAAGCATTGCATCTATTGCTAACAGCTAACCTCAATGCTGAAGCATTGCATCTATTGCTAACAGCTAACCTAAATGCTGAAGAACTGCATTTATTGCTAACAGCTTACTTAAATGCTGAAAAAATGCATCTATTGCTAACAGCTAACCTAAATGCTGAAGAAATGCATCTATTGCTAACAGCTAACCTAAATGCTGAAGAACTGCATCTATTCCTTGTTTTAGAACAGCTAACCTAATGTTGAAGACTTGCATCTATTCCTATTTTATAACAGCTAACCTAATGTTGAAAAACTGCATCTATCCCTTATTCGTTCCGAGATTTGAGAACAGCATAAACAAATAAGCAACCGAATGTTTGCAACAAAATAAAGATAGACATAATGCACACAAATATATAATATCGTGCGATGCCTCTGTACGGCTGGATGGAAGGGGAATGATAACTATAACATTGTATATAACAAATTTGCTAAACAGAAAGTAGTACACAACTATAATTGTTTCGACAATAGGCCTTCGTCAGTACGATAAGACAGCAAACAATATGCCAGACAGCTGAATGATAATAAAATACTCAAAGGAAGAAAAAGTGAGGTAAAAGGATTCGTAGATTGGAAACGGAACCTGCTGTACCTTTAACGATGTCAGCAGGCACAGTACTACTCTTCTATTTCATTTGAGTATTTTTTACACGTGCATTGTCAAATTTGTATATATCCGATATTAACACTTGCCTTCCGTAATTTTAATACAACGTTTTAGGGGGAAACAACAAATAGTGGGTGCACTGTTTTGTAAAAAATATGTTCCTTGTGTTATTTATTACTATATTAGCTGTTTGATATTTTATTTGCTTTGTTTATTCGCAACGTCATGATTTAGTTGGGAACTATCCAAAGGGTACATGGGAACAATGTAATGACAGCCTGTTTGTTGTTAGTATCACGTTTGAGTGTGTGGCCACGTGGTTAGTACACTCGACTACTCACCAAGTGGTCTCTGGTTTAATTTCAAACTGTAGCGATTATTGTTCCCTTCTACATTGGAGTGGTTTCAGAGTTAACCCGTTCTAGATTACACCAGAGACTTTCTCGTCAAAAGTAAGGTGGCCTGGTTGCATACCAGTGTACTGAAGTGTATGGAAAAATAATACAAAAGATAATGAAATTTATACATGAAACGACATTTCAGATATAGACAATACTTCAGGCGAACGATTATAGATAGATAGATAGATAGATAGATAGATAGATTAGATAGATTAGATAGATAGATAGATAGATAGATAGATAGATAGATAGATAGATAGATAGATAGATAGATAGATAGATAGATAGATAGATAGATAGATAGATAGATAGATAGATAGATAGATAGATAGATAGATAGATAGATAGATAGATAGATAGATAGATAGATAGATAGATAGATAGATAGATAGATAGATAGATAGATAGATAGACAGAAGACAGACAGACAGACAGACAGACAGACAGACAGACAGACAGACAGACAGACAGACAGACAGACAGACAGACAGACAGACAGACAGACAGACAGACAGACAGACAGACAGACAGACAGACAGACAGACAGACAGACAGACAGACAGACAGACAGACAGACAGACAGACAGACAGACAGACAGACAGACAGACAGACAGACAGACAGACAGACAGACAGACAGACAGACAGACAGACAGACAGACAGACAGACAGACAGACAGACAGACAGACAGACAGACAGACAGACAGACAGACAGACAGACAGACAGACAGAGACAGACAGACAGACAGACAGACAGACAGATAGATAGATAGATAGATATGGAAAAATAACAACGCTATCATGATATTCCCCATGTAACATAAAGCGTGATTGGTGTCATTGTGTTTAAACATTAAAACATATAGCAAATAAAAAGCATAAACGTAGACAACAAAGATCTAAGAATAATAAAGAACATGTACTGGCAACAAACAGCGGCCATAAGAACTGGAAACCAATTGGGAATGTTTCAACAAATAAAACAGGGTGTTAGACAAAGTTGTGTGCTGTCACCAGATTTGTTAAATATTTATAGTCAGATTATTTTAAGATCCATAAGGGACATGCCTGGAATAACAATTGGAGGTCATAATATAAATAATCTATGGTATGCTGATGATACAGTCTTAATCGCTAAGAGTGAAAATGAGTTGCAAGAAATGTTGGACATAACAGTGAAAGAAAGTAAAAATAAAGGACTTAGCCTTAATAGCAAAAAGACAGAGGTAATGGTAACAACAAAGAAAAAGACAGCACCTCAGTGCAAAATAAAGACAAGTGGAATAATATTAAAACAGGTAAATGAATTTAAATATTTGGGAACTTTGTAAACCTCAGACGGAAGATGTACAAAAGAGGTGAGATGCAGAATGGTTCAGGCAAAAGCAGCTTTCCAAAAAATGAGGAAGATACTATGCAATCCATTTTTGACAATAGAAACAAGAAAAAGAGTTCTTAAATGTTATGTAGAGCCAGTCTTAACATATGGATGCGAATCATGGACAATAGGACAACAGACAAGTAAATCACTGGAGTCTGTAGAAATATGATTTTACAGAAGAATGATGAGAATACCATGGACAGCTAAGAAGAGTAATGAAAACGTTCTGAAAGAGGCCAAAGCAAAAAGAGAACTAATTTCCAATATTAGGAAGGAACAATCATAATTTTTTGGCCATGTAATGAGAAAAGAACAGCTGAAATTTATTGTAACAACTTGTAAAATTGAGGGACGAAGAAATAGAGGGAAGCAAAGAGAAAAAATACCAGAGAGCTTAAGAGAATAGCTTGGCAGAAGGTCAACACCAGAAATGATAGATAACTGGATCGAAAGTTGTGGAGAGACATGATCACCTACGCCAGCAGGCATGGTATTTGACGATGATGAATCTGTAATCCTGTTATGTAGGTGTCCATATTCTACATATGAACAACTCAAGTAAAACCTGTAAGCGAAGTAGCCAGCATTCTTTCTCGCTCTTGTTACCTGTGATAATTCACAAAGTTTGCTACATTTGTCCAGTTTGACTAAAAGAAATAGTTAGAAAATAAGCCCATCTTCTTTGAAGCATGAAAAGGACGTAAAATCATTGGACTTATTCCCCTCATGAAGTGGGAAATAGATGGCACAATAGAAGAATATGTTGCCAATTGAAACAGTCAGTCGCTTGAATTTTACCTAATGCTTGTTTTAAACTGTTTCTTCATTATAATCATTTTATATATTACACTTTAGTTAGCATTAAATGTATAATAGAATAAATGATTAGCATTAACAAATACTAACTTCTACTCATATATGTCTCTGCCAGCTGAGAAAACAAATAGGACAGGCCCTGCATTCAACTTGGAAGTGGTGCAAGCGAGGTGTGGCAATCATTCCAAGTATCACTCCTCTGTCTGTGAATTATTGCCCAACATACATTCACAAATCAGGCATTGTAGTGTGAAGAAACAAGCTTTGTTCATGCACATGAGCTCTAGTCCAGTCACGAGAAATGTTTCAATCTTCTTGCTACATGACAATTAAATTATTAATATGTATACCCATAACAAATCGCACCATCTGCATGCACAGAATAATGAAGAAATTCTTAGCTAAAACGGATGTTTGTATTTTTAAAAAGTACACACCCACAAGACAAAAGATAATGTTTAAGCTATTACATACTGTAATTATTAATATAATGATGTTTTTATATTTCAATTTTCTGATCTGCAATGTATTTGACATAAATGTCAAAGTATGTGAAGAAAATATGTCATAAAAAAGCCTATATGTGTTCCATTCATTTAAGGTGACCATATTTTTGAAATCCCATTCCGGGACGGAATAATTTTACTTCAATTTTCCACCAATAAAATTACATTTCTTCTTGCTGTCATTTTCAAGTGAATAATACATACATTTTAAAACATCTAATAATATAGACCTACAATACGCTATCAGGATAATCAGGAAATAACAAAAAAAAACAGTGATACTCACTTAAATTGAAGGTGAAACAGAGATGCTGTACTTTTCAGATGAGTGAATTTTCTGTAAAATGTCCTTCTTTGTATGCAGCATTTTATAAAATTCGACACATGTTCCCTCATAGTTCACTTTGGTGATCAACATGGCTTTTAAAGTTTCAATACCTAGTTGTGTTTTATCATTTGTCCACAAACTGTTCATCAGAGAAAACACTCGTTCTGTTGCAGCATTTGTTCCAGCTAGACACCAAAAAGAACTCTGCCAACTTCAGAATATGTGAAAAGGGCACATGATTGTTACTGAAGTGGGAAGCTAGTTCAACCCAACGCTGCCCTGGTAATGTTTTATTAAGACTCCACTCACTAATTTTTTGTGAAGTAACGAACAAATTACTTTGTAATCGATTGAACCCATACTGGTCAACAAACTTCACACATAGAGGATTTCTCTCCTTGGTCTACTGTGAATCGAGTAAAAGAAAATACCCTCTTCATAGTTGCACTATGCTTGGTATTGCAAATTAAAAGTGACAGATGTGAAGTTCAGAGGTAAACTCAGAACATGTTTGATCAGGAAGTTAACCCACTGTTTGTCTAATAGAGATTTATAATTTTCTCTTGTTAGATTGTTTGAGGTCGCAGAAATGATTTTAAAAATGTTGACTCTTATTTTAATTTGCTTACTTTGCAGGTAGGGCATACATGAATTAAAGTGATCAAACTTAATGGTATTAAGATTATCCATTTTCACCCAAATAAAATATTTTAGTTCCTACAGTGATTAAGCACATTCCTGCAAATGTTGTAAAACTCATTTGTTCTTTGAAGCCCATTTTTGCCCGAATCCTCTTTGAAGAGTTCTAATGTTTCTCTTGCACTCTAGGACACAAACTCTTCCTTAAGTCTATTCCTCAATGAAGTTAAAACAAACTACATTATTTCATTGACTTCTATGACAGACATATTTTCTTTTACAAGTTTGAATATTTTGACATGAAATATGGAACATTGAAGAAACAAGAGGTACAACACTGCCAGTTCATCTTCAAAGTTTATTATTTTTGTGGAAACACTTTTTCGTTTCGAATTGTGAAAGAATGTAGGTTTTCAATGATGGATACTTTTTTTTGAGCTTTTCAATAACAAAGAAGAGTTCAGCCATCTTGATTTGGTGGGTCACAAAAAGCTCTTCAGATCTTATTCATAAAAATCATAAAGACTCTTTCGGCTCTTCTGTTCTCACAACATAAGTATGAAAAAAGTTAAATAATTTTAGCAATATGCTCTCTACATTAACACTAAAACAATCTACCCCATATTGACAACAGTTGTGGAGACTGTGAGTGGGACACCCAACACTGAAAAGTTGTTCATCCACTTTCTCATTTTAAATGTTAAAACAAAATGTTTCCCAGGAAACTTTGCAAACTTTCCCAAATTCATTTTGGTGCTGTTCCCAGAAAAAGTAACACACTTCATTGATAATTCATGTTTTTCAAATATATATATATGATATTTAAATTGATACTGTCGCCAGTTTCACTAGCACATGCTTTTGGTTTCAGTAACATTACATGAATTCCTTCATTTTAATCAAAATCTATCTATTGACCTTTCGAGCCATAGCAGGCCCATAGGGCGTAGACCAAGATGAACCTTCTCCTATCTGAATGTTTGTTCTAGCAGTTTTCTTTTAAAGATATTTTATCAAATCTCGCCATTTGTCTCTGTTCTGTGCAAGCAGCTCTATCTCATTGAGGGAGCCGAATCCTGCTGCTCTTGCCTCTCTCATCAATGTTCTTCTCAGTGTCTCCCTGGGTCTTCCTCTTTTTCTCTTACCTGTTGTTTCCCATATGTGGGCTTGCTTTGCTATTCGGTTATTATCTCTTCTCATCACATGTCCAACATATGACCATCGTCTTTTCTTTATTACTGAAGATATTAGTGGTTGGTTGGCGATTTTAATCAAAATACTGCACAAATAATGTTAATATTCTCAGTGCACTATGCAGGCATTAGCAAAGAACCAAACATATTTTGATAATGTATTGTCTTAATGCCTCTGGTTGATATATACACAAGCTCTTAGAGTCAAGATGGTTTATGATAAGTAATGACCACTGTAATGTCCTGCCTAAACGTACTGCAGTACTAGACCTTCTATATCAGTAAATCCCACCTTTGTGGAGAACACGACAATCCTTGCCTCTGTTAACCAGACTGTCTTGATGCAGACTGTTTCCTTCTCTATCTATCCGCTTCTGGCCCACCACCTTTCTTCCTATCCACTTGACGCACACCTGTTTCTTATTCTTCCTCTCCATATCTCCTCCTCTGGCATATATTTCTTCCCTCTCCCTACCCCCCCCCCCCCTTTTTCTGCCCTCTTTGGACCTACTTCTCTATTCATCCACTTCTTACCCATTCGTTGCACCCACTCTTTCTCATTTTTCTCCCAGTCATTACATGGCCTTTTGATTCACTTTCTTTTTTGTCCTCTTTTTGTGACTTCACTAGTTTTTACTCCCTGGTTACCCTTCTGTATTGTCCGTATCTTTTATGAGGCCACTTAACTCCCACCTGTACTTCCTCTCTTTCTTTGTTTGCCCAGACATGTCCCACCCAGGCTTTTGGTTAGGGCGTCTGTATATTCCTTGTACTCTGGCAAGTGTTTACATAGCCTAACTACTGGCGCGTCCTTTTCCATTCCTTCACCCCTCTTTCGTGTCATGTTCACGCTTGCTTCTACCCTGTGATACCTAAGCGGACCGGTCATTCGGATGACTTCCATCAAGCAGGACTGACCAGTCGTTCAGCTAAGTCAATCCATTTTTTAATATACTTTTAAAGATATATTATTTACTTTTTTCTATCTCTACACCATACTACCTCCTCTCATGTAGCGCATATATATATATATATATATATATATATATATATATATATATATATCTTTTCTTATCGTACCATCTGACTTCTCCTCTCCTTCTATACTTTATTATCAGAAATATAATATATAGTTAATTATAGTTAATTGTACTTCACCGTTTGTTACCGTTGTTCGTGTATTCTGAAGATGGCCACAGACCGAAACGTCAGTATTGTGTTGTGTTCCATCCTTGTAAAGCTGTCACCATACCTTGGAGTGCTTATCACACCCCACCACTGACTCCTTACTGTAACCTTAGGTTGCAGGTGGTTAAGCTCCCTGAGACACATTGGTGAATAATCAAAAGATATCTCCAGATCAAAATCCTATCAGTGATGGCTAATAAAACATGATCATACACTCTTTTTATCATGTGGATTTGACTGAATAAACTAATACTAAATGTAGTCATTACTACCTAGCGTAGAGGAATTGAATGAATGCATCAAGATTACATGTACAAATTGCATATTTTGTCCAACAACAACAGAACCAAAGCAAGACAATTTCTGATTTTCTATGTCTGGCAAAATGCCAGTCAGGGATACAAAAAGCAGTACATATCATGTGAAATTTGGATGCCTGAGGAATGGTAAAAGAGAAGCAAACCAAAAAAAAATCTTGGTTGAAAAAAGTGGACACAAAAATTAAAAGTGTGGATCAGATATTGGTACTCTGCAAATGTTGACCACAAACCATGGCTCATATCTTGGTGTGTGTCATGTTAGTCATATCTCATATTTTGGAGTGTCCGTGTTAATCATGTCTCATATATTTAAGTGTGTATGTGTTTAGTCATATCTCATATCGTAGTGTGTATCTGTGTTAGTCATGTGTCATATCTTTGTGTGTGCATGTTTGGGCTAGTGATATCTCATATCTCTGTGTGTATGTTTATGTTAGTCATATCTCATATTTTTGTGTGTGCATGTCTGTGTATGTCACATCTCATATCCTTTTGTTTGCATGGCTATGCTAGTCACATCTCATATCATTGTGTGTGCCTATCTATGTTGGTCATATCTCATATCTTTGTGTGCATGTCCATGTTAGACATGTGTAATTTCTTTGTGGGTGCATGTCTATGTCAGTCATATCTCATATCTTTATGTGCATGTTTATGTTAGTCATGTGTCATATATCTTGATGTATGTCAGTGTTAGTCATGCCTCGTACCGCTATGTGCATGTCTGTGTTTGTCAGATCTCATATCTTTGTGTGTGCATGTCTGTGTTAGTCACCTCTAGTGACTCGGGCAGATGGTGCTCGTAAACCTGGGAGGGCCGACCATCTAAGGGCAGAATCCCCCTACAGAAAAGATCATCTGCTGCCTTGCAGGAAGATTGGGGACAATCAAAGGCTAGGGAAAGCAAACCTGAATAAAATGCTGGCTGAAATCGGATGCACTGGGCCACTGGCGCAGAACACAGTGCAACGTTTTTAACGGGTGTTCAATCAGAGTGGATCTGGCAGACTCTAATTGTGATGTTCTGTTTGTAACACACCTAACCTGACAGCTGAGTTCATGTGAGGAGCTGGAATCCTACTCTGATTGGGTCCTGATCGCAGAGAGAGAGAGAGAGAAACCATGCAAGGCGGAAAGATCTTCTTGCTACCATACAAACACCACAAGACTATTGTTGGTCGCAAGAAGGAAAATAATAATAACACATCAAGGTGAACAATTGAAAATTGAGATGCTCTAGTCAGAAACTGGAAAAGTGGTATTAAAAATCATATGTTTGATGATATCATTGTGTGCCTGGTATGCGTAGATGATGACCTTGAACTAACAAATGCTGACATAGACACATCTTCAGCACATAAAGGGATTTGAGAAACAGTTCAACAAGATGGCAGTGCCCTTGCAAAAATGCATCAAGGAAGAACTGCAATGTTTTCTGATTTAAGGCATGAAAGCTATAGAGACCTATCATCAAATGTGAATTTAGTGCGATAACAGATTTACGAGTTTTACATCAGTTTATGAATGGACTGAGAATTTCAATAACTGCATCATTAGAGTGGAGGATTCTCCTTGCTTAGCGTTTACAGCAGTCAGATCAGATCATTCATGATGAGCTGAAGTTCCAACATGGGTACCCAAGCGATTGACACCTGAATTGAAAATGAGACACAATCATGCTTGGCAGGAGCTTCTGTATAATTATGCCAAATGATAAAGCATTCTTGCAGTGTATCATCACTGTAAATGAAAGCTTGGTGCACTTCTATGAACCAAACATGAAAGTGGCAAAGTAAAGTACAAGGCTTGAATCAGCGTCTTAGCACGAGAGTTTTCATCCATATGTGCTCAGCTGCCTGCCCAGAAGTGTTCATAGACTTCTGGATAGTGTCGCTTCAAGCATCGAAACTCATGATGCGAGGCAGCACTCCTCATCTTCCCAAAGTGATACCAAGGTACCCATTTCTGCCAGCGGCTGGGTCGACTGCAGGGGTATTCTTTTTTTCAACCACAAGTACAACTGACACTGCTTCCAGCGGGAATCGAATATGGGTTGTCCGAATGTTGGTAGCCCAGTCGGGTGGTTTTCCCAACTAAGCTACCGAGGCCCCCAAAGCGACAAAGTGTGGAGTGAAAACACACCTCATCCCCAGAACCGCTAAGTTGTGGATGCAGTGAGCTGCTGACAAAGTCATGTTGATTTTCTTCTGTAATCATAAAGGGTTGATTTTAGAACAATACAAACTCAGAGGAAGCACTATGACCAGTGCCACCTACTTAAACCTTCTGAAGGAAAGTCTAAAGCCAGCTGTTCATCAGAAATGATGTGGATTGTTGACAGCAGTAATGTGTCTCCTCCAAGTCAGTGTGAGGCCACATTAATAGAGCAACATTAATGACTGTTGAGGAGCTAAGATTTTAGTGCATCCAACAATCTCCATACTCTGCCAACTTTGTGCTGTTTT